>CM019150.1:107041805-107373671 GCA_009733165.1 Naja naja | reverse complement strand
TTTTCCTGTCAAGCAAGTACAAATGTTTGTACTTCACTTGGTTAAATGTCTTCACTACTTGCCTATGAAATTTCAAAACCTGGGAGAGTACAGGCCATTAAAGTATAGAAATAATCTCATAAGGTCTCAGTGGTAGGAAAATTACATGAAGAACCACTTTGCCCCAATGAAATTGATCTGCCCCACTAGCTCCACCAGAAGGGTCATTCTACAGACCCCATTGGTCAAGGAATTCTGGCTGGCAGGGTTTAGGAGACGAGCCTTTGCCTGCTGTGGAACTGGCCTTGGAAGCTTCTTACATGGAAAAGGTAGACCTTATTGGCTTCTGTTTTATGTATGCAGGTTTGAATGTCATTGGTTTAAGTTTGAACTGTTCTTGTAAAATGTCAGAAATGATTGGTTTAAAAAGTGCGGAAAACCTGCACTCTGATTGGCTGGCAACTGCGGCTGCTGGCTATAAGTAGCAGCCACAGACCAGCCAAATCGGGTCTGTTATGAGCTGTAGTCACTAATAAACTCTTCACTGAAGCACTCCGCGTCTGACTCTTCATGCAAATCTAACACTGGCAACGAAGGTGGGATCCTTCCCAAGAGAAGACAAGCGGAGAAGAAGCCGAGAGAGATGGCTGTGCTGAACACCCCCCAGCCCCATTCGATCCGACGGCAGAAGACTGGGACTCGTATGCAGATCGTTTCAAATGTATTGGAGGGAAACGATCTTGCCGACATTTCGACAAGCGGAAGAGGCGGTCTTTCACCCACTGCGGTCGGCCATTCAAGATGGCGAAGGCATTGGCGGAGCTGCAGACGTGAAGGTAATGGACTGGCCGACCGATTTAGAAAAGTTATTAAGAGCCCATTACGCGCCACAAGTATCGTGCCTCATTAAGAGACACGAATTCTACCGTCGGGATCAAGGGGAAAGCGAAAACGTTAATGACTTCATGGCAAGTTTAAGGGACATTGGGGGTGCATGTGAATTTATCAACTTAGAAGAGGCCATGCGCCTAAAAGACAAGGTTTTGCAGAGCAAATTATTAATGAAACCTAAGATCACGCTTAAGGAGGCCATAGAAGAAGCTTCTTCAGCGGAAGCTACCAAGTCCTCAGCAGCAGCCATGAAGAAAATTAACAACACCGCAAGCCATCCTGATGTGGAAAAATCCACAACAACCCATTGCGAGCAATTAGATTCTGATTCAGACTGTAGTGAGGTGGAGGAAGGAATTTATAGACTCAGAATGGAGAAGAAAAGGAAAGACCTTGGAAGAAAGAGGCAAGACTTTTATTGCAGAGGTTGTGGGGGGGGCACCCCCACACTGAATGCAAGTTTTTTGATACCATCTGTCTCCGTTGTGAAAAAAGAGGTCACCTAGCAAGAGTCTGCAAATCATCCAGAACTCCACCAAGCAGAAAGAAGTTTCCTGACAAAGATTTCAAGCCTAACAACTTCAGTGAGAAAATGGGGCACAATACAGAAGCAAAAGGGAAGAATGAAACTCATCAAAAAGTCACCATTGGTCATTCTTCACCCTTAAGAAGCAGAAAAGTACATGTGAAGGTACTAATTGAAGGAAGGCCTTACCAAATGGAAGTGGACTCAGGCTCCCATTTATCTATGGTGTCATTGGACACTATTCACAGGCTACTTCCCAACATTCAGAAGAAGCTTTCCGAAGCAAGCACTGACTCTTAAAGACTACAAGAGAACAAGATTCCAGTAGTTGGAACAAGAGAATTCATCGTGAAGTTCAAAGGCCACACCAAACGCTTGCCCCTGACCATCGTGGACAAGGATTGCCCAAACTTGCTGGGACTTGAGTGGTTCAAGCCACTAGGCATCGAGGTGACTGGCATCAATCACGCGAGCAACACTGAATGGGAGGAGGCCTTGAAGTCTGAGTTTCCAGAGGTCTTCAGCGATGGATTGGGCAAGTATATGGGGACCCCTATCACTTTCAACCTAGATCCCAAGGTGCCCCAATTCCGGCTTAGCCCAGAAGGGTCCCATTTGCCTTAAAGGAAAAAATCGATGCACAATTAGATAAACTAATAGCCAAGGGAGTTTTAGAGCCCACTGACCACTCCAGATGGGAGACACCCATAGTCACACCAGTCAAGACTGATGGGTCAGTGAAAATCGTGGAGACTATAGGGGACATTGAACCATGCACTTCAACAGAGCGATATCCAGTTCCAGTGGTGCATCATTTATTACATTCACTTGGCAGGGTTTACAGTCTTTGCAAATTGGATCTGGCCCAGGCATATCAACAACTAACAGTTGATGATGCCACTGCAGAGGCCCAAACCATTGTGACTCTAGAGGTGCCTTCAAATGTAAAAGGTTACAGTTTGGAGTAAGCGTTGCACCAGGCATCTTCCAAAGCCTTATGGAAAGGATGCTCCAAGGACTGCCAGGGAGTAGTGCCTTACTTTGATGATGTGTTAATCTCTGCTGAAAATGACACTCAATTACAAGAGAGACTCAGAGAAGTCCTTGCCAGATTCAAGAAAGCGGGTTAAAAGTCAAGGAAGAAAATGCACTCTTAGAACTGACAAGGTTGAGTTCTTGGGCTATATGATTGACAAGCATGGCATCCACCCTACAGATGCCAAGGTTCAAGCAATCAAAGAAGCCCCTAGACCCAAATGCAAAACAGATTTGCAAGCCTTCCTTGGACTTATTAACTTTTACCACATGTTCCTACCTCAGAAGGCAACCATTGCAGAACCATTACACAGATTGCTTGACAAAAAGTCTGTTTGGGTCTGGGGCAGGAAAGAACAATCAGCATTTAACAGTATTAAAAGACTAATCATGTCTGATGCTGTAGTCATACAGTTCTCTGAGAATTTACCTGTTGTACTGACTTGTGATGCATCCCCCTTTGGAGGGGGCGGGTTGAGCCACAGGCTTCCCAGCGGGAGGGAAGCCCCTATTGCATTTTACTCTCGCACCTTGACCAAAGCAGAGAGGAATTACAGCCAATTAGACAAGGAAGCATTGGCAATTGTTGCAGCTATTAAGAAATTTCATGAGTATTTATATGGGAGAACATTTACCATTGTCACAGATCACCAACCTTTGTTAGGCATTGTGGCAGGAGACAAGCCTACACCTACTATCCTGTCACCAAGAATGCTGAGGTGGACTGAATTTCTTGCTGCTTATTCATACAAACTTATCCACAAGCCTGGCAAGGACATTGGACATGCTGATGCCTTGAATCGTTGCCCACTTCCTTATCACAAGGAGGACTTTGAACCTGAGGCACACACCTTTTCCTAGAAACTGTTGCCAAGCTTCCAGTACACGCTGCTCAAATTGCCAGAGAAACTGCCAAAGACACTTTATTGGCTCCTATTATAGGCTGGATTAAGAAAGGTTGGCCTCTTCAAGATCTACCTCACCTTGCCCAACCTTTTAATCCAGGCAAACTGAATTATCTGTATTAAGAGGATGTATTTTGTGGGGTAACAGGGTGGTTCTTCCTGCAAAACTGCAAAGGGAGGTTTTGGAAATGATACATGAGGATCATCCTGGTATTGTAAGGATGAAGGGATTGACCAGGAGTTATGTATGGTGGCCAGGTATTGACAAAATGGTTGAAAACTTGGTTGCATCTTGTCCCAACTGTCAGGTAGTCAGGCCTGCCCCACCTCTCACCCCCAAACAGGAATGGGAATGTCCTAGGGGCCCATGGTCTAGGATTCACATTGATTTTGCTGGCCCTACAGAGGGCACACCTTCCTTATTATAGTAGATGCATATTCCAAATGGCTAGAGGTAATCCCTATGGCATCCACCACAACTGATGCTGTCATCAAGCAGCTTAAAGCTTTTTGTAACCCACGGGTTACCTGATGTTCTTGTCTCTGACAATGGCCCTCAATTTACATCCAACCCTTTTGAATCCTATCTAGCACAACGGGTATCAGACATGCCCTGACAGCCCCTGGGCACCCTTCGGCTAATGGCCGGGCTGAACGAATGGTACGTTTTACCAAGGAAAAGCTTCAGCAATTGGGTCCTGGGGACATCACTGAGAAGGTTGAAAACTCTTGTATCACTCCTAACCCATCAACTAACTTATCCCCAGCAGAGTTGTTGATGGGTAGGAAACTTAGGTCTTCCCTTGACCGCCTTCATCCCACTTACACACCCAATGCACCACTAGATTCCACTAGCAAAGTTCGCACGTTCAGTGTGGGTGATTCTGTTTATGCTAAGAACCTTATGGGTGAGCCTTCATGGATTCCTGCTGAAATAACTCAAATCACAGGCCCTCATTCTTACAGGGTACAAACAGAGGATGGAGTCCTCTGGAGCAGGCACATGATCAGCTTAGATCCAGGTTACCTCAGGAACATCGCAATTGTTCCTCTCTAGTTCCCATATCTAATGCTTTTCTAGGGGAGGGGAGGAACATGAGGATAATCAGCAAACAAGAATCAACCCCATGTGTAACGAGCCATTAGGACAGGAACCATCCAAAACCTGTCACAATGCCAAAATCCATCCTTACAAGTGGAGATTGCACATCACTACCTGACTTGAGTGCTGACATTGGGCTGGAGATGGGTTGGGAGGAGAGACCAGATTCTAACACTCAAAGGGGTCTTCTTTCACAGGAAGTCCAACTAGGAAATGTCAACAGACACATTTCCCTTTCACTGGGTGAGAACGTTAAAACTTCTGAACCACGAAGGTCTCAACGTACACGTAAGAGCCCCACCTATTTAAAAGAATACATTAGATAGGTTGGGGTTTGAGTATGGACTGAACCTAGTGGGGAGGGGTGTTATGTATGCAGGTCTGAATGTCATTGGTTTAGTTTGAACTGTTCTTGTAAAATGTAAGAAATGATTGGTTTAAAAAGTGTGGGAAAACCCTGCACTCTGATTGGCTGGCAGCTGCGGCTGCTGGCTATAAGTAGCAGCCACAGATCAGCCAAATCGGGTCTGTTATGAGCTGTAGTCACTAATAAACTCTTCACTGAAGCACTCCGTGTCTGACTCTTCATGCAAATCTAACAGCTTCCATCTTCTTCACCTTCCTTAAGAATCTCAACACTCTATTGATTGACCCGGGCCCCCGATGAGGATGCTTTAAGTTGGAGATAGCTGGTGGAGTACAAAGAACCCACTTCTGTACTGCTCGTGAACTTAGTTAACAGTTTTACTTAATCATGTGAATTTAATATTTTTAAAATGTTTTTATGTCTGTGTTTTTACTGTATTGTAAGCTGCTCAGATTCACTTAGTGAGATGAGTAGAATATATAATTGATAACATTTTTTAAAAAATAAATAAGTAAATGCAGATTTTAAAAGCTCCAGCCTAAATCCCCAGCTTAACTACTTAGCTGGGAAGGTCTCTGAGGATAATGCCAGTCGCTAAGGACATTAGTTCAACTACAAATCCAATTCAGAGCAACACAGATTCTGATATGGTTATTTTTTTAAATATCAGAGATGGGCAGAATTCAGGCTTGCAGGATATAATTGGAGTTTTAGTAGACTTCTAAGTTCTGCCACCAATTTCAGACAAACTTGATGGCTAAGACAATAGATACAGCTTTCAAATTGCACTCTACCACTAAAAAAATTGTTAATTTTTGTACACATACATTATATTAAGATCAGTATATCCTGCTGGAATGAACTGGTGTTATATAGAAATCTTCCAGCTAATAAGACATACCTACTGTATAATATTCATTCTGTTATCCCTCTCACCTGTTATCCCTCCCACGAACTTTGATGCCTTCACTTTAATTTTTCCAAGTATATTGACATCTCCTTTGGCATACAATTAACACTGTTTTGGCAATAGAAACAGCTGGAATTATTAAACATTCCTATATTCGGTCATGTCATTCCTTTCTAAATTTACACTGCATTTATATATAAACTAGCACATACTTGCACTAGTTGCTAAGAGGAAGAAACTAAGAAGAATGATGGCACGTGTTTATGTTTCACATATGATTCTTTCCAGCAATAGGGTCACACATTCCCCTTCATTAAGTAATGTGCAAAACAAATGAACAAACAAACAAACACCCAAACCTTATTTAAATAGGTAGCTTTCCCTACTTATGTGCTGTGTTATTTTGCTGGATCTATATCTGCCACAATCAAAATGCCTTTTTGGAGTTTACAATGAAATCATAAAACCATAATAATATAAAATAACCTTGGTATAATTAAATAAGTAGCTAAAAATAAAACAACTGCTACC
Organism: Naja naja; assembly: GCA_009733165.1. Classification (NCBI taxonomy): domain Eukaryota; kingdom Metazoa; phylum Chordata; class Lepidosauria; order Squamata; family Elapidae; genus Naja; species Naja naja. The sequence goes on along the minus strand of CM019150.1, from coordinate 107,367,425 downwards.
ACAAACAGAAGCCAGCCATGATAGCATCACTTCAATCTCCCAAGGCTGTCTGAAATAATTCTGTTTTCAGTAACTTATGGAAAACCAGCAATGTGGGGGCTGATCCACTCACCAAGGAGAGACTCTTTGCAATGCAGGTGCTCCAGTTGAGAGAAAACAACAATAACAACCCAACACCTACAAGATGGTTGGACGTCACCTCATAAAAATGGGATTCACTAGCAGCTTTTCCCATGATGTATGAATCAGGAGGCCAAAACCTATTGGAGAAGACAGTCCTGCAGGGATTTTGATGCTGCTCCATATATTATACGTATTTTGCACATTTTTCTCCTGCTGAAAGCAATTTTCTCTGACATGCACATTTTGAGTAGAGAATTGTTGTGTAAGGTCCAGAAAAAGTATAGGAGCAAGTCCAGAATCCAAAGGAAAGTAGAACAGAATGATGATTTGGTAAACGTATATTGGATCAATTCATTGTAAAAGTTTCAGTGAAATTCTCCAATATCACTAAGGACAGTGAGTGCACCATTGCCGCATCCCAAAATATTTAGAGAAAGATCTATTAAATGCCTATTTATGCTTTAAACATAATGACTCAACATCTCCATTGCTGAGTAGCTTGTCTATCTTAATCATGTCTTAAGATACTCAGTGGGTAGAATGTCTGCCATAATAGCTGCCACTGTCAGGACTACATAGGAAAACCCAGGAACAAATCATTTTTCATTTTTTACTTCTACATTGCAAAGTTGTAAACAAAACTTATTTAAAATACTTGCCAATCTAGCCTGACAATCTGTTTCTACCATAAGTCAAGTATAGTTTCTAGAATCATACAAGCTAGGTATAGATATAGAAAGTTTTGTTCAATCTTTTGCCTCTATGTCTACGTAGTCATGATAACTTGGAATTCATATATCTAAACTTGGATAATTCATTGTTTTACTTCAAATCCTTTGGTGGTCACATTTATTGCAATAAAATTATCTTGATCGATTTCTCTATAGGAATTAAAGTAGGTTTCATTCACATGGAATATATAGGTAGTCCTCAGCTTAACAACACTTTGTTTAGTGACCATTCAAAGTTTCAATGGCACTGAAAAAAGTGACTTATAACCATTTTTCACTCATACAACCATTGCAACATCTTCATGGTCACCTGATCAAAATTCAGATGCTTGGCAATTGACTCATATTTATGACAGTTGCAGTGTCCTGGGGTCACGTGATTACCTTTTGCGACCCCTTCACAGGCAAAGTCAATGAGGAAGCCAGGTTCACTTAACAACTGTGCTACTAACTTAATAACTCTGGTGATTCATTTAATAACTATAGGAAGAAAGGGCCAAAATTCTCTTTAAATACTGTCTCACTTAGCAACAGAAATTTTGGGTTCAATTGTAGTCATAAATTGAGGACTATCTGTATCTCCCTTTGACTTATTTCATGCAAATAAGTTTAGGGATCCTTTAAGATTGCTAGAGCCTCCTTGAAACTAATGAGCACTTTTTGCTCTAGCCATCTTGATATCCAGGAGACCACCTCAGCACTATAATAATTAATAAGATTAATCCAATTGTCGATTATTGTCTGACTCTATTATTTATGATTCTTCCATAGTCCTTGTTCGTAGTCAAGTCTTTTGGTAGTTTGTCCCAGTTTTTCTAGTAGACCATTAAGACATTTCAGTATCAATGTAATCCCATGGACATCCTAGGCTTTAAGTCTAATTAGCTAATTTTGTGTTTACCCATTACAAAGGATAATATGGCTAAGACAAACAGTGTGATTATATACATACAGTTGTCCTATGAAGGCCACTAGAAATGTTTTATTAAACATTTTATTATGTTTAAAATGTTTTATTAAGAATAAGCTGCTGTTATTTAAAATACTTGTCAATCTAGCCTGGCACTCTACTTCAGTTTGTACTGAAGTCAAGCATAATTACTGGAATAAGCTAGGCACAGATATAGAAGGTTTGTTCAATCTTTTGTCTCTCTGTCTACATAGTTATAATAATTTGGAATTCATATACCTAAACTTGAAGAATTCATTGACTATCTTATTGTTGATTTGATTAGTTCTTTTAGAATATCTCACAGATGTTTTCTATCCTCAAAAGAGCTGTTGCTGGGCTGCATTTGTATGTCCATGGCAATCACAAGAATGACAAAATGTTAACTTCCTGCCTCATTTAGATCACATTTCCTACCAAATAAAACCACTGCAGTCCATATGAGGTCAATACATGCCATGTAACTTTGATAACACTCTTTATCAATATATGCTTTTGTATCTTCCTTGTAACTGTTGCAAACAGTGCAACTTCTTTCGTTACATGTCTGTCTTCATCAGACAACAGAAAATATTACTTGCACTTTGCTAACACCTATGGTTGCAAATAAAATGTTTTAAATACATTTCCCACCAAACCCATTTTCTCTAAAACAAAACCAAATGCCATATTTAAAATACATATTACACTGACAATTAATTCTCATCACACATTCAAAGTCTCTCTGAAAAGCATCTGCTGTTTTCTGGTTGCAGCCATTGAATGGAACTGATACTGAACACACAAGATGCAAACTGCACATATTGTGAGATATACAGAAGGATTCATATCAGATTAGAGAAAGAATCGTATTATAGGAGAAGGGATAAATAAGCCTGAATTATCTGATACTACAATGCTGTCAAGTTCATTTTAATTCACCAGGCTGACAGCAGGGTTAGTGGATTTGTTCAATCTATCCTCCTTAGTAGAGTTAATGCAATTCCTTATTTGGGGCAACGGAAACATTTTAAATCCATACAGGTAAAAATGTAATTGATTACTTTGGATATGCCAGATTGGTGAACATAACTGAAATTAACCGCTTTGTTATTGGTTTAAAGTTACTTTTACTCTAAACTTCAGTTACTTTTACTTTAAACTGCAGTCAGAAGATGCAGGTTTCGTAGCTGCATCTCCCTAAATAGTATGTGGTTTAGTATTAAAATAGAGAACACATTGTATGTTGTTCCTAACTTCTTAAATATTTAGAAGTGTTAATATTTCCAAATTTTGAGATGTCTTTCATCATGTCATCTCTTGAGGTGAAATTTATTTGAAATTTTTTCCCCATCCTCAGCATAGAGGTTGCATATAGGATAGGTTTTATCCTATCCTGCATATAGGAGGTTGCATATAGATAGGTTTTAATGAAAATCATCTCCCTGTCTCCTATTAGTAAATGCTTTTGCTGGATTTAAAGACCTCTCATTTTCCTGAAGAATGTCTTCTGAGAATGGAAGGATCCCTTTAGGTCCAACTCTTTGGCCCATTTGGGTTTTAAAGATAAATCTTGTCCTTCAATGTTTTCAAATCCCAAAGTTTCCCAAACTTCTTGGACTGGCCAGCAGTCATTTCATGATCACCATTCTGAGAAAACTGGATCACCACATGACCTGACCACCAGGGCTTCTTCCTGATGATCAATAAAAGGGCTTGAAAACTGGCATAAAGTCAGTGCTTCACCCATTGTTAATTTTGCTTGATTCCATGTTTGCAACTGGGTTCACTGACAACTGCTGTGCCTCTAAGGCACTGTTCTATGGTTGATTTATTAAATGGAAGATAAATTAAAGCATGAAGATTTAATGTCAGAAGACAGGTGAGGCAAAATTTTCCCCAAAGGGAAAACAGCTCACCCCTAAACTCCGCAGAACTCTAGTGCATCTGCTGGAAAACTGAATTCAGTGAATTTTCTATTCAACCATAGATGCCTTGATTGCTGAACAGAGATTGTTTGTTCCCTCACTGGTGACCTATTGTGTCATCACACAATCAGCATTGTGCCAAATAACAGTAATGAGATTAGGATTTATATTATTGAGTGAAGATTGGGTGGTGGAAATGCTGTGCATGCTGGCTGAGGAATTCTGGGAATTGAAGTCCACAAGTCGTAATGTTGCCAAGGTTGGAGACCCCTGTTCTAGACACTAATAGGTTTGGGGACTCTGACTTAGCCTCAGAGGTTGTCCTCTCTCTGTGTTATGATACTGAGCAAATTATGATTAGATGTAATTATGATTAACTAAAACAACTTATTTTGGGCTTTCCACATTATGCTAAATCAAAATGTTAAACCATAGTTTGGTGTGGAACACAAAAGTTTTATTCAATGCATGTGGATGTTTTTTTGGTTGAGCAGGATGAGGATAATCATCAACTGAAAATGGTGAAATTAATTTCTATTTGATTAATTAAGTGAAAATTAATTTCTACTGTTATGGTTGGATTATTCATTGATAAAGCACAGATTTTCATTGGCTTCTTCCCTCTGTAAGGCTGGAGACCTAACAAAATAATCTTGTCTTATGAATGCTTGTCTTATGAATGCTCCAAGATTTTGGAGGGGTCTAGGAGAATAGCTGATGTTCCCAATGGAAATCACAGTGGACTACCGAAATATCCCTGGCAATTGACCTTTAAATACATTCTCCTCTCTCTGATTTCCATGGAATGTGGTCTTTTCCAGAGATGAAGCCAGCAAAGCAAATGAAATGACAGCTATGACACAGGTGGAAAGAAAACCATGCTGGATCCAATTGAAGCTCATGAAGTGAGAGCTCATAATAAGGATAGCAAAAAGGCTTCTTTTCTCCACACTTCCATTATAATTTTGCAGTGTCCTCCGGTGATACAGCAATTGATATCTACAAAAGAAAGCCAAAGACATGCTGTGGTAAGTTTTCAAGAACTGTGAAAATAACGGCACTCTTTGTTTAGACTCTACAGGTAGTGAAGTTTTGGTAGTGGAGATGTCCAAAGCACTGTTGGTTCAGTTGTGTTGGATGTGTTTCTTGCATTGAGGTATGAGGGAGGGAGGAAAGATGCTTAAACAAAACCATGTTTTTTGTTTGATCCTTGCCTTCCTTGGCTTTTTACATGTAAAAGGGGAGAATGGGTCCAAGGTATAAACTGCTCATTGAGACAAAGGAGGGCCTACAGAAGATGAAAACCATTATAGATCAATTGCTAAAATCTACATCCTGAGTGAGATACACGAATGATCAGTTACTGGTGAGCATCAAAAACATCCAAATAAACTGATTTTCTTGATCCATTTCAATTCAGTTCCAGGCCTGCATATGTAAGAAAAGTTCCCTTGGTTGAAATGATTTGGGGGTGGGGGGTTTCTGGGAGATAAATAAGGTAGTAAAACTATATTATTATCTTTCCATTACTTTTGAGTTTATCAGTCATAACAGCATCTTCCTAAAAATTGATTTGAGTTGTAAGGGAACTGTGTTAGAATATTTATGTTCCTGCATGATTAGCTGATTTCAGAAAGTAAGGTTGGGTGAATTATATTTACTGATAGGAAGCTGAATGGTTGAAAACAAAACAAAAGAAAACACACAACAGATAAAAGTAACTCCAGACACTGATGCTGAAAAAGATTGATGCTTCTGTAGATTAATTTAATGTTTGGGAGGAGGTACTTGTAAAATGAATTAACTCTTTGTAATATCTAAGCAGAGCTTCTCACTGTTTTACTGTCTAATTCTCTTTTTTCCTCCTCCTCCTCTTCCTCCTCCTCCTCCTCCTCCTCCTCCTCCTCCTCCTCCTCCTCCTGAAGTCTTAAACAATGAAGGCCATGTTCTCTAAAGGAATTGCTTTTCCTTCTGTGGTTAATGTTAATTAAAATGTTGATTGATAGATCAATATGCAGTGATTAGGGTATCAAGCTAGAATAGAATAGAATAGAATAGAGTAGAGTAGAATAGAATAGAGTAGAGTAGAGTAGAGTAGAATAGAATAGAATAGAATAGAATAGAATAGAATAGAATACTTTATTGGACAAGTGTGATTGGACACACAAGGAATTTGTCTTGGTACAAATGCTCTCAGTGTACAAAAAGAAAAGATACATTCGTCAAGAGTCAAGAATCATAAGGTACAACACTTAATAATAGTCATAGGGTACAATAAGCAATCAAATCATACTAGGAAACAGTCAATATAAATCATAAGGATATAAGCAACAAAATTACAGTCATACAGTCACAAGTGGAGAGGGGATGGGTGATAAGGAGTGATGAGAAGATTAATAGTAATACTAGTGCAGACTTAGTAAATAGTTGGACAGTATTGAGGGAATTATTTGTTTATCAGAGTGATGGTGTTTGGGGGAAAAACTGTTCTTATGCCTAGTTATTCTGGTGTGCAGTGCTCTATAGCGTTGTTTGAGGGTAGGAGTTGAAACAGTTTATGTTGAGGATGTGAGGGGTCTGTAAATATTTTCACAGCCCGCTTTTTGACTCATGCAGTATACATGTCCTCGATGGAAGGCAGGTTGGTAACAATTGTTTTTTTCTGCAGTCCCAATTACCCTCTGAAGTCTGTATCTGTCTTGTTGGGTTGCAGAACCAAACCAGACAGTTATAGAGGTGCAGATGACAGAAACTGGGAGATCATGAGTTCTAGTCCCACAAGTGATTTGGAAGAAAGATTTTGGAACTTCCACAAAAACAGCACATCTCTTCTGCTCATTAATGTAACCTAACTGTTTCCCAGGCTTGTGTAACTAAAAAAGGTCCTACTGTTTTAAGAGTCCCGTTTGCTTCAATGAATGGAATCCTCAAAGCAATGACTTTCTTTTCTTCAAACTTGGACTGTTGTTAGCTAGAATACAAACCCAGACTTACAATAAACATTTTTTAATAACTAGGCAAAGACCTCTATATCCTTCATGTTTCAGTAGGAAATGAAAACAGAAAATGATAAGTCACTGAAGGCAACCTATTCAGGTGTTCCCACACTGTTGCCCTCTGGCCATGTTGGATATCAACTTCCAAAAGGACTCCATCAACATGGCATCACAGGCTATTGCTCCATGAGGTTTCAAGCTATACTAAATCAGGAATTTCACAATATTCTTACAAATGGTTTAAAAGATTACTTTCTAATATCACACCTTGGTTGCAATGAATTCTTTAGCAGTTTTTAAAGCCTTTTTGTAAAGGCTTAAAATCCAAGATCCAAGATCCAAGTCTCTCAAGATACCGAAGACCAAGGGACTTTCTAAGATTTTGGCAAACTGAAAGTATTTGTGTCTCCTCTTTTTTATTTTTACTTATTTAAGGTTATGGAATTTTGAAAGGGAAAAAGTAAGTTGCAAACTGAACAACTATATAAGAGATCTTTGGGGCTGCTTATGAGATGAGGAAGAAATGGGAAAATCTCAAAACATTAACCACAAGCAGAGGGATATTTTAGACACTATCTTATTTGAATAAAAGATTGATTCTGGAATACAGAGGTTCAAATAGCTCTTAGAGACCCCACTTTAATAATTCACAAATAAATGAATCCCAGAGTTTTGGTTTACTCATTTTTAAAGATCACTTTACCTTAATCCCTTACATTCTTGATAGTAAACTTAACAAGACCCGTCATCGATCTTTCATTACTCTGCTGTTAAAGACTTCACAAAATGGCCACCTTTTTGTGCTTGACAGTCATATCTGACCTTGGAATGATGAGCCAATGTTGTGCTCCAAAAATTGGTTTAGCCAAAACAAAGCAGATCGGCTGGAACAATTTATTTAGTATATCTATTAATACATTTATTAACATATTACTTCTATCATATTAACAATTATAATTGAAAGGGAACTTTGGAAGACACTTGGAGGCAACAGCTAAGAGTTTTAAATCCTATCCAGAACTATAAGTTTTACATTTTGAAATACAAGATGTGCTGATCTAGATCATGGGTATCCAACCTTGGCAATTTTAAAACTTGTGGACTTCAATTCCCAGAATGTTGACTGGCAAATTCTGACATTTAAAATCCACAATTCTTAAAGTTGCCAAGATTGCACACCTATGTGATCTAGAGCAACCTTCTCTGTTACTGTTTCTTCCAGGTGTGTTAAACTACAACTTTTACAGGGCCCAGCCAACCTGAGGAGAATCTTAGAAAGTTACCGTTCAATTAACCTGGAGAAGAGCTTTCTATTGGAGGCTGGTGAATTGTGTCCTACAACCCTTCTAATAAGGGATGATCTTTTTAAAACAGAATTTATGGTGACCATTTGTCTATCATTACTTATATTTTTGTAGTTGTTTTTAATCCAAGTAACAGTTTATTTTATGGAAAGCTAGGACTCTATATTAAATGTTTGTTTTTAGATATTGATGATTAAAATTGGTAACTAGATATTTTAAAGAGTAGTTGCTGCAACTGAATAGAAACATGCAAGAATTCTGTTTTACATCAAGATGTTCCTACTTTTTAAAGAATTAATATCTATATTTGTTACACAGAAAGTCATAGGGGTATTTTCTGAGCATTTAGATTAGATTTTATGCAATCATGAGATTACTCAGTTTTGCAACAATTTAACACTACAGATTCCTTGACTTACAACCATTTGTTTAGCAACCATTTGAAGTTACAACAAAATAATTGAAAAAAATAATTTGTATTTATTTATATTTCATATTTCTTATATATCAAATTTCTGAATTCCCCTTTAGAGAGGGGCTCTAGGCAATGACCAAACCTACAATTGGTCCTCCCATTTATGACTCCATGATCTCCATGATCAAAATTTGAACATTTGGCAACCAGCATGTACTTACAATGGTTGCAACATCCTAAGGGTCACATAATCAGCATTTGTGACCTTCCCAACTGGCTTCTGATTAGTATAGTCAATGGAGAAAATCAGATTCAGTTATCCCAAAGGTGCTTTTTCAAGAGGCAACTGGTTTTGCTTTAAAGATGCTTAACTTCTCAACCAAGAAGCTTCTTCAGCTAAAGAAGCTTCTTGGATGAGGAGCGAAATGTCTTCAAAGAAAAATCAGAAAGTCCAGCTGCCTCTTGAAAAAAGCACCTTTGGGGCAACCAAATCCTACGTAGCTTTTTCTCTGGTAATATCACACTATTAACTAGAGCATACAAAACATTTGCTAGACCAATACTTGAATACAGCTCATCAGTCAGGAACCCACATCACGTATCTGATATTAACACAGTTGAGAAAGTCCAGAAATATTTCACAAGAAGAGTTCTCTACTCCTCTACTCATTGCAGAATACCTTATGCCACCAGACTTGAAATTCTAGACCTAGAAAACCTTGAACTACACTGCCTTCGGTCCGATCTAAGTTTAGCACATAAAATTATATATTGCAATGTCCTACCTGCAATGAATACTTCAGCTTCAACAATAACAATACAAGAGCACACAATAGATACCAATTCAAGGTTAACCGCACCAAACTTGATTGCAGGAAATACGACTTCAGCAACAGAGTGGTCAATGTCTGGAATACTCTACATGACTCTGTGGTTTCTTCCCCAAACCTCAAAAACTTTAACCTTAGACTGTCTACTATTGACCTCACCCCTTTCCTAAGAGGTCTGTAGGGGGCGTGTATAAGCACATCAATGTGCCTACCGTCCCTGTCCTATTGTTTCTTTTTATTTTTCTTATATGTATCCATTTCATGTATTCATAACTATGTTTATACTTATACCTGTTATCTTATAATCACTTGACAAAATTAAATAAATAAATAAAGTAAATAAATAAATAAATAAATAAATAAACAAACCATGACTGGATGACTGAGAATCTCCATAATCAGATTCACTTAGTGATTGCAGCAAAACAGGTTGTAAAATCAGGTGTGATATATTTAATGACTACCTTTCTTAGTGATGGAAGTTCTAGTCCCAGTTGTTATAAGCCAAGGACTACCTGTACAGATACTTGAGGCATCAATAAATTTTATAAAATTATTTATTTACTGATTACCACAGCACCGAGTAAGATACTTGAATCATGGTAGTGGAACCTCTTTCTTCTAAAGACAAAACACAAAAGTTGTTAGACATTTGAAAATGACTGCATTGTTATTTGTGTGCCTCTGTTCACTTCCACGGACTATTTCTTGACTCTGTAGTTTATAGCCCTGCGTTAGAAACTTCCTTTGATCAGGAAATATAGTGGAAGAAAAGAAAATGACAATACTAAATAGGATGCATTTATTGTATTATATATGTTGCAATCAAGTTTTAAAACCTGGAACATTTTTGGTTGCGTGATAACTTGGTGACAGTATATGTTTTCACACTTTAAAGATCAAGTATACTGACTGTCACATTTTAATGAGCACCAGCATTATTCACCTAGATATTAATATTCACTGTGATATATAAAGTTGTATATAAATGCCAAAACTTTAAATGGGTAATTAGATACTTTATAATGAAGGATAAAGATGACAAGAAAGACAGACAATCTAATGCATTTAAATTCTAGAGTTAATCTCTTGTTGATGTAACTACTGACACAGCTTCTTCATTTGAGAATGAATCATGGCAAATAGCAGAGAACCATCGGCTGACTTAGTAATTATTGTTTACAGACTTATATTGCTGTGATGGGCATAACAAAGTTGAAGTAAGCTCTGCAATTCAAGCTTGACAGAATATTTTTTAATCAAAAAAAGTCAATGCTTTCTAAGCTAACAAGCATCAAAAGCTAGAGGAATTAATGACTCCACTACAAACAGATCAATCTTTGATAGGTATGTTCCATTGCTGAATTGTACCAATCCTCTTCTAATGCGGCTGCTTCTGTCGGACCCACCTTCATCCTGGGGTGCTGCTTGAATCTGTGCAAATGTGGACTTGCAGCAAAGGAGAGGTCAGGAAAGCACTGCAGAATTTTGTTCACACAAAAAATGACCATATCAGCAAAAGTGTTTAAGGCTTAATTCCAAAGCAAGGTAAAAAAAAAGCTACTACAAGGGAGGGAGGGAAGGGAGGAAGGAAGGAAGGAAGGAAAGAAGCAAAGAAGGAAGAGAGAAGGCAGGCAGGCTTTATGCCATTCTGTCAGTCAGGGAACCTCAGAGAAGTTGGTGAGCAAACCATTAAAAGGATCATAGAAGCATCATCCAATTAGCTTTGGATGGTTCAACAATCCTATACATCTTTATATATTGCAATATTAATGTCTAATTAATTAATGTCTAACTTAATAATGCTGCTATTCATCAATATGCAACAGCTGAAGTTCAATCCCAGGGGATTTCCAAACAGTTTATACAGTCTCCATCCCATAATTAATCAACTCTGTTTTCAGTGATCCCAGATCACCTGATTTTGCCAGGGCCAAAGAGAACAAGTTGATCTTATTTGCCTTTGAAATTGCTTTGCCTATTCTTTCCAAGAATGAGACATCAAGGTTTCTTTATTTATATAATTTACTGGCCACCCATCTTACCACAGGTTAAAGAGTATTTGCTTATACCAGGCCATCCCAAGGGTTTGGACTGATGATGAGATAGATCTTCCTACTTTACACAGGTATACAAACAAAACAAAGCATAAGCTAATTATAATCTTTAAGCTACTAAATTAAATGTTTGCTTAAATTTGTCTTGCATACTTAATCATTACATGGGAATATCAAATTCTGTGTACCATCTGCCTAAGGGCTATATATCACTATCCAGGCCCTGCCTGCCAATCTTCCAGCATCACCCGAAGAAACAGAATGAAAAAAAATGGTCAAAGACAAGAAAAGCTGGAACAGAGTTTTGGGGACCAGAAAGGAAGAAAACCACTGGAAAGAACAGGGCATAATTTGGAATTTAGGCAGAAACGCTATGCTTGCTTATTTGGGAGTACAGTATGACCTTAAATGAGCTTATTTCTAAAGTTACTAGCTTTATAAACCATACTACTGATAGCAGATCATGGCTTTATTTAGAAACTCTTGAGTGCTACTAAGTAGCTTTATTGGTCAGGGACTAATAATGCAATGAGCTGGCAATCTGCTAGCATTTAACAAAGGCATAATTTCTTGCTCTTCAAATGATCACTTCTCACTAAACAACCCCAACCATTCCTTCATTGCAGTGTTGAACATATAAGTGAAAAGATCCTCAAGTTTCCAATGCATAAAAACTTCAGCTCTAACTTTTCTTTTTATAAGTTGAGCCCATAACTGCCTAGGCCTCTTAATACATACAGTTACATCTCAGATATAATTAACTGACTCCTGTCACATACTCCTCCACAAGTGTTTTTCTGGGGAATATCAATAATATATCCCTTCCCTCTGCCTGTATTAAATATATTGTGGATTAAGGTTCAGTTTTATCTCTTAACAATTATGTTGTAGCTCCATACAGTAAATCACCACATAGTCCTAACCCATTCAGCTAGAGCAGGGGTCCACAAACTTGGCAACTTTAAGACTTGTGGACTTCAACTCCCAGAATTCCTCAGTCAGCATAGCTGGCTGGAGAACTCTGGGAGTTAAAGTCCACAAGTCTTAAAGTTGCCAAGTTTGGAGACCTCTGAGCTAGAGTAACCTGATGTGAAACATTACTTCTTTTCATTACTACACTGCTAATTCATTTAAGAGTATGGTTTGATAAATCTTCTTTAAGAGTGTGGTTTGATAAATCTTCTTTAATAGGAAAGATACCTACTTTTACATGTTGGCAAAATAATATCTATGGGTGTCAGTCTTTGCTTGAACAGGAGTACAATACATTCAAGATTATATTACACAAACGGAAGCATTTTCTTAGTTACATTATGAGGACTAAGTCAGTATGATTTCATCAGCAAACTGTAATAACCTTGTCAACATAGGTTGCAGCCTGGCACTTACTTATGTAGGAATAATGGTTACTGAATTTATTTCTGAACAGAACCCCATAGAATAGGACTACCACTTTCAAACTTTTTCATACATAAAATGAAATAAAAACCCTAAGTGTACCTATTGTACAATGCTTTGTAGATTTACTTAGAAATGAGTTTAACTAAACACATACACTTCTATTTAAGCATCTTCCAATGGTGAGTAGGAATGACATTTGGAGACAGGAGAAAGTCACAGACTACCATCAAACAAAAGGTATCTTAGTCCATAGAAGAAAAAGGGATGTGGGAAGCATCTCAGAATGAATCCTCCCTGGATTTCTGGAAAGCAAAAGAGGGGATGGGTGCTTTTAAACTTGCAAAACTCATGCCATCTGGACAAGAAGCATAAACCTTGAATATTAATGCTACCTTTATTATAAAGTTACAGTAAGAGAACCTTTCAAGTCTTGAAGCACCTCTCTGCTCCTTGGTAATCTAATCTGTAGCTCTTCCTCTTGTCTCCAAAGGTCATTTCCACATACCATTGCACTTCTGTAAGTTTATTCGCATTGAATGTTTTAGTTATGCTTCCATGTTGCATAAATCATATAAGTCTAAGCAATTAATAACTTAATATGCAATACAGGTAATACACTGCATTATATTAAAACATATCAAATATACTAGATATATCTATAATAATACTGTTGATGAAAATTCAATATAATTATAAACTGTAACACCAGATCAATCACAGTTCAAGTACATCAGTCATATTTACTTCAATCCCCAAGTGTATGCTTGAAATACTACATTTCTAGTACTACAATACTACATTTCTAAAAACTTCCTGAATATTAGGAATGAAATACGAAGTTCTTATATTTGGTATGGTACATTCCACAGGGAGCTTCTGCTCACTTCTGACTCACTTCTAATTGCACTTTAGGATTCAATTCCTGGTGTATTCATGGCACAAAAAAAATTATTTGGAAGAAGTATTTTATAACAGTATTACTCCACTTGGCAGCTTTAAGATATGTGGACTTCAACTCCTAAAGTTGAACCATCTCCTGGTTCAAACTATCTCTTAATGTGTCTCCTTAAAATAGCTTTTTAAAAGCTCATGTTGAACCACATCAAAACCACAATTGCTTTAAAGAGGCATTATATTTGTGCTCATGTGCATTCCAAATTTCTGCTTCTGAGTCAATTTTGAAGCATGCATAGCCTTAACATAAAGTCAAATTTTCTTTGAATGATTGGTGTCTCATATCTTTCAGCCTTCAAAAAACACTATAAAATCAAATCCCAATCAAATTGTAGTAACATTCCTCTCAACCTTCAGTAAAAGAAGCCATTTGTGATAAAAATAGCTTTTTAAAATACAATTTAAGTTTCATATAACTTGCTGTTACCCTGCTAGCAAACAAAAACAACTACCTTGTGAACTCAGATAATCAGTCCCACGTTTTCTGATGTATTCCCCAAGAATCTTGATCCGGTGAGGCCGAGTATTTGTGAGTCTTGCCTTACAATTGAAGCTAGATAGATACAGATGGAGATTTACTCCTTTGGGTAAGCATGACCCTTGCAGAAATAGCTCTGGACAGGTAAGAGGATTATTATAAAGGAATTAGCAAACTCTGTTAATTAGTTCAGACCAATGAAATGTGAGGCTTTCCAAAGACTTAAAGGATTTAATACATAGGTACAATTGTGAAGAGAAGCCAACCAGAATTCCGGATGAACCTTAAACATTGGGGTTAGCAGTAGCTAAACCATCTGGAAATACAGGAGATGAATAATTGATAGGACATGTGGCATCACTATTAATATTTTCTAAGAATATGATTGACATGTGAATTAAGTACCCTTTCCCAATGAGCTGCTATTGAACTGGTTACAGCTTTCTTTTTTATTAGATACTGAGGCCTGTAGTATTTTGCACTTATGATTAGCCATATCACTTAGACTTATATACTACTATATATATTGCTGACTCTGTAAACCCCCAACAATCTGGGTCCTCATTTTACTGACCTCAGAAGGATGGAAGGCTGAGTCAACCTTGAGCCAGTGAGACTTGAAATGCCGAACTGCTGGCAGTCAGCAGTCAGCAGAAGTAGCCTGCAGTACTGCATGCTAACCACTGTGCTGCCATGGTTAGTGCCTTTTCTCTTTCTGTCTTTGGAATTGATACTAAAGGAGTGGGAGGGGAAAATGAATATGATACTACTGATTTTTCAAGTTCTTTTGACAATAAAAATTGTAACTTATTATGATTCCGAATGTAAGAATGTAGAATAAAAATATTGTTGCAATGTTAATATGTTCCAAAAAGAATGTGGTATCTCTTTGCTGCCATGGGTTCAACTTAGGATTTAATGTAGAGAAGTCAGCCTTTCCAATTCAGCTATCATTTGAAGGTTAGAGGAAAATACATTGCCCTTCTGACTGGCTTGCAAAATTGATGTCCATAATGTTGGTTTGCAGCATCAGGAAGAAGAAATTTTGCTCTCCTTAGGCACAAACTGATTTAAACTCAGAGCAATAGGTGGTTATTCAGAATTGCACAGGTTTAATGGAGACCAGGGATATCTTCAGGAATGCATGTATATCATTTGGGGTAACAAAAGGATCTCTGTATATATCCTTTAAAAAAAATTATTAAAGTTTAAAAATACAAAGATCTAAAAAAAACTAATGCAAACTAAGAAAAATACAAAAAGTGTGTGTCTGTTTGCATATGCATCCATATTGGTTGGAGACATGTGGAAGAAGCCTTCATATAATAATGATGATATACAGTATATACTGTATATATTCATATATATATATATATATATATAAAAGAAGTATATTAATTTTATAGTTGTTTCATTTACATAGTAACGTATCACTTTATCTAAAAATACAAAAAAATCCTTCCTAGAGGTATGTCTTATATCTTGAAATAAATATTTAAAGCTTCATCATTCAAAGTTAATTTTGTACGGTTTTTAAATGTTCGCCGCCCTGAGTCCTTAGGGAGAAGGGCGGCATACAAGTCTAAATAAATAAATTAATAATAATAATAATAATAATAATAAGAAGAAGAAGAAGAAGAAGAAGAAGAAGAAGAAGAAGAAGAAAATATTAATCCCATCAAATGATATCCCACAAAATACTTACAAACTTCTCTGATTTATTATGTGTGTCCTTTTTAATCTATTAAAACATCAATTGGTTTCATCTGTAACTCCTATATAACATTTTTGTCAATATCATTCTTGTATCCTGCCAATTTTAAAATCCATATCCAAAGCAACCTGATGCTTGGTTGTATATACTTCCATTTCTTTGAACCCATTTTTTATATAATAGACTATCTGAAAGGAAAGTTTTGAGTACATTTTTGCCAAATATTCTTGACTTCTCTAGAGTTAAAATATTTTCCTCCATTCTCTAAGTTTTAGTTCTTTCTGATTGCCTCTAGTAAACAGCCTTCAAGATCTCCACTTATATTTTTTATCTAATTGCAACTTTTCCCCAAGAAAAAAATATCTTACACTTATATTCAAAATTTTTATTTGTTTTAAAAAGTTTATAAACAAACTACAGGAAATACTTATAATTATCATCTAATTTTATTTCCAGTCAATTTGGCCTCTTAATCCATTTAAAAACTTTCCACTATCGAAGTTCTAATTACCTTTTTGCTGCTTATTTCCAAATTACAAAGTTTTTTCTTTTAAGTCCTTAAACTTACCAGAAACTTTTTTTCACCGAGGATTGAAAGAAAATCACTCAGTATAATAAAACTTATCTTTCAGGAGGTTCTTAATATTCAAAATGCAATTTACAACTCATGTTTTGGGGAAAATGGGAGTATCAGGTATATTCACTGCCTTGAGTTATTTATAAAAATAATAAATGTGGGATATAAATAAATGAACTCCCAATGAAAGTGATTAAGAGAGGAAGTGTGCAAACCCAGTGTCTCTTTAAGGATTCTCAACTGTGGTTTAGGCATTCTATATAAATGACCTCTGTGATCATATTAAGAGCAACTGCGTTCTTTTCGCTGATGATGTAAAAGCTATTCAACACCACCAACAATACTGCTACCCTTCAAAAAGACCTCGACTATGTATCAGAATGGTCAAACAAATGGCAACTTCAAATCTCAACAAATATGTGCTCTGTATTACATATTGGCAAAAAAATCAGAAAATAAAATACAAGCTGAATAGTTAAGACCTTGTTGTTGATCCAAACTCTGTCAAAGACCTTGGAGTACTCATCTCTAATGATCTAAGTGCTAGAGCCCACTGTAACTACATAGCCAAAAAGGCATTAAGAGTTGTTAACCTAATCCTACGTAGCTTTTTCTCCGGTAATATCACACTACTAACTAGAGCATATAAAACATTTGCTAGACCAATACTTGAATACAGCTTATCAATATGGAACCCGCATTATGTATCTTATGTTAATACAGTTGAGAAAGTCCAGAAATATTTCACAAGAAGAGTTCTCCACTCCTCTACTCGTTGCAGAATACCTTATGCCACCAGACTTGAAATTTTAGACCTGACAACCTTGAACTACGTCACCTTCAGTCCAATCTAAGTATAGTACATAAAATTATATATTGCAATGACCTACCTGTCAATGAATACTTCAGCTTCAATCATAACAATACAAGAGCACACAATAGATACAAACTCCAGGTAAAATGCACCAAACTTGATTGCAGGAAATACGACTTCAGCAACAGAGTGGTCAATGTCTGGAATACTCTACCTGACTCTGTGGTTTTTTCCCCAAACCCCAAAAACTTTAACCTTAGACTGTCTACTATTGACCTCACCCCTTTCCTAAGAGGTCTGTAGGGGGTGTGCATAAGCACATCAATGTGCCTACCGTCCCTGTCCTATTGTTTCTTTTTATTTTTCTTATATGTATCCATTTCATGTATTCATAATTATGTTTATACTTATACCTGTTATCTTATAATTGCTTGACCAAATAAAATAAATAAAAATAAAATAAAAGCTAATTCTCCCTGCTCCCAGAGACCCCCTGGAGACTGCTATTTTATGGCCTTGTTGCAGGGAACATCTGTATGAAGCACTATAGGCCATCCTAAATCCTCTCAATCTGGAAGGAGTTGGAGAGGCCAATTCATTCATAAGCTCCTCTTTCTACTGAGATTGTCGGCTCCACTATCATGCAACTGTCTTTTGTTAGCCTCTTCTCTGGAAGAGTCTATACTTATGCATATTTGTTTTGGAGTAAGATTAATGTTAGGTCACTGCTTAGCTAATGAGTTTCTCAACTGAGGATAGAACTTATTCTTAGTTTGTTTACTCTTTACTATTACATGTTCTTTAATCATTACACCACACACATACACACTCGTGTAGCTGCAACCCACTGGATGACTAGACAACAACAGAATAACAGTGTGAAAATTCCAAAATAAACTTTACTCCAAGAGAACCCTCTCTTGAGGGCCACTCAGCTTTTTGATGCTTCACCTGGTGCAGCTTTCCTCCCACAGGCTTAAGACTCATCAGCTTAAAGCTACCTTATTAGGTTGCAGTACTCTGACTATTAACTGATTAGCATCATCTATGTTATAGCTGAGTCTTTCTGGAGGATATTGTGTTCTACAATGGACAGTGGGCAGGTGGATACATTGACTACCCATTTGAGTTCAGTATCTCTTTGCTTCTAGGATTTAGCTTGATCAATTTGGTTTGCAGTTTTGTTTTTTTCTTTTTTCAGCTTCTTTTAGAAGCTTCTTTAGGTACCTGCGAGCATTTTTGTGTGTTTGTGTTCTGGGCTCATAGTTTTTCCAGTTGCTCCTTGAGGTTTTCTATGGTGTGTAGATATTTCTTCAGATTGAAGTGAACATTCATGATAGTTAGCTAGATCCTTCTTTTTGTTGTTGCTGCTGCTTTGTTGAGCTGTTTTCCATCCAACTGTCCAGTTTATTTGAGTTTTGTATCCGATACTGGTGGGCAGTGCATGCTGTTGTAAACATTCAAGCAAAAAGAATAGTTGCCCCTTGATGGAGATTTGCCTACATTCAATTTTTTCCCATTTGCATGTTTCCTGTAGTATTTAATGCTCATATGTGAGAATATGTGTAGCTCAGAGTTGAACCCACAAGTGCTCCATTACCAAAGTAGCAACCTAACTTCCCACAACTAGGAGCAGTGTAAAAACATTACCTAGATGAGTGAAAACACACCGCAGCAACCCAGAGCATCAGAAAAAGGAAACAAACCATCTACTCAACATCTTCCAACAAAATGGATACCCATGTAACTTTATGTAAAGTCCCTGACCACTCAATTCATTACAACACAACCAACACAAACTATAAAAAGGATAATACTGCCATACATCAAAACAGAAGACCAACAGATTATTATAATGACACGGCATCACTGTAGCACACAAACCAACTAAAGCTGTCCAAAACATCTTAAGTAAACCAAAAGACTGTTAGGCCAAGGAGAAAAAAAACAGGAGTTGTGAAATCTATTAAGTGTAAGGACTGTTAACACTCTCTGTGTAGAACAGACAGGCAAAGGACTAGCAGAGGGTATTTGTGAAATACCAACTAGCAGTCAGCAACATGATGAAAATACCTTAATCTCACAACATATGGACAGACTCACCCATAATTTCATCTAGGACATTCTAAACCAAGCTACATCCCAAA
Organism: Naja naja; assembly: GCA_009733165.1. Taxonomy (NCBI): domain Eukaryota; kingdom Metazoa; phylum Chordata; class Lepidosauria; order Squamata; family Elapidae; genus Naja; species Naja naja. The sequence goes on along the minus strand of CM019150.1, from coordinate 107,348,028 downwards.
ACACTAGGGAATTCTTGGAAGCTTGGTATTCATATAAATCAACCATCAAGGCATATAGAGATGAACCTGCCATTTTATAGAGACCATTAAAAAGCTAAGTAGGAAACCAAAAGATCTGAATGCACGCTCTCCAACAGCCCACACCCAGATAAACAAGGATTAACGCCAGAAAATCAAGCAGGAAACAACATCCTAGTCAAGGAACTGCCAAGGAGAAAACTGCACTCCCATCAATAGGGACAGGGCAAGCTACTGTATATAAACAGGGAGCAAACCCCACACCTACTAGCAGTGAGGATGTTACCAAATCAAATAAGAAAATATCTGCAAGGAAACAGCTATGCTCAGAAAGCACCAAGGGCTCCACAGTTTAACCTGAGCTACAGATATTCTCTCCTATTGACTGCTAGGTGGCAGCAAATATTTACAGAAAACTATTTGCTGCTATCCAGTGATTGTCTAGCCTTTGGTAGCCAGATCTAGCCTTAGCAGCATATAAATTTAAAAAAATAAAACAAAAATACAAGCCCTGCCATCAAAACTTCGTAAACTTCTAGAAATGATCAGATACCTTTCAAAATTCATCTTCAAGCAATATTTCTGGGCAATAGGGGTCACTCTTAGACAAGTGAGCTTTTCATTACACCGACCAAAACTGAGTTAGATAAGTTTGTCTGAAATTATCAACAGTCAGAGATAATTATGTGTTCTTATTAAAACTACAATTACATTAAAATTAAATTTTTATATTAAAATTATATTAAAATTAAAATTATATTAAAATTAAAATTATATTAAAATTAAAATTACACTCCTCTACTCGTTGCAGAATACCTTATGCCACTAGACTTGAAATTCTAGACCTAGAAAACCTAGAACTATGCCATTTTCGGTCCGATCTAAGTATAGTATATAAAATCATACATTGCAATGTCCTACCGGTCAATGAATACTTCAGCTTCAAACATAAAAATACAATACAATACAATACAATACAATACAATACAATAGATACAAACTCAAGGTTAACTGCACCAATCTTGATTGCAGGAAATACGACTTCAGCAACAGAGTGGTTAAAGTCTGGAATACTCTACCTGACTCTGTGGCTTCTTCCCCAAACCCCAAAAACTTTAACCTTAGACTGTCTACTATTGACCTCACCCCTTTCCTAAGGGGTCTGTAGGGCCTACCGTCCCTGTCCTATTGTTTCTTTTATTGTTTCTTTTATTTTTCTTATATGTATTCATTTCATGTATTCATAACTATATTTACCCTTATTATCTTGTAAGCGATTGACAAATCAAATAAATAAATAAATAAATAACTAAATAATAAGTAAAACCATTTCTCCCAGTTCTCTCATACAGCAAAGATCCTGGGTCACAGAGATTGAGACACAACTGAAGTGGAAACAGATACTTCCAGACAAAGGATTAGTTTGTTTGTTTATTTATTTATTTATTTATTTATTTATTTATTTATTTAATTATTTAATTTATATCCCACCTCACTTTCCCCAATGGGGAACTCAAGGCGGCGTACAAAAAAATAAAAACAATTTCTATACAGTGTAAAAAACAAAAACTTATTCCTATCAGTCCAAACGTACACGGGGGAAGGACAAGGTCTCAATGCCATGCCCCCCCGACACTTTCTATGGAAATGCACTTATACAACATAGGTGGACAGACTCGCTGTGAATAATTGGTATTTATGTGCTGTGGTTAATTGGTATTTACATGAGAAGTTAGGGATGATCAAGCTTTCTTAGAGAAGGATTTGTAATCCTTATAGGGTCATATGGATGGGTGCAGCGCATCAGTGATAGGGCTCACACCTTTGCCTCTAGACATCATACTAAATGGATGATTAAGCAGCAATGGAGAGATTTTGATACTTCCCGAAGATTAGTGATTGATGTGGCAACTAACACTAGGCAACCCATAGAGCTGGTTATGACAACCCTTCAAGAAAAATTATTTCTTGATTCATGCTCTACTGTGTCAGCAACTCAGGGACTTGCACTTGTTGTATCATGAATTCCTCTGGGCAAAATTAGTTCATGTTAAGAGAAATAAACAGCTCCATTAGCAAACATGGAAACATTTGCTGAGCTATTGTAAATCTGGTATTGAAATGTCCTTTTTAAAAAAAACTGTCCCACATTTTCTATAACAACGTGAGATGGACTTTATAAGGTAAATATTGGCCTGGACTTTTACTAGAAGTTTCATTAACTAGGTAGAATCAGTGCTTGTGAGCACTAGATTCCAATGAATATATATTGATTTATACATTTATTCAAAAAATCGGTTGATTCTACATGCAGAAATCGAAATATTGTATAGTCTCTTTTCAACATGAACTTTGCTATTAAGAGGATACATTGTTCAAATAAAGGAGCTTTACAGCTCAACTACCCCATCATTTAAGGTTTCCTGGAAAAATATAGAATTGTTGCTAAACGAGATACAGATACACATTTGTCTGGACCCATAGCCAATATATAAGATAAAACCACAGAACTGTAGAGTTGGAAGAGACTACAAGGAACTTCTAATCCAAACTGGCGATCTCCATAAATAAATTTCTTCACTGTTTTACAGATCTTATTCTTAGGAAGCTCAACCTTATATTCAAATGAAATCTAGGTAGCTATAATTTTACAGTTGTTATTTGTTGTCTTAGTTTCTAAGCTATGGAACATAATTTGTGACCATTTTTTCTATGCAGCTTTCTTGATGTACCTGAACGTAACTATCATGTCTTGCCCAAGTCTCTTTTTTTCCTCTTCATAATGAACATCCTTTCTTTAGCCAATTCCCATAGGACATGACCTGAAGTCTTGCATAAACCTTGTTGCCCTCTTCTGAAGGGCTGCTCTAGCCTATCAATGCCCTTTTGAAAATGTTGACTCACAAAAATTCACAATATTCTAGGTGTGGTCACATCAGTGCCAAGTGGCAAGGAATAATGACATCAGTTGTCTTTGATGTGATTTTTTTTCTAATGTAGCTCAAAACTCCATTAGCCTTTTGACTGATGTCTCACATTGCTGAGTCATGTTCAACTTATTGACTTTGACCACACCCAAGTCCTTCTCAGATAGATTGAATCTTGTTTATATAGTCATTTTTTTCTCCTTATAATATTGTATTCTTTTAAAGAAGTAAATGTAACAATTATTTTTAAATATAATTTTTCTCTTTAGGAGAACTCTCCAAACATCAAACAACTGTATGATAACTATGAGACTTTGTCATCTTAAATACCAACAGTTGGTTCTGAGCTTCAGATAACACTATATGATTCTGGACTCTAAGAAAAAAATGTAAAATATTGCAATCTCACCTCTTGCCTTCCCTCCATAGCAAAAATCAATTTACTATGGGTGTCTAATGCATTATTAATTAAAATTCACTTTCCAGATTGCATCCTATAAATAGTCTGCTTAAAACAAGAGAAGGCTTTTAAATTTTTGCATGGGTTCATCTTAAATATGTCAAAATGTGTGAAAACATCCCATTTTACTGCTAGAGTTAGATTAAGAAAGACCCAGAACTTGTTAACTATAACACTAAAGTTAAAATGATTTTTTTTAAATATAGTGGACCAAAACTTGTAAAACTGCATAATATTGAGGTGTATGTCTGTGGAGCTCAACTCAGTACATGCAATTGTGTTATGGTGCCATGATTTGGAAAGTTTGCAAATAATCATATCATGTGGAATTTAACCATTCCAGAAATGCTTCTTCCTCGTTTTTAAATAAATATGTGCAAGTGAATGATTAAATACCAAGATCACCTTCACATGTGGGTGAATTTTATGATCTATCAAAAGTGAAGCTTTATCAATCTTTCTTAGATCAAAATCTGATCTTCTGTGGAGTAACCCTGCAAGTATTAGACTGGGATAAGCAAACTCCCTGGGGGTCTCTGGATGCCAAATTGCAGATGTTTCTGAAAAAAGGCATGCAACTTTTTAAAAAATGATTTTTTTTACAAAAAATGATTCCCCCCCCACCATTTATCATAGAAATACACATTTTGAAAATCTACATTGGTGTTTGTGGAGAAACCTTGAAATCAGCTATGTAATTATGGTATTTTGCATGCACATTTCCATGTTGTAGGGAAAGTGAAGTGACTACCCGCTACCTCCTGGGAATGTACATAATTGTTTAAAATCCACAATCCCAGTTTCTTACTCATAGAGATAATAAAATTTTCTGAAAACATTCATGCAAGTGAGTCAGTAGATTGTGATGATAAATTTAATGGTAACAGTCTTCCAGTTAATTATAAAAGAGCATGAAATTATCCATAAAAGAGCATGAAAACTATAGCATAAATTATTGTGTTTAATTTAAACATTATAAAAGGAAGCCTGGAAATCTCCAGATTAGTGGGATTTCGGCAGAATATATATTGCTATTTGCTTATTTCTGTTCTTCTGAAAGGCTGTCCGGAATAAATATGGGCCCAATTTAATTTATTATTATGTGCCATCAATTCAATGAGAACCCCCTCAGTAAATTATATAAATTTTCTCCATAAAAATCTACTGTAACCTGATATTTCAGGTCTTTCAATATTGCAGCCATCACCACTGTAACTGAATCTGTCCCCTTTGCAATGGATCCAAAATATCCAGTTTATTTGAATTCTAATTGGTCTTACAAACAAACTGTCTAATTTTTTTTTGCCATGCTGAGCAAAAAATGCACAATGAATGTAGTTATTGGATACTTCACAGAAGTGGCGTAATTAATTTTCTTCAGCCATGGAAAAAAATTAGTCAGTGTATAAAACTAGCTAATTATATCTCTCTATATAAACACATTCAAACAAGAGCTTTATAGTCACTGCTTAACTAATGTTAACAATTTGATTAAATGTCAGTGTGAGAAAATGCAGAAAGCGTAAGACTAGTATAGGAAAAGCTTACTGGATAATTTTAAACCAATCATTATTTTTTGGGATTTTTGTTCAGGCTGTACACTGAAGGAATGTACTGTTTCCCTCTGACTCCAGAAGCTTTTATGAGAATAACAATGTTAGAATGTTGGAGGTCTTTTATTCCAGCCCACCCCTGCTCAAGCAGGAAATCCATTTCAGACAAGTGGTTGTCCAATCTCTTCTTAAAAGCTTTTATTTCTTTAGAAGAAAGGTAAAATATAAAAGAGGATGTAAAATACAAGAGGCCTATTCATGATGACTTTTTGATTGATTTGCTACATGTGCTCACTTCCTGACTGAGAAATAGATAAAAGATGCCTTCAGCTAAGATGGACGATTCCACCTACTCCATTATTTACTCTGACTGGTGAGGAAGAAAGATGATAAATTCTTAATGTGTAACTGATGGCTAAAGAAATTAAACAATCCCAATATCTCAATCAGGAATTCAAATTTTTTAACAACTGGTTCTGTGGGTGTGGCTTAGTTGTTGGGCGTGGCTTGGTGGTCATGTGACTGGGTGGACGTGGCTTGGTGGTCATGTTATTGGCTGGGCGTGGCTAACTCAATATCACTCACATTGAGGCACGCATCTCCTCGCCTGACCTCTCTTGACTGTGGGGATGCTGCAACAGTCGTAAGTGTGAAAAATGGTCATAAGTCACTTTCTTCAGTGCCATTGTAACACAAGCAAAGTACCAACGAAGGAGGGAAAAAAAACTCCAGAGAAGTTCCTGAGACAGGAAGTCTAGTCCTGCCAAGAATATAATAAGGGTTAACGGAGAGGCAGTTTCTGTAAGCAACACCAGAATGTTTCCTTCCTGCCTTCCTTACAGGATTAGGCCAGTAATTTCTTCTAACAACCGGTTCTCTGAATTGCTTAGAATGTTAACAACCGGTTCTAGAGAATAGGTGCAAACTGGTAGAATCCCACCCCTGATCTCAATCCTTTTGAGAGATGTTTTCATATTTCCATTGTTTTCAGTTTCTATGGTTGCCTAGTTTCATTCTCTGGCAGCCCAACCCATGGCATATTTACTTGGAAAATATCTTTTTATATGGTATTCACAATGGTTTGTTGTTTAATAACCATGCATAATTATTCAGGCTTTTAAAATTAAAATGTATGTTCCCCACCTCCTGGTGTACAATGACTTGCTGATCCATCTTATAAACTTGCACAGTTTTATGGTGAAACATTTTCCCTCTCTGCTTCCTTTTGGCTGCTGAGGATAGCAATCTTTTTCAGTGGCAATTTGTTAGCCATTGGAGGTAAACCAAAATTCCACAATAACTTATGGAACTTTAAAATAACACATTCTTGAAACTAGCAGAGTTTTCTTCTTCGCTCTCTTATTCTTGGCAAAATCAAGACAGATGTTTTTTTTTAAAGAAACTCTGCTATAAACATATCATCACTTTACATTCTTCAAGCTGATAGTAAAGCATAGATACAGGAAAATGAAATTTGGTTTAATTAATTTATTAAAAAAACAAAACTTAGCAAACATCTTGAGTAGAAACTTTTGGTAACTCATTTTAGCTTCTCTTCCATTATGCCTAGTCTCTAATTACTACTTAAGAATTTGTAATTTTCTGGAAATATTGGACATTATTGCTTATAGAGGCAAAGACATTTTAAATGTTTTTTTTATGGTTGCAGTACTACTTTCCCAAGGCTGAGGTTTTCTTTATAGCTTCTTTTATCTCTTAATTTCTTTTGCATTCCTTTGCCAATGTTATTTTTGCTTACCTTTACATAATAAGAGTTCTTTGTGCTTGTGGGTATCAGAGTAGAACACAGGCACAACAGAGCTGGCTACATACAATAAATAATATAGTAAAATAAAACAATACTATCATAAAACAGTTGAAGGACCAGGATTTTTAAGCTACAATTATCATTTTGAATTGCCATATTGTTTGGCATACACAAGAATACATGAGGTAGCAAAATACTGTTCAACATCTGAAGCGTACGTTATATGCCAATAGCCCCCACAGAAGGAACTTGACTTGAATTATAATATAAACTTTTTTCAATTAAAACACTGAAAAGCTAAAGTAGTGAATTGCTACTCAGTTAGATTTCTTTAGTGTGCAGATGACTTTGATCTCCTCTCTCTTCCTCAGCCATCCTAAAATTTATTTTTTTAACTCAACAGATTTTCAGGCTATCTACAGTTAGTTTTATTTGCCCAAATCTTATCTGTTATTTTAATACTTTCTTGTCTTCCTTCTCCTTCTAATGTGTTTTGGTTCTGAGCATTATTTTGACAACAACAATCATTTTCTTATTTAAAAAATGAAATAAGGAATTTAGATTGGATTATAACAAAAAATGTAACATAATATCTCTGGCCTGCCAGTTGATAGTTCACTGTGTATGCTCTGCCACCCAACTCAACTTTACTCTGCCTATTCTATTTCTTTTGCCTTTCTGTGGTATCTTTTAGATAGTGAGATTGTGGTCTTTTTCTGGTGAAGCAATGGGATAATAATCTTTCAAATAGATTAATAAAGACTGTCATGGAAGTTCTCATTTTCAGGTGAACGGATCATACAAAAAACTCCAAATGAGATCTAGGCAATGGATAAATATTGGAACTTTGAGGGGTGCATCAAGTTATAAAGATGAATGCCCCAGGCATTGCATTTTCTGAAGCATGTTTTTCAAATTGGTTTTAAATGCACACAGTCCTAACATCTGTGGACATTCCCAGTTATCTAGGTCATAGTTATCCCAAAGGTGCTTTTCCAAGAGGCAACTGCTTTCTTCAATGTCCACATTTTGGACAGAGGACAACTGGTTTGAAAGAGGCCATCTGTGTCAAAACTGAACAGCCCTCTCTCTACAGAAGGGGAGGGATACAACATCATCTATCTCCAGTTTACAACACAGTCCTTTCAACAGTTCCAAGAAGGCTCTACACCCATTTGCACCACTCAAGTGATCCTGATGACACAGATTAACCTCCAGGTGGCCTCAATGACTCTCTAAAAGAATGAAAATTATCAGCTGTCTGCAAGGAATATAAATTCTTTCATTCCCCACCATCCAATCAGAGCTGAAGAAGCTTCTTGGATGAGAAGCAAAATGTCTTCAAAGAAAAACAAGAAAGTCCAGTTGCCTCTTGAAAAAGCGCCTTTGGGACACAATCCTAATAGACAGTGTTAGGATTGCATTCAAAATATTATGTGACATAGACATTCAGTATGGCCATAAAATCCTGGAATACATCTGCTGAAAAAATTCTCAGCCCTAAAGCTTTGTGACTGTTTAGTACTGAGGGTAATTTGATATACAATTTTGGACAATTTCAATTTATTATAAAATATTGTGGTACTATCTTTTCCAAGTGTCTGACCTTTTTGACCTAACTGAGACCTTTTTTTTTTTTAATTACATTTATATGCCGCCCTTCTCCGAAGACTCAGGGCGGCTTACAATTTTTGGAGCACAACCCAATGTGCTCAGCAATAGCCTTCATTCCATTGTATATGCCTGCTTATTACTAAGCGGCATTTTTACAAGGTCAGCTAATTGCCCCCAACAATCTTGGGTCCTCAATTTACCTACCCCGAGAGGATGGAAGGCTGAGTCAACCTTGAGCCTGGTGGGATTCGAGCCTACAATAATTGTAGGCATCTGGATCTTAAGAGCAGGCATTTAACAGCCTGAGCTACCAAGGCTCTTTTCATTTCCCTTGATCCAAATCTAAATCATAAGATTTGCTTTCATATTTAACTTTTGGATCTGGATGTTTTTCCAGTTAGCATATATAAAAGTCCTCTCAACAGGGAGGCATTTGCCCAGGTTTTCCTGGTGCGCCAGTTGCGTCCCTATCTGGACCGAGATGCCCTACATACAGTCACTCAAGAACTCGTTGTCTCCCGTCTGGACTACTGCAATTCTCTTTACATGGGGCTGCCTTTGAGGACCACTGGGAGGCTTCAACTTGTCCAGAATGCAGCGGCACGGGTTGTGATGGGAGGATTCTGATACTCCCATGTTACACCCCACCTGCGTGAGCTGCACTGGTTACCGGTTGCCCTCTGGGTGAGATTCAAGGTGCTGGTGTTGACCTATAAACCCCTTCATGGCATTGGACCAGGATATGTGCAGGAGACCCTGCTGCCAATAACAGTTTCCCGATGTCCCGTGTGCTCCCACCGACAGGGCCTTCTCCGGGTGCCGTTGACCAGGCAATATCGGCTGGCAGTCCCCAGGAGTAGGGCCTTCTCGGTGGGAGCACCCACCCTATGGAACCAGCTCCCCCTAGAGCTCCAAATGGCCCCTGAACTCTGCTCCTTCCGCTGTGGCCTAAAGACATGGCTGTTCCAACTAGCCTCCCTGGACTGATGGGGGAGGGTTAGTATAGTTTTAATTGGAATGTTTATGAGATCTTGGGTTTAATTGTTTTTTAATATTTGTATATTTCTATTACTGTTTTTACTTTGTAAGCTGCCCTGAGTCCTTAGGGAGATAGGGTGGCATATAAGTCTCATAAACAAACAAACAAACAAACAAACAAACAAACAAACTGTGTATCAGTCTTTTATCACCCCAGATTGTGAAAAGAATAGCTATTCAATCAGAGCAAAATTGTGATTAAGTTCTCTGTAGGCTGCTACAATTTCCTATATTCAGTGGGAAGGAGTACTTGGTTATCTGCCAATCTTTAAAATTGTAGAGCATAAGGGAGAGGACCTTGACAGAAATATACATGAATATTAATGAGAGAAAGAGGGCTGCCTGAAACATCCCTTAAGTCCTGGAGAGCAAAATGATATTCAGAACCAACTCAGGCAAACACCTCTCTGATTCACTAAGGTATAAGGACAGAAGGTAAAGCATAATCAGACTTGCATGATTCTGTTATATCTCCATAAAGTAAAGTTCTACTGTGTTTCCCCGAAAATAAGACACTGTCTTATATTTTTTTTGGCTCCCAAAAACACACTAGGTCTTATTTTCAGGGTAGGTCTTTTATATATATATATATAAATGAAAAAAAACACTTACCATATTCATGTAGAACAATGTACATTTATTCATGTACGAAACCACGAACAAATCGCATACCGTGTTTCCCCTAACATAAGACACTGTCTTATATTTTTTTTGGCTCCCAAAAACACATTAGGTCTTATTTTTGGGGTAGGTCTTATTTTCGGGGAAACACGGTAGTTATCCTATGATTTTATGGTCTAGTCTACCTAGTGCAGAGGTGAGGAACCATGTTCCTTTATGACTTGTGGACTTCAAACTCCCAGAATTCAATTCCCAGAATTCCTGGCTCAGGAATTCTGGGAATTGAAGTCCACAAATCATAAAAAGGCTACCGTTCCCCACCGCTGATGTCGTGGGTTTGACAAAAATAAACATCTCTGAAAATGTTAAGGAGAAAGCATCCAGTGTTGCGTTCTTTCTCAGAAGATGATTTATTTGGTACAAAAAAATAAAGTTCATATTTTGAATGGATAATACCCCCATTGGCATTGGAAATATTCCAGAACACGGCACCAGGGACAGATACAGATTTTACGAATCACAGTTTGTTTCTGAATGGAAACTGAAATCATCAAGTTATCACAATGAAATGTATGCACTCCTTCAGTATAATTTATTGTAAAAACTAATCATGACTGTTATGTATGTAGGTTTGAATGTCATTGGTTTAGTTTGAATTGTTCTTGTAAAATGTCAAATAGGATAGGTTTAAAAAGTGCGGGAAAACCCTGCACTCTGATTGGCTGGCAACTGTGGCTGCTGGCTATAAGTAGCAGCCGTAGCCCAGCCAAGTTGGGTCCATTCGAGCTGTAGTCACTAAATAAGCTCTTCACTGAAGCTCTTCGCGTGTGACTCTTCATGCAAACATAACAATGACAACTCATAAATATGGGATGCATTTCATACCTCTCTAGTGATTTTTTCAGAATTTCCCAAGTGAATGTGTTTCGTTGGCTTTATCTTTTCCTATTAAAAGATTAAGTTAAAGGTTAAGACTGTTTGGCTCATGAAGAAATGTAAAAACGAACCAAATGGCTATTAAATGTACATTGATATGTGAAAGGATATGTAACATGTATGCCTACATATTTTGTATATGTATACAAACTTGAGAAAATGTGAGTTTTGCTGGTACTGCAGCTGAACAACACTGATATATCTATAAGCAAGATTTATTCTAAGGGTTTTTTTCTTCTTCTAACATACTAATAGAGTGGTGTAGATAAAGGCATGTGTGCTAAAATCATATACAAGCACATTAGATAGCTTGATTTATGACTCCTTTTTCTTACACTGCTTTTTCAGCAAGAGCACCATATTTAAATAGTAAGGTCTTGGGGAAAAAAAGTAATCAGTAATAACACCTCCAGGTAACAAATCTTTTTGTTGTCCAAGTTGTCTAACTTTAGATTTCATTCAAATCAGGATTGAATGGAATGCTCGGATTGTTAAATTTGTCAGGGTGCCATGAGCACTTCCGCACAAGAAATTTGTAGTGGTTGCAAAGAACTGGGAGTGAATGAAAATGTTCCCTTCCTGGACCCATGAATAAACCTTTTCCTCTCTTGAGCAATCTATCTTCAGATGTTAATCAGTTCACAAAATGCTTAGCCCAGCCTCATCCATTTCACACTGAAAAAAAGAAACCCCTTCCCTATAAGTAAATAAATATCAACAAGAAGAGCGCAAATTGCAAGATTTTCCTCTGGACCCCAGGGAGATGTTTTTTCTGTGTGTGTGAGATTAGATTTTTGAACTGCCATTTTGTCTCACATACAGCTGCTAAGAATGGGGTCAAATGTGCATGTCTCCCTTTTAATGACAACGTAATGGAATGCTTACCCTTCTGCTTCCAGATGGAAGTTCTCTGTTGGCTGAAATTGCAAAGCATGTGATGAAGTCCAGATATTGATATTGGCTCATGTACTAATAAGCTTGTGGAGTTAGGCCATAAGCTGGGGATTACGTAAAGAGCCTTAATGACCTAAAACTTACCTCATGGGCAACTTTTTTTTTCTTTTTGCTTAATATCATGCTTCTAGCACCCTTTGTTTAACCTTTGTAAAGCCACTTCATCCAAAATAGGAATGGTAATAGACTGTTGTTGCCGAAGTAGAATAAATAAACCATTAATATGTTTGAGGGGAAAATTTTTCAGTGGTACAGTTTGATTCCCCCCCTTGCTCTTGTTTTCCTCAGAGAGGGATGTAGTTCATCACACACAGTTGCCAAGTTATAATCCTCTATGTTTGTACTCCAATATAAATATCCAGTGCATATACTGGAACATTAAATACCTGCGGAATAAATGGAAAAAGCTCCAAAACAGAATAAGGAGCAAGTTTCAGAAGCTTTTATTAATTTATAAAAATCCTAATGAAAATGTAGCATAACATTCTGCTTGTAGCTAGTTCTGCTAAATCACCTTAAATATTTGAAATTGAATTACTAGGAAAGTCTTATGTTCATTTAGTGACTGTTCAAAGCTACAACGGCACTGAAAAAAGTGACTTATGACCATATTTCACACTTATGACTATTGTAGCATCTCCATGGTCATGTGATCAAAATTCAGCCATTTGGCAACTGGCTCATATTTATGACTGGCTTATATTTATGATGGTTGCAGTGTCCTAGGATCATGTGATTCCCTTTTGCAACGTGCTGACAAGCAATGTCAATGGGGAAGCCATTAACAACCATGTTACTAACATAACAATGGCAGTGATGATGAGAAAGATGATTAAACTGGGCAAAACTCACTTAACAAATGTCTCAGCAACAGAAATGTTGGGCTCAACTGTGGTCATAAGTTGCGGACTACTTGTAGTAGGTAAAGCCACTATGTTCTTACAGAGAGGGGAGGGATTTCACCTTGGAGTAGCCCATGAACTAGAGTGAATGGAAAGATGATAGCATAATTAGAGGTTAACCATGTATCCAGAGTAGCTGGGCATCACTTGTTACAGACCCTATATTGTTCCTTATTATAGCATTTCATTAAATATCTAGGAATGTATACGGGGCATCCAATTGCAGAGAGATCCAAGGATTTTGACATTATTCCTGCAGTATGGCTAGGAAACGGGGTTTATTCTTCAACCTCTATGGCCAAGAATCCAGTGTTAGTTTTACTCAAGGAATTCTGAATATTTACACAGCTGTGTTTTAGAGAATAAACTCTATAACAGAAGGTAAAAACTGGAGAGCTGTGGTTATAACTGTCCTTATAGTAATATAACCTAAAAATTACACACACACACACACACACACACACACACAGAAGGGGGGAGGGGAGGGAGCGAGAGAGAGATTGTACCAAAACATCAAATTCTGTTTTATTACTTGAGTTGATGTGCAATACATATAAAACAAAATGTTGATATTTGGATTAAGGAAAAATTCCCCAAGCCAACATTAAAAGGTCCTTGTGGTAATTGGAGTTTCAGATCTCTGGTTTAAATATAGCAATAAAGATGAATGTGTATGTCCACAAAAATAGATCTCAGTTTGGAATAATGATTAGCTTGAAGAGAGTTTAATAACCCTAATGAAAACACATTTTGATTATTTATTTTATTCTGGGCTTTTCTACATTCCATGATCAGGAATGTGTTTTACATTATAACATTTTTCTCATATCATTATGTAAGAACAATAATCTGTGAGATTAAAAGCATAGTCTCATTCACCTTTTAAAGTGCTGCTATATGCCCACAATGGCTTGAGCCTAACTTGGCAGGAAAAAAAATCTTTCAGTACTGAGATACATGGACAATGGCTTGCAAGTTCTGTACTTCATACCAATGCCATCATTTCTTCCCATGGACTCTTCCATAACTGGCAATTGCCTGACAACTGCCTGCAGTTTTCTTGACAAGGTTTTTCAGAAGTGGTTTGCCATTGCATCCTTCATGGGATGAGAGGAAGTGACTGGCCCATGGTCACCCAGTTAGCTTTGTGTCTCAGGTGGGATTAGAACTCATGGGTCTATGACAACTCACCATGGCCAACTTGCCACAGGATAACTTGCTGCAGGACAAGAGTTACACTAATATCAAAGAAATGGTGGAATAAAATCAATAAAAAGTGGATGCAAAAGCGGGACAAAATGAAATGTAAATGACAAAAATTAAAATACAATTTCTTTATTTTAAATAATTAAATTGAATTGTTAAATTGGCCTGAGGTGAGTTGTCTTGCGGCGAGTTGGCCACGATGAATTGTCCCACAACAAGTTGGTCATATAGAGTTGGCCATTGCAAGGTGGCCAAAGCAAATTAGCTGTGGTGAGTTATCTCATTCGGAGAACTCATGGACTCCCGCTTTCTAACCTGGTACCTTAACCACCAGACCAAATTGGTTCTCTCTGTGTGTGTATGTGTACATATATGTACATTTGCATACAGTATGTACATATACATACACACATGTGCATGCCCACACAGTATGCATAGGTATGCAACTATATGTAGGCACAAGTAGCCTTAAAATAAAAATTCCCTTGTTTTCACTCCATTCCATTTGAATATGTTTTATATTTTTTTCCTTGTTTCTCCCCCTCTCCCAAATATAGCTGACTTGACAATCTGGCCATAGGGGTGACAGGACAACAGAGATAAGCCTTATTTAACAAGAATTTAAATGCCTTTCTTAGAAATACTGAAGTTCATTAATTCTCTTCAGAAAACCTGGCTCAATTCAGAATCTTTCTAGATATCTAAAAATGACAAATGGTTGCTTAAAGTAAGAACAACTGGAAAAGATTTATCTGATGACAGTCTTCTAGCATTCAGCCAATACACAATTATAGTGTATTTTATATCTGCAGTGACTATATATACATACATAAATCGGTGGTATTAAAAAAAATTACTACCAGTTCTGTGGGCATGGCTTGGTGGGTGTGGTGTGGCTTAGTGGGTGTGGCATGGCTTGGTGGGCGTGGCAGGGAAAGGATACTGTAAAATCCCCATTCCCTCCCCAACCTACTAACCTGCTTTCCAGCTCTGTTCTCTTGTGCAGGGCAACAAAAGAAGACCCAGCCAATCAGCTGGGACTTGGGAGGCAGCGAATAGATGGGGGCAGGCCCAACCAGACGTGGTATTTACCAGTTTTCCGAACTACTCAAAATTTCCGCTATTGATTCTCCATAACCTGTCAAAACTAGCTGAACACCACCTCTGACATACATACATACATACATACATACATAACATATATATCATGTAATGTATGTATGTATAATATAATACATAATACATATTATGTGCATACTTCTTTATAAAGCTCTCCTCTGCCATAGCGGAACCCCTAAGCATTATGAGATATCATTCAGAACCAGCTTCTTACCAAACCTTAGCTATGGTCATCCCTATCTTCAAAAAAGGTGACCCCAGCCTGGTTGAAAACTACAGATCAATCTCACTGTGTTGTGTCTTGTACAAAGTCATGGAATCAATCATTAACCAATTCATCACTCTCCACTTAGAGTCAAACAACCTATTCTCCAAAAAACAATTTGGTTTCAGGAAAAAAATTGTCCTGCACACAACAACTCCTACACAGCAAAAACGTATGGACTACTCTACTTGACCAGGGTAAAGCTATAGACGCAATTTACATAGACTTCTGCAAAGCCTTTGATTCAGTGGTACACGACAAACTACCGTTAAAACTAAACTCTTATGGCATTTCCAGATCCCTCCATAAGTGGATTACTGCATTCGTGTCAAACAGGCAACAAATAGTAAAAATAGAGAGCGCTATATCAAACCCTGCTCCAGTTAACAGCGGTGTCCCTCAAGGCAGCATTCTAGGATCCACACTCTTTATACTCTATATAAATGACCTTTGCGATCACCTTATAAGCAACTGCGTTCTCTTTGCGGATGATGTAAAACAATTCAACACCACTGACAATCCTTCAAAGTGACCTTGATTATGTGTCTGAATGGTCAAATATCTGGCAACTCCAAATCTCGACCAACAAATGCTCTGTCCTACACATTGGTAAAAAAAATCAGTACACCAAATACAAACTAGGCGGATATGACCTCGTTAATGATCCTTACTCTGTCAAGGTCCTTGGTGTTCTCATATCAAATGACCTAAGTGCCAGAGCTCACTGTAACAGCATTGCCAAAAAGGCATTAAGAGTTGTAAATCTAATCTTACAAAGCTTCTCCTCCAGAAATATTGAATTGCTAACTAGAGCATACAAAACTTTTGCCAGACCAATGCTCGAATACAGCTCATTAGTCTGGAATCCGCACTGCATATCAGACATTAATACAATCAAGTGAGTCCAGAAGTATTTCACGAGAAGAGTACTACACTCCTCTGCTCGCAACAGAATACCCTATATTACCAGGCTTGATATTTTGGGCTTGGACAACCTTGAACTATTCCACCTACAGTTAGACTTAAGCATAGCACACAAAATTATCTGCCACAATGTCTTACCAGTCAATGACTACTTCAGCTTCAACCACAACAATACAAGAGCACACAACAGATACAAACTCAATGTAAACCGCTCCAGACTTGATTGCAGAAAGTATGACTTCAGCAACAGAGTGGTCAATGTCTGGAACTCACTACCTGACTCTGTTGTTACATCCTCTAACCCCCACTCCTTTAACCTCAAACTAACCACTATTGACGTCACCCCATTCCTAAGAGGTCTGTAAGGGGCGTGCATAAGTGCAACATCGTGCCTACTGTCCCTGTCCTATTGTCCTCATTTATTTGTACCTATTTCCTGTATTCTTACTCATGTTTATACTTATATCTATTATCTTGTAAGTGATTTACAAATCAAATAAATAAATAAAATAAAATGTAATTTCAAGCAATGTATAAGTTGTCTTCCCGCTGCCCCATTTAAATATTTTATTAATTTGGAAGACCTTTCTCATTTCGTTTCCATGAGGGGGGAAAAAGGATAAAAATGGGGGAGGGTTTAAAAAAAAGGTGAAAGTGCTTGAATTGAATTTGAACCTTCAAAGCTTTAAGAATCCTTCGATGAATTGTTAACAATGTCTGCAAAAAGATTTTATTTATTTTTATTAATTAATCCATTTATTCAATTTATATGTTGCCCATGTCAGAGTTTAAGGCAAAGAATGTGTCTTTCCTCTCCTCTCCTAATCTGAAATATAAATATATGGAATGGGGTAGTGAGGAGAGTGTTATCAACAAGATAGAGTCTTCTTATTTGTTAGGAATTTGCTGTATTATTATGGGCTGATTTTAAGGAGATGGTAATAATAAAAATGAAAGACACACATAAGAGCAGCTTTAATTATTTGAAATGTCATTTGGTTCTGCTGTTTCACCCCCCCGCCCCCAGTGCTGCCTTCCAAGATTCCTGTTGTTGTATATTATGGAATAGCATTAAGGCTAAACTACTCTTGAAAAGCACTCAGCAAAGAAGCATATAATGATCAGGACTAAGAACCTATTAATTTCAATGATTAACTTCATCTGAACGGTGCTGATAAATCTGGGTGACAAATGGCTTGGGAATGTAATAACACATAGGCATAAGAAGTTAATCTGCTCTATTACTCTTCATATTATGAAACATACAGTGTCTTTGTATTAAGTGTTGTGGTACTTTGGGAACATTTCAGATAAAAAGCTTTATCAGATAAGAAGAAGATTTAGGAACTATGCTATGTTCATGAGAGTTAGTTCTTGAGCAGAAATAACCAGGGGTGGGATTCAAATTTCTTAACAACCGGTATTGTGGGCATGGCCTAATTTGTGGGTGTGGCTTGGTGATCATATATATATATATTGCACTGAAAAATAGAAGCTTCAGTCCTCAGGGAAGCCTCCTGGGCGAAGGCAAAACAGTACAACAACGATTTAGATTAGCTAGAAAGCAGAAATCTGACAGGGGAGGACAGTCAGTGGCGCGATTTGCTGGTTCTCCGAACTGCACAGAATTGTAACAACTGGTTCTATAGAACTGGCCTGAACTGGTGGAATCCCACCCCTGGAAATAACCATGAACCAACAATCATCTAATAAACACATAAAGTTGCAGTCATTAAGCAATTGCCTTGAGATCTGAAATACAAAATACTTTAGGGAAGATTTAGGCTGATGGCGTGGAATATTCAGTTTATCTTTCACAAGATGGAGAATGAAAAAGAGAAATCAAGCATTGCTAGCATCAGTGAAACCATAATGTAGGGTTTACTGATTTTGGTGTAATGTGATGTGCAAATCCACTCACAAGCTATTGAAAAAGGGTTGAAAATGATGAAGAAAGAAGTGGAAGTTCTAAACAATTATATAAACACAAGAAAAATGCTTACAAGACAATAACTGTGTTAGGAATTTATTTTCTTAAATAGTTTAGGACAGGAGTCTCTAACCTTGGCAACTTTAAGACTTGTGGACTTCAACTCTCAGAATTCCTCGGCCAGCAAAGCTGGCCGAGGAATTCTGGAAATTGAAGTCCACAAGTCTTAAAGTTGCTAAGGTTGGAGACCCCTGGTTTAGGAGACTATTTAATTATGTTGTGAATGTTTTCACAGGTATTTATCACAGGTATTTATAACCATAGTAACCTTTGATAAAGATAAAACTTAACACATTACAGATAACAACAATTATTAAAAAACTGTATCAATGCCACCCATGGAATAAATTTTTTTTCCAATTATCAGAGGCATGCTCAGATAAGACCAAAAATATGCCAAGATCACTGATAAGGTGTCACAATCCAAAATCTCCCCTTTTTGTATATGTGGGACATGAATTGCAATGCTATACCTGTCATCTTGCAGATTTTGAAATCTTGCTTCCTGTCCTGTTTGCTGATGACCCTATAATTAAAATAAGTAAAAAGTCCAAAAATCTGGGACAGTCAAAGTTTAAGTTAGCTGGGATTTGTCTAGAGATGATGTTCATCCTTATACAGTATAAACTGCAAATACAAGTAAATGGATGGTTTATTTAATAGATGGCTTATCTTAAATAAAGTTAAAATTGTGTGTGGTTAAAGTTAAAATTTCTTCTTGGATGCTAAATAAGGAGATCCTAAAAGAAAAAGAATGTATCAAGATGATGGAAAAAGAATTGGAGTTCTTTCTGAAAGAAAATAAAAAACAACAGACATCAATTCCAAACCTATGGGACATGACCAAAGCATACATCACGGGCTTAGCAATTTCATATAATACACATAGATACAAGGGGAAAAAAACGAGAAAAATCTAAACTACTAGATACCCTTAAGGAGTTAGAAAAAACATTAGAAAAAACACCACATAACAAGACAGAAAATACGGAAAGGATAATGATTAGACACAAATTGAATATGTTAGCAGAAGAGGAATGGTTACAGGACATGAAAATGATAAAACAGAATTATTTTGAACACGCGAACAAGCAGGGAAGGTGGCTAGCCTACAGACTTAAGAAAGAAAAGGAAAAAAGATCAACCCAACAATTGAAGGATGCTGATGGTACGCTACAACAGTGGTTCTTAACCTGGGCGATATCACCCCCCAAGGGGTGATTTTGTTTTTCAGGGGGGCGATGGAATGAAAAGGGGCAATGTGGGGGTGAAGGAATGGAAGGAGGGCAATATGGGGGCGATGGAGCGAGATATATTGGGAGAGAGAGAGAGATGGAGAGAGAGATATCTATATTGGTAGATAGGTAGGTAGGTAGGTAGATAGGCAGGAAGGCAGGAAGGCAGGCAGGCAAACAGACAGACCTTTTGGATGGATGGATGGACAGACAGAAAGAATGCGAGAGCATTTTGGGAAAGCGGTGGCGGTGGCTTTTCCCGACATGCTGCCACATTTGAGACGCCAGTACAGGTGCAGTACAACAGTCAATGGGGTGAGCCTGCAGGGCCAGCGTCTTGAATGCCCCCCTGCCACCTCTTAGTGCCCCTCTGTTGGCCCCCTTGGCCTTGGGGATGCTAAGAGGTGACAGGGTGGCATCACGTCGAATGCAGCCACGGTGGCACATAACGCGCCACCGCTTCCACATTGGAGGCGCCGGCTCCGGAGTGTTATTACAGTCAGTGGGTGAACCTGCAGTGCTGGTGCCTCGAACGCCCCCCTGCCACCTCTTAGCGCCCCTCTGCTGGCCCCCTTGGGGATGCTAAGAGGTGGCAGGGGGGCAGTTATGTTGGGGGAGGGGGGCGATGACAACTTCCTCAATGGCTCAAGAGGGCGATTCTTTCAAAAAGGTTAAGAACCACTGTGCTACAACATCAAACTGAAAAGAAAAAACATATTGTTAAAAGTTTTTTTGAGGAACTATATAGTAAGGAAGACGTACCAGAGGAAAATATCCAACATTATTTAGAAGGGAAAGGGCCACCCATGATCCCGGAAGAGAATAAAGAAGAGATAAACAGGGAAATAACATTAAAGAACTCCAAGAAGCAATTCTGAAACAGAAAAATAATAAGACACCGGGACCGGATGTTCTCCCAGGGGAATTGTATAAAATGCTACAAGAAAAATTAGAAATGCAGTTGTTAGAACCTACAATGAGGTACTGACAACAGCAAAGTTACCCAAGTCATGGGGGGAGACATACATAACATTGATCCCAAAAGAAGATTCAGACCATCAATTAATTCAAAATTATAGGCCCATATCCCTTTTAAATGTTGACTATAAAATATTTATGTCCATAATGGCAGAAAGATTAAAAAAACCCTTAATCAGATCATTCATAGTGACCAAAACAGATTCTTACCGAATAGACAAATCAAAAATAATACCAGAATGGTAATGAATATAATAGAATACTATGAAGCAAACCCAGGAAAACAATTGGCAATGGTCTTCCTCGATGCGCAAAAGGCATTCAACAATGTTAATTGGCAGTTCATAAAACAACAATTAAAAAGCATGCAATTTGGCAATAAATTTATTAAACTGATTTCAACAATTTATATGACACAGATGGCCAGTGTAATACTGAATGGTGACAGAATAGAAACATTTAAGATCAACAAGGGAGTAAGACAGGGATGCCCACTGTCACCCCTCCTCTTCATCCTTACCTTAGAAAACTTATTGGAAAACATTAGGAAAAATGAAGAAATCAAAGGGGCTCTAATTAAAATAGAACATTATAAGGTACAGGCATTTGCTGATGATATAGTATTTTTTCTGGAAGATCCAGAGGATACGGGAGTAAAATTAATAAAGGAAATAGAGGAATTTGGCAAGGTTGCATGATAAATAAAGACAAAACAAAATTATTGACTAAAAATTTAAAAGATAAGCAAAAAAAAGAATTGGAAAACTGGGAATGCAAAGTGTGAAAAAGGTAAAATATTTAGGCATTTGGTTAACAGCAAGATCCTCTTCAATCAAAAAAGATAATTATGACAAATTAATAATACAAATTAAAAAAGAATTAGAAATGTATGGGAAATTGCAGCTATCATTACTGTGGAAAATCGCGGCAATCAAAATGTCTACCAAAAATGCTATATCTTTTTCAAACTGTACCAATAAGATTGAATAAAACCTTTTTTAAAGAATTAGACTGAATAATAAGTAAATTTGTTTGGGATGGGAAAAAGGCCAGGATAAAAATGAAACTATTACAGGACAAAAGAGAAAGGGGTGGCTTTGGACTCCCTGACTGGGAAGCGTATTACCAGGCTGCGGCTATGGTATGGATTAAAGATTGGATCAATCTGGAAAATAGAAGAATATTATCGATAGAGGGTCATGACTTGCAGAGAGGGTGGCATAGTTTTCTATGGGATGGGAAATGTAAACAGCATGCATATTTTCAGAGACACATGATTACAGATTCATTAATTTGGACATGGAACAAGATTAAAAAGAATCATTTTACTAAAATACCAAACTGGTTGTCATCTATGGAAGCACAAATCTACCCAAACGCAATGATCTGGGAAAAATGAGGAATTACAAAGACTTATTAGACACACAAGGAAGATTAAAAACGAGACAAGAATTACAGCAACAAAATATAAAGATAGATTGGTGGCCATACATGCAAATTCAGATGAGATACAAAAAGTACAAAGAACAATTTGGTTTCTGTATGGGAAAGCATCAATTAGATAAAATTCTACAAGAAATGGAAAAGAAAATGATCTCAAGAATATATAATTTTCTACTAGACTTTAAAATAGAAGAGGAGGTGGTCAAAGAGACGATGGTGGTATGGGCGAAAAACATTGGCCATAATATAGACCTGGAAAATTGGGAGAGAATGTGGGGATTAAATTACAAATTAATTACATCTACAGCATACAGGGAAAATCAATATAAAATGTTCTACAGATGTCACCTTCCTCCCGCTAGACTGGCAAAAATGTTTAACTCAGACCCAAATTGTTGGAAGTGTGGAAAAGAAAAAGGCACTTATTTCCATACCTAGTGGACATGCCAGGAGGTGAAAAAATATTGGAATACAATTAGGCAATGGCTAGAAGAAATTACGAATCAGGAAATTGAATTTAATCCGGAAACTTTTTTATTAGGTATAATAACACAAAAATGCAATAAAACAGATAGATATATCATGTTACACAATTAACAGCTGCAAGGATTTCATACGCACAACTCTGGAAAAAAAAGGGGGTTCCACCAGAAGACATGGTTATAAAAGAAATAATAGATTGTATAGAGATGGACAGGCTAACGATGAAAATAAAAGACAGAGAAGATTCAATTTACTATAGGGCCTGGTATGCCTGGTATGAGTGGTTTAGAAATAAAAAGGAAATAAAATGGCAATTAGGAAAAGAATGAGGGAATATGTAAATATGTAAATATACCATAGAGAAGATTGATGTGTAAGGATAAAAGATATTGCTTTATAGCAAGAGTAAGATGCAATGGTAAAGGAATAAGTAAATACATATACTGAAACATGTAAGGAGATGCAAAAGATGTCTTGATGTTGATAACAATGTATAAAGTTTTATTTTATGTTTTTAAAATTTGAAAACTTAATAAAATTTATTTTTAAAAAAATAAAGTTAAAATTTCTTCCTCACTTTTATTCTTATTCGATCCAATTGTTTATCTTTCCTACCTATGGGATAATGGAATGTCTGCAAATATTTAGTTAATTTTAAAAAAACTAACAATCAAATCTTTATTTCTTTATTTTAGTTAAATAGAGAGAGAGAAGACTAGAGAGAAGTCTGTGATAACCATTTATCTGAAATGCTATAGGGTTCCTGCTCCAGAAAGGATTCGACTAGAAGACTTCAAAGGTCCCTTCCAACTCCATTACAGTATTCTATGTTCTAAACACATTTATTAATGAATTCCAAACTGATTTTTCACATTGAGAAGGTTCCTTGGATATCTCAAGTTTGAAGACCATTGGTTCCTATGATATTCAATATTGCTAGAATTTTTGTACCCAGTCTAACAATCTGCTGGTTTTTCTAATTACCTTTTAACGTATTTCCCTGATAGTAATACAGTTCAGAATGCCATGTCCTTTACTTTATGGTCCCAATGTGCATCAAGTTTTCCTAAAAGTTTTGTCTTCATTCTTTATTTTTATTAGCGTGACTATTTGAAAATAATTTATTCCCTTTGTTTATTACATTAAACTAATCAAGAAGAGAAAAGTTCCAATAAATAGTACAGCATTAAATGATCGATACAAATTCATACTCATAAGCGTACCATTGGAAAAAGGGAAAAACAATACAAGTGCGTTGTATTAAGCAACAACATGGAAAGCATAGAAGGGGAGCAACAACCAATGCTGTAAGGAAAAGAAATAAAAGTAGAAGTGTTCCTAAATCTATTTGGCAATAACACATCTTTGCAAACCATTCCTTTCCATCCATACAATACTTTGTACATTGCCTTTCTCCTTCTGAGATTCTTGGTTGCTCCATTCAGTCATGACTTTCTTGGTCTTTGCTTTCTCTTAGCCCATTAAATTTCATGTTCAATCCTTGTTCCTTTTCTGACTGCCTTTTTCTTACTTTTCTTACTCACATTGTTATTGTTCTAACATTCCACTGTATAAAACTATCTAACATTTATTCCATCAATGCCATCAAATCTAGCCTTCCACAGTACTTTAATTTTCAGATGCAGACTCCCCACAGACTCCATTGAATATTAGCTACAAATCATTGTTTTTCAACCATCGCGGCATTATTTATATACAAACATATGTTTGTCTTTTTGGCAGCTCTTTGAAGTAATCCAGACCACAAGCACAATCTTTATTGTAAGGTTACACGAACAGAATCTTGCAATTTCACAATGTATTTTCCTCTTTGGGAAACTAGGGAGGGTCCCTTCTGAGATGCTTCCCATGCCCTCCATTCTTCTGTGGGCTGAAATACTTTTAATTTAAATAAGGCATGATCATTCTCCCTTCTTTCACCCAAAGTAATTTCCACATACCATTACACTTCCACATTCATGCAATTTCTGTTCTTGATGCTTTGTTGAAGAGCAAAAGTCTGTTCGGCCCATATAGATAGCCCTTGACTTACAATAGTTCATTTAGTGACTGTTCAAGGTTACAACAACCCTTGGAAAAGAAGTGAGTTATGTTAGGATATGTGCAGAGTAACCTTTGTATAACAAGGATATGCACATAGAAATGTTTATGTGAACAGTTATGAATAAATTATACAGCCACACAGAGTTAAATCAAATTGTGTTAATGTTTACTTGAAGAAATAGCACAGTCCAAAAAACAGTCCATGTCATACACGTTTTTAACAGTCCAGAAATATCCAGTTATAAAGTCTTCTTACCGGTTTCATGTCTTTTACAGCCAGGTGTGGGATCCAACAGGGTTAACTACCTGTTCATGGTGATTTATGATGTGTTTCTCTGCATGCTGTGCATGAGCCTGTAAATCTTCGTCAGCAGCATTTGAAATGACACTTTTTTCCTGCTTTTCCACTGCAGCTGTGTCTCACACAGCAGCTGAACTTGAAAAAGCAGGAAATAAATATCAGGTAAGAGCCCGGGCGGATGGGTGGGCCAAAACAGCAGCAGACATAGAACCGGTTCTATGTCTGCTGCTCTTCAGAACTACCGGTTCTACAGAGCCAGACAGAACCAGTATAAAACCACCCCTGTTTACAGCAGACAAATATCAAACCATAATACAACAGATAACCTTCGATATCAACAGAATATCAAAGTAAACAGGGTTAGTCAGTATCAGTCCGTAGTCAGTCAGTATCAGTATCAAGAGAGATCATCAGTGAGAAAGAGAATTAAACCATGATCTATAGCTCCCTCTTATGGCAACTTACAGCATCATCAACCAACCAGAACATAGTATAATACATTACAGTATTTTTCCTTAAAGCTACAAACATATATATTTGTGGGTTATATATTGTCAACCCAACTACGTTGTGTACATATACATAACAAGTTATGACCATTTTTCACACTTACAGCCATTGCAGCATCACATTATCAAAATTCAGATGCTTGGTAACTAGTTCTTATTTATAACGGTCACAGTGCCCTGGGATCATGTGTGGCCTTCTGATATGCAAAGTCAATGGGGAAGCCAGATTCATTTAACTTAACAACTGCAATGATTCACATAACAACTGTGGCAAAAATAGCTCATAAAATGGAGTAAAACTCACTTAACAAATGTCTCACTTAGCAACATACATTTTGGGCTCAATTGTGGTCCTAAGTTGAGGACTACCTGTATTGTGTTTGGCATAAAGTCACCCAAATTTGTCTTACTTTTATTCCTCTTCATCAGTACTTTGTCAAATACCTTCCCAGCCACACCTGGCAGATTAATCTGCCTGTAATTTTGACATTTGTTCTTGCCAGTTTCTCTTTTGGATAGGGGAACAATAGTGTAATTCTTCAACTGCCAGATAAAATGCAGTCTCTGCACACACATTAAACAAGTCACACAGCCACTCCTATTTTTAACATTTCTCTAGTTATATAGTTATACCATTTCATCTTTCAAATTCCCACTTGCTAACATTTTCATTGTACTGCATTTATAACATCCATTTTATAACTTATTTACTTATTTAAATTGATTTATTTATCACTCACCTCAGAAACATGGTTTTTTTCTCAGATACTAATGTGTAATATTATTTTCAATTCTACTCTTAAACATTCACATATGAATTGCTAAAATATTCTTTCTACTATGCCTTAATTTCAGTTTCATCTGAAAGCATTTCATTACTTTTCTTTATACATTCCGTTCGCCCATTAGAAGTCCTTTCACTCACTTCCAAAGGAATTTTAATTTCAAACTTGATTTTATTTTACATTTTCCTTGAAAAGAATTCTAATATATCACAATAAGTTAACTATTTTTGTTTGCTTATCATTTCCAATCTATAAAATGCTTTTTGTGCTGAGAGTCACAGAAGTATTTTTGAATACAATCTATTCAAAAAGGCATGTCTAACATAATTTTTAAAATCTATCTTAATCTTAACTTTATCATATCACAAATACCTTGCCACCCAAATCTCAGATAACCACCTTAGGCAGTATCTTTCTATTTCCCTGGAACACTCAGTCTTTCACCAAATTAAACAACAAACAGAGAAGTCCTATTTCAACTATGGTAGCATTATTTATATTGAGTAAACCCAATCTTCCTCTTTCTTTAGCATCTTGTAATATATTATATTTAACTCATAGATAAAGATCCTCAGCAGGTAGATTTGATTCTGTCCATGTCTTCCACATTTTTCTTATTTACTCAACTAGAATGAATGAATGAATGTTTGAACAAATGTGGCTTCCTTTCCATGCAGCTATGCAAAGCGGTTTATGCTAGCCAAGATTCTGATATAAATTATCAACCCTCCTAGTTGCATTATGCAACCTTTAAATTTTCTAAATAGTTTTAGAGTAAAACTGCAAATGTATCTTATCCAGTCTAATATTTGCTTCTGACCTTATTAATTATATGTTGTACATAAATGCCTTATATGCTAGTTAATTAATATGCTCTAGGGAATTCTACCAAGGTATTGGAAGATGCAAAGCATGACTCCTTTTAAGTATTTTGCAATGAAATGTATAATTAGACATAACATTTTTTGGCAGAAATGATAGATTTTAATTCTAAAAAATTAATGAGCATGCTTTTAGCTAATTGAGTCATTCAGTTTCAAATTATAAAATTCCACCTGCAATTTTACTTCATCCAATATTTATCTGTTTGTAATCTTTTTAGCTAGGTAACAAGCATACACTGCTTGTTGGCAATGTCTCATATTATTTTATAAAAATATCCATCGGCATCAAATGTTTGAGCATGTTTTGCATCACAGGGGTGTTGATATGAGTTATAGTAGTATGGTTGGATACACCCATCCTAAAAAGAACATGTAAAAAGAGTTATGAATCAATCTCATGCAATATGCCAGCATTGGTGGGGCAAGCTGCTATATGTAACATATAATTTTATATTATATAAACACATATACAGGTAGTCCTCAACTTATGACCACAATTGAGCCCAAAAGCTAAGTTGCTAAGTGATAAATTTGTTAAGTGAGTTTTTCCCCATTTTATGATTTTTCTTGCCACATTTATTAAGTGAATCACTGCAGTTCTTAAATTAGTAACACTGTTGTTAAGTGAATCTTGTTTCCCATTGATTTTGCTTATCAGAAGACTGAAAAAGCTGATCGCATGACCCCGGGATGTTGCAATCTTCATAAATATGAACCAGTTGTCAAGCATCTGAATGTAAATCAAGTGACCATGGGGATGTTGCAATAGTCATAAGTGTGAAAAATGGTTATAAGTCATTTTTTTCAGTGTGCCCTTGTAACTTTGAATGGTCACTAAATGATCTGTTGTAAGTTGAGGTCTACCTGTAATCTTTGTCTTGGTGGCTACTTCCAGCTGTTCTCCACATGTTCTTGCACTGATGTTGTTACCTAGTTGGGTAATGAAAGATTTGCAAGCAGACATTTCAGAGAGCACCACAGGCTCCATCACAATATTGCTACATTTCTTTGGCTTTCCTATGTAACACTGGTTGGAATCTGATTCTAGAACATTTAAAGAAACACATAAGCATGAACTTTCCACAGAATTGGGAATCTGCTGCACAGATTCAGAAGAATATCATATTGTTGCCAGAGGCATGCTCCACCACTTCCCAGGGCAGCAAAATTTTATTTTATTTTTTAAAAGAAACAGCATACCAAACACAGGAGCACAACCACAAGTTCCTATTAAGAATGCCAGAAGAATATTTCTGGCATCACTATCCCTACCATAACATTGGCAATTTAGTAGGTTCAACTTAGAAACTGGTAGAAAGTACAGGCAGATGAGGTGATGAGCAAAAGTCTGCTGTTGCTGGGACCATTTCTTGTCTTCTGCTTCATCCCCTGTTGGGCTTCTTCCTGGTGCTTTACCTGTTCTGGTTTCAATTATTTTGGCTTCAGGCACCTGTAGTTATCTGAACATGCACTAATTTAAGTTATAGGAAGGAAGGAAGGAAGGAAGGAAGGAAGGAAGGAAGGAAGGAAGGAAGGAAGGAAGGAGATAGATCCATGTAATAGTTGCCCTGAAATCTGTCTATAGCAAAAATTTTACTGAAACTTCATGAATGATTCTAGCTGGAAGCAAATATAACTTGCAGTAGTTTTCTCAAGGAAACACTGCAGCAATCTTTCATTACCCTTTTGTGAATGAGCCCAGTAATTACCTTATAAAGTATTGAATGCCATATCGAGTAATATTCTATACATTATTGCATACTATTGCTTTGTTGTCATTTTAAGGGCATATTGAAACATACTGTCTTGGGAGAATCAATATGATTAAAAAAACAAAGAGAGCAGAATTTGGGGAAAAACAGTCACAATAAGAACACTCTTATTTTCTCAGCATGTTACAGTCTAGACACATTTTTTTTACAGCTCCTTAATCCAAGAAAAAATGGGAAAGTTTACCAAACAAAAATAGAGAAGATGTTTTGAGAAGAGTTTGGATGATATTCAGAAAGTGAAATAACAGTATCTCCATATGACAAATTTGGCAAAGAGGAAAGCAGATTTTGGGCAGATAATCTCTTACATGTGCCATGCTGTGAACAATGAAATCCGCTTTCAGGATGGGGGGAAATGTTACCCGTAAAGTTAGTAAAACTACAATAGACAAACTAACCTGAGTCACTAAAGTAACACAGGAAACTCACATGAGTCATGGGATTGATGATGGACTTTCTCCCCCAATTTAGAAATAACATTCAGTCCAAACTAGCAATTTTGTTGCTGGTGGTATTATATGTCCCTGGTAACACAGTTGCCTCATTTGATCCTAAAAGCATTCTTACAGCCCACTTCCTGTTTTTTTTAAGTGACTCTTAAATGGTGACAGTCCCCAGCTGGAGTTAAGTGTATAAAAAGCAGCTTGGTATGCATTAAACATCTATGGTCACAAAACCTGCCTCTGGCCATGTTTTCCTACGCAATTGCTTATGAGGTACAATCATAGGAAAAAAATTTCCTTTAAGTGACCCCTTCCTGGAGAACTGCCTAGCCAGTCATTGTTCCTTCTAAATAGATGGAGTTTCCAGTTAACATATTGAAGGCTTACAGGTCCAGAATGCCCCTTCAAGGAGGGGGGATCGTGCTGTGGAGGGGGGGAGGGGGGGCCCGTTGGACTCTGGCGGCTGAGGAGGGGATGCCGATCCCCAGGGCAATCGGACTTGGCAGGGGATGGAGAGGCGGGGAGTCATATCACGTGAAGGGAGCACGCCGTCGCTATCTAAGAGCTGTGGCGTGCTCCAACTCCCATGCCTCTGCCCACTCCCCTGGGGATACGGGACTCGGAGACCCTGGGCTCAGGTTGGTGTATTTTAATGCCAGGTCCGTGGTTAATAAGGCTCCCCTCCTTGGTGAATTGATCAGGGAGGAGGCCGCGGACCTGGCCTGTATCACTGAGACCTGGTTGGGGCCGGAGGGTGGAGTGCCTCTGGTCGATCTCTGCCCCCCAGGTTTTCAGATTTTGCACCAGCCGCGAGCTCAGGGAAGGGGTGGGGGGGTTGCTGTTGTTATTGGGGAGACCCTGACTCCAAGGGAGGTCACCGTTCCGCAGATAGGCGGGTGTGAAGCCCTCCTCTTGAGGTTGGGGCCTGGTGGTCAGTTGGGCCTGGTGCTTATATACCTATCCCCCAACTATGTGGCAACAGCCCTGCCTGGGCTGCTCGATGCCCTCTCGGGAGTGGCGGTGGAGTTCCCAAGCCTTTTGGTTTTGGGTGACTTCAACCTGCCCTCCCTGGGGGGGACGTCGGGATTGGCCCAGGAGTTCATGGCTTCCATGGCAGCTATGGACCTGACCCAAATAATACAGGCCCCCACACATGAGGGGGGCAACACGCTCGACCTTGTTTTTGTCTCGGAACATTGGCGTAGTGATCTGGGGGTGGGCATCGTGAATGTCCAACCCATAGCATGGCGAGATGACTATCTCCTGCGGCTGGTCTTCCAACAAGTGGCCCCACACTGTTGGGATGAGGAGCCACTGAGATGGTTCCGCCCCAGACGTCTGATGGACCCTGAAAGGTTCCAGATGGAACTGGGGTTTTTGCCCGCCTCCCTTATCCACAGCTCGGCCGAGGTACTGGCGGCCACTTGGCAACAGGCCGCCACTGAGGCCCTCGACCAAATTGTCCCCTTGCATCCCCTCACTCGCCGCAGATCCCAGATGGCTCCTTGGTTCACAGAGGAGCTCAGGGAGATGAAGCGGTGTAGGAGGGGGTTAGAGAGCAGGTGGAGATCGACCCACTCCGAATCTGACCGAGCTCAGCTAAGAGCCTATATTAGGACTTACCTGGTAGCTTTGGGGGCAGTGAAGAGGTCATACCTCTCCACTCTCATAGCGTCCACAGACGACCGCACAGCTGCCCTGTTTAGGGTCACCCGCTCCCTCTTACATCGGGAGACGGGGTTGGATCCTATGCAGGGTAGAGCTGAGGAATTTGGTCAGTATCTGCTGGATAAAATCGCTCGGATTCGGGAGGGGTTAGACTCTAACTTGCAGTGGTCTGAGGAGGGAGGGACAAGAAGTCCGGCCGATATCATCTGGGCTGAGTTTGATCCTGTTTCCGAGGATGAAGTGGACAGAATTAGGCGATGTTTGAGTTCCACCACATGTTTATTGGATCCGTGCCCTTCCTGGACGGTGTATGCTGCCAGGGAGGTCACATGCGGCTGGCTCTGGGCAGTTGTCAATGCTTCGTTAAAGGAGGGCCCTTTCCCCACCGCCTTGAAAGAGGCGGTGGTGAGACCCCTCCTGAAGAAGCCTGCCCTGGACCCAGCCGTATTAAACAACTTTTGTCCGGTCTCCAACCTTCGTTTTTTAGCGAAGGTTGTTGAGAGTGGGGTGGCTCAACAGTTTCTGCTTTTCCTGGATGAAGCGGACTATCTAGATCCCTATCAATCGGGCTTCTGGCCCGGGTTCAGTACAGAGACGGCATTGGTCGCACTGGTGGATGATCTCTGGAGGGTGCGGGACAGAGGCTTTTCCTCTGTCCTGGTCCTATTAGATCTCTCAGTGGCTTTCGATACCATCGACCATGGTATCTTATTGGCGCCTTGAGGGGTTGGGAGTGGGGGCACTGTTCTGCAGTGGTTCTCCTCCTACCTCTCGGGGCTCAGTGTTGCAGAGGTCGGCCCCAAGGGCTCTCAGTGTGGGGTCCTGCAGGGATCGTCCTCTCCTCCTGTTCAACATCCGAGATCATCCGAGGTTTTGGGGTGGGGTATCATCAGTATGCTGATGATACCCAGTTATACATCTCCACCCCAAACCAAATCAGTGATGCCCTCTCTGTGATGTCCCATTGTTTGGATGCAGTACGGATCTGGATGGGCAGGAACAGACTACAGCTCAATCCAGCCAAGACTGAGTGGCTGTGCGTACAGGCATCTCGCTCCAGTGAGTATATTCCACCTTTGACCATAGGGGAGAGGTGTTACCCCTGTGGATAGGGCCGAACCTGGGGGTTCTCCTGGACTCACGGCTCAGTTTGGAGGAGCAGGTGGGAGCCGTGGCCAGGGGGCCTTTGCCCAGGTTCGGCTGGTTTGCCAGCTCCGCCCTTACCTGGATCGAGATGCCCTTTGCACGGTCACTCATGCACTTGTTACATCCCGACTCGACTACTGCAATGCTCTCTATGTAGGACTGCCCTTGCATACCATCCGGAGGCTCCAGCTGGTGAAGAATGTGGAAAATGTGAGATTATGAGTAACTTTTTTTTCAACATACTGCAGTGGCTGGCACCTAAGGAAATTCAACTACACTTTTACCACCCACAGTTTTTTGCTGCAAGATCGAAATTCACAAAATATGGACAAGCTAAAGTCAACTGATGTAACATGGCCTTTGATCCAATAAAGTAAAGGCAAGAAGATCACTGTTTTCAGTTTAAAATGGAAATACTGTTGGTCTGGGAAATATTAATTATCTTTTGGAATAAATCTTAAAAATATCTTGTCCTTTCTGTAACTTACCAGTGCCAAAATTAACATACGCTTCTGTGTATTGCTGAATAGAATGTCAATGAATAAGAACATTTAAATTTATGTTTTAAAAGTTTTCCTTTTTACCTGATACTAAATTGGGGATGCTGAGGAAAGAAAGTTTTCTTAGTCACATTAATTGTTCCTTCAAACATTCTTTGCTTATTTAAGATCTGACTTATTTTGCTTCATATCTTTATTCAATGATAGATTGTTCATTTCCTTGTTTCCTTGCTTAACTTGATATGATATTGACTATTCTACTGTGGTTTACAATAAAATAAAATAAAATTGAGACACTAAAAACAGCAGAAGTAACAATTAAAATGAAAAAGTACAGTAGGCTACTTTTAATTAAATTAAAAGTAATAAAAATTAACAGGTAAAACCAGCAGTTAAAAACTTGCCTTTTAAAAAGCAGTTTGTTCTTGCTTGTTCATTCTGTAAGAAGGGTATTTCAAAAAGTACAATATTCTGGAATGATCCCGGGCAAGAATTTGTAACAGATACAATCCATAAAGTAAGAGAGACAGAGACAGAGGGAGAGGGAGAGAGAGAGGGAGGGAGGGACGGAGGGAGAGGGAGAAGGAGGAGAGGGAGAGAGAGAGAGAGAGAGGGAGAGAAAATGAATTTGAAAGCAGGCAAACTCTCTTGGGAAGATTATTTAATTTTCTTTCCCAATTCGGTACCTATTGTAGAGGTTTTCACTGAATCAGGGGCAAGACATAAGAATGAAGGCAATCATTACTAAGGCAGAAATCACCAGCTTGCCAAAACACTACAGGCTGGGTCAGAAATGTATTCATTTGGGAGTCAGAATTTGTAAGAGATGAAGCAACAATTCAGTTAAACAAAAAAACGGTTTGGGAATTCCCTTCTGCAGACATTCATTCAACTGCTTATCTGCCTGTTGGTTGTGGCAGAGGATGTATTCTGGTCTTTTTTATTGCTTATTTCGTATGATGTGTACGTGTGGTTTAGTTCTCTGGATCTATTGATGTTTGATCAGGGATTAAGCAAGGATTAACACCAGACAATAACCAATACTACAACAATCTCATGATTTAAACTTTTTTTTTGTTGAGTACAGGTGGCAGTTCTGATAAAGATGATGTTTTATACATGCAGTGGCTTTCGTGGTTAGGCTGCTGGGTTGACATCAGCAAGCCCACATTCAAGATGGATAGGTACCGTTTGGTGGGCATATTAATGGGGACATGAAAAAAGCCCCAAACCAGGTATCCATAGGCAACAGTGATGTCATCAACTAATCCTTTCAACTCAGAAGCACCTCAGGGTTTCCAACATGAACATGAGCAAACATTTTATACCAGTGTTACTACCTTTCAAAATTCTGTAAATTCAGTTATGATTTCCTAAATATGCTGAGTAAATCAGAGAGAGGCCAAAATATTTGGAGAGACAAAGCTTCTGTAATAATTTGCAAGCACCATTAACTTTTGAATCTATAGATGAATATAGTGTTGAGAAAAATGGCAGTGTTGGATGTATGTGCCATTAAGCAGTAAAATAGGTGAAGAACTCTTTCCTTACATCCTTGTGGTTTTCTTATTGATCTAAATGAAAATATTCAATTTTGCACTGAAGTAAACAAAATTTCTCAAATATATTACAATGGAGTGATTAATTGTAGCCTCAAACGTGTCCTAATTATTTTGAATGGGCTTAAGTATTCTACAATTGTAATGGTAACAAGTGCGTTCTGCCAAATTCATACAGAACAGAAAGAACAGTTATGATAGTTGAAATCAATATATAAACCATGTATGTACTGTACATACTGAGATTTAAGGTGTTGGTGTTAACCTTGGTCCTAAGCCTTCATGGCTTAGGACCAGGATATTTACTGGAGACCCTGCTGCCAGCAACTGTTTTCCATCGTCCTGTGCGCTCTCACAGAGTGGGCCTCCTTGGGGTTCTGTCAGCCAGACAGTGTTGGTTGGCAACCCCTAGGGGTAGGGCCTTCTCTGTGGGAGCACCCACCCTGTGGAACCAGCTGCCCCTGGAGCTTCAGGTGGCCCCTGACCTTCGCTCCTTCCGCCGGGGCCTAAAAACCTGGTTGTTCCAACTTGCTGACCTGGGCTGAGGGTGGGGAGGGGAGTTTTAAACAATGGTTTTACTGTTTTTAGCTTTTAATTGGATTTCTCATTTAATTGTCTTTTAATTGTATATTTTGTATTGTTTTACAACTGTATGCTGCCCCGAGTCCTTCGGGAGATTGGGCGGGTTAGAAATCAAATAAATAAATAAATAAATAAATAAATAAATAAATAAATAAATAAATAAATAAATGAATGAATGAATGAATGAATGAATAAATGAATGAATGTACCATGTGTTCTTTCATGTGTTTTAATATGTTATTCCAATGTGAGAAGACTATTATCCAAAATCTTAATATCCTGAAAGATGAAGTTGCCTGTGGACCTATTAGGAATGTTTTATTAAACCCATTGGGCATGCTTGAGTACAAAAGTAACAAACAAGCTTTCCAAAATCAGTCCAAGTCTTTTTAATCAATTTTCTTGCATCAAAGTTGATCAAAATGCTGGATATTATTGGTTTTTCTGAAAGTCTTCCTGTTGTGTGTCTTGAGACTAAGGGATAGTTGTTTTTCAAATTGTGCATCCAAACTACAAATGAATAATCACAGTTTCCACTACTTTTTCATTTTGCAATTTATTTATTACTCATCCCATGCCTTCTGCGAAACATTTTCACCAAAAAATCCATGTAAATTACTTTCACATGGCTAGAAAAAATATTGAGTATAGAAAAGTCTTAGGATAGTCATCACGATAAGTTACAGTTGGAGTGCAGTATATACAGAATATATGATTAACAAATGATATAATAAAAAGCACTTGCAGAATGAAATTGTCACACAAAGCCCACTGAGAGTTCGTTGTTTATAAATTATACATTTAAATGAGTTGGAAATGTTGTATGTACTTAACTACAACAATGTTATTTTATTTCTTTATTTTTATTTATTTATTTTGTCAAAAGCTTACAATACAATAGAAAAAAAATAAACAAGTTTAAATATAAGAAATAGGAACTAATAATTGAGGACAATAGGACAGAGACAGTAGGCACAATTGTGCGCTTATGCACACCCCTTTCAGACCTCTTAGGAATGGGGTGAGGTCAATAGAGGTTAGTTTGAGGGTAAAGGAGTGGGGGTTTGAGGAGGTGATAACAGAATCAGGTAGTGAGTTCCAGACATTGACCGCTCTGTTGCTGAAATCGTATTTTCTGCAATCAAGTTTGGAGTGGTTTACATTAAGTTTATATCTGTTGTGTGCTCTTGTGTTGTTGTGGTTAAAGCTGAAATATTCATTAACTGGTAAGACTTTGTAACATAGGATTTTATGTACTATGCTTAAGTCCAATCTTAGCCAGCGTAGTTCAAGATTGTCTAAGCCTAGAATCTCGAGTCTGGTGGTGTAGGGCAGTGGTTCTTAACCTGGGCGATATCGCCCCCCAAGGGGTGATTTTGTTTTTCACGGGGGTGATGGAATGAAAAGGGGCAATGTGGGGGTGAAGGAATGGAAGGAGGGCGATATGGGGGCAATGGAGCGAGATATATTGGGAGAGAGAGAGAGATAGAGATGGAGAGAGAGAGAGATATCTATATTAGTAGTTAGGTAGGTAGGTAGATAGGCAGGAAGGCAGGCAGGCAAACAGACAGACCTTTTGGATGGATGGATGGATGGATGGATGGATGGATGGATGGATGGACGGATGGATGGATGGACAGACAGAAAGAATGCGAGAGCATTTTGGGAAAGCGGTGGCGGTGGCTTTTCCCGACATGCTGCCGCATTTGAGGCGCTGGTACAGGTGCAGTACAACAATCAATGGGGTGAGCCTGCAGGGCCAGCGTCTTGAATGCCCCCCTGCCACCTCTTAGCACCCCTCTGCTGGCCCCCTTGGCCTTGGGGACACTAAGAGGTGACAGGGGGCATCACGTCGAATGCAGCCACGGTGGCACATAACGTGCCACCGCTTCCACATTGGAGGCGCCAGCTCCGGAGTGTTACTACAATCAGTGGGTGAACCTGCAGTGCCGGTGCCTCGAACGCCCCCCTGCCACCTCTTACCGCCCCTCTGCTGGCCCCCTTGGGGACGCTAAGAGGTGGCAGGGGGGCAGTTATGTTGGGGGAGGGGGGCGATGACAGCTTCCTCAATGACTCAAGGGGGTGTTTCTTTCAAAAAGGTTAAGAACCACTGGTGTAGGGTATTCTGTTGTGAACAGAGAAATGTAGTACTTTTCTGGTAAAATACTTCTGGACTCGCTCAATTGTATTTATGTCTGATATACAGTACAGTTCAGACAGCAGAGCTGAATTCAAGTAGTTCAATTAGTCATTCATCATTGTCCAAAATTTCTGAAAAACTGAAAAAAACAACTGAACTAGTTATTGCTTGTCTTTCTTAAGACTTCAAAAGCCCTGCAGCATAAGATTCTTTAAGATGTTTTTTGTTGCCACAAAACTTGGAAAATCAAAGGATGTCTTTCTTTATATCAGCATTATTGAAGAGTATGGGAAACTACACACTCCTTGGTATGCTTTTAAATTATATATTCATAATGCAGTATGAATGGAAGGGTGCAGCTTTGCAACAGAATTTCAGCATAGAGCTACAAAACAGAGCTGGGGTTGCCTGAGGTTTGAGGATCAGGAGTTACCTGCTCCTAAAAAGATTGAAAAATCTAATTACTGATCCCCCAAACAGCCTAATGTAGGTTGTTTTAATCTTGGTCAACTGACCATATTACTATTTCTATAATATGCTATATAATATAAACAGATATAATATTGTACAAAGAGCAAGCCTTAATTTTTTAAAATTACATTTATATGCTGCCCTTCTCCGAAGACTCAGGGTGGCTTACAATTTTTGGGATACAACCCAGTGTGCTCAGTAATAGCCTTCCTTCCATTGTATATGCCTGCTTATTACTAAGCAGCATTTTTACAAAGTCAGCTTATTGCCCGCAACAATCTTGGGTCCTCAATTTACCTACCCCGAGAGGATGGAAGGCTGAGTCAACCTTGAGCCTGGTGGGATTTGAGCCTACAGTAATTGTAGGCAGCTGGAACTTAAATGCAGGCATTTAACAGCCTGAGCCACCAAGGCCCTTTACCAGCATAAGTGCATCTGATATTCATTATTCCAACTTAGTGCTTAGCTTCCATATACCACTGTTTCTTAACTTTAAGATGTATGGATCTCAAACCCCAGAATTCCCCAGCCAGCCTTGCTCTTAAGAAGTCCACACATCTTAAAATTATCAAGGTGAGAAATGCTGCTCTACACTGTATTTTTTTCATGGCTCTTCTTCTAACCCTTAGCCAAAATTGACTCATAAGAAATCCAACCTCTAGATGGAGCTAGATATTTCTGAAAACATCAGCCCCATAACAGTTTCTCTTCTCTTCCATGCACAATGAGTATTGCAATCTTCCTGTGTTTCTTGACTAATGGAGCGTGGCAAGTCGTAAAGTTACAATCCCAGTGTAGGATAATTTATAATAAATGTCTTGGACTATGTAGGTGGAGGAGAGGGCAATCCCCTCTTTGCTATTTTCAGCAGCAGCTCTGCATTCATCATAATATGGATATGAGCTCTCCATCATCACTTTCCTAAATGAAAACAGACCTCTGGCTTTCCCACAGCAGCCGGATTGGGCTGCTGAGTTTATTTTGCTCCCATATCATTTAAGTCATTCCCTGAAGTACGGCAATCAAATACAAACACAGCCCACAACAGAGCAGTCACCAATATCAGTTTCCTTTGCCTGTCTTGAAATTTCCTTAATAATGCAATCCCTTGCACTGCCTGGATAGCTAGTGCAGTGACTCATTCATTGTATCATCAGCTACGAGTCAGAAACCCTTCTTTGATTTTTGCTTACCAGTAGCCTTACCCTAAGTTGGTTTTCCTCAATTTGTTTCATTTAGATTTTTTTTTTACGATGATTCTCACCCATTCCAAACCAGCTTTAGGAGGTTTATATTTCAATCCATCTAGCTGGCATTAAACTTAGGGGCTTTTTTTAAGTTTAGTTCATCCATAAGCTTGTATTTACATACTTTTACTGGTGTTGTGTATGCATGCATGTAAACCCTTCAACTCAGGCCTGGCAAGCACCTGAAGTTTTCAGAATTTGTTTGCCATCAACACTTCCTAGATAAAGCTTAAGAGGCTGAGAGGCCTCCCAAGTGAAACAGTGTGAGTCTGAGCAGCAAACAACAAAGAAGAACAATAAACCAAGTCTCCAAGCCTCCAAACTTAACATTAAAATTAAAACATACCCATTATATAAATTAAAAATACAAAATATAGCAATGAAGATCAAGCACCTTAATGGAAGAACCAAAAAAAAACCCTCTTAATTGACCTTAATGCCTGATGGAAGAGTCAGCAGGCCTTACTGGTTTTATTTTTTTTAAGATGAAAACAGTTGGGGACTGTTGTATATTGGTGAGTAGGGTGAAGAGAGATTGTTATGGAGAACAGGGGCAATAATAAAAAAGATACACTTCCTCTGTCCCATAAGATGGCAAGGTTTAAAAAAGTCTGGCGCAAGGTCTTCCTGTGGGAACATGTGGGGCAGATATTCTTGGAGGAGGTAACCTTCCCATGTTCCCTTGTCATGTAAGGCTTTAACATCTGAACCAACATCTTGAATAGCACCCAGATGTCCATGCCTTGGCAGAGTCGCTATGTTACATGAGCATAATCAAATGCATCTATAATTACACATACTGCTTCTGCACGATGAAACTTTCAGTGGTCTTTAAGGGCAGCCCTATGTAGGACAAGTTTATATGTTTATTTTTCGTATTGCTGAACCACCCATCCTCCTTAGAGAGGGACTCTGGGTGGTATACAATAAAATTTCAGAATGTAACAACTAAAAATTAAAATGTTAGAATTAAAATTTCCAAAAAAAAAAAAAATGATACAGGGAGGTAAGCAGGGGTGGAATTCTAGCTGGTTGGACCAGTTCTATAGAACCAGTTGTTACAATTCTGTGAAATTCAGAGAACTGGCAAATCGCGCCACTTGCTGGCCCCTTCCCTCCTCTCCCCTCCCACTCACTCCTTACCTGGTATGCATGCCATCAAACTTGCCTGCTAAGTTGCTATTTTTCCTTTTCCCCTCCCCCGACTATCAGCTGTTCTGCTGTGCGGGGAGATTTAGATTAGCTAGAAAGCAGGAAATCGTTGGATAAATTGCTTTCTAGCTAATCTAAAAACAGAGCTGAACCTTCCTTAGAACTGAAGCTTCTATTTTTCTATTTTTCAGTGCAGACTCAGGTAGCAGATTGCAGAAAGGGAGATCTCTGAGTGAATTTGTGATTGTGTGAGCAATTCAATCTGCCTGCCTGCTTTGCCTGATTTGGGGTAAAAGTTGCTATTTTTTAAATAAAAAATTCAATATTTACATAAATATTTACAATATTTATACAAGCCACACCCAGCCAGTTACATGACCACCAAGCCACGCCCAGTCATCAAGCCACGCACATCCAGTCGCATGATCACCAAGCCACACCCACAAATTATGCCAAACCCACAGAACCGCTTGTTAAGAAATTTTAATCCCACCCCTGGAGGTAAGAATAATAATGCCTTTAAAAAATTCCATTGAAAAAGTGAAGGGAGAGCTCTAAGGGCACCAAGAAGTTCCACCCCTGCATGCTTTTTTGGGGTTCTCCACACAAAGTCTCAGAGCCATCTTTTAAACTCCTTTCTGGAAGGCCAGGAGGGTGGGGGCCTGACTCATCTCTAGGAGAAAGATATTCCACAGAGCAGGGGCAACTGCAGAGAAGGCTCTGTTTCTAGGCCCTGCCAATCAGAAGTTGCAGTAGTCCAACTGAGAACTGACCCAGAGCAGCACTTCCTGGTCCAGAAATGGGGGCAATTGATGCAGAAGATGCTGTTGTGCAAAAGCCTTTCCTATCCCCAGCTGCCACCTGCTCTTCAAGGAAGAAACTTGAGTTTAAGCAAATCTAGAAGAACTCCCCTGTTCATGCACCAACTCTGAACAGGATAGTGACCCTCTACCCAGAACCAATGATGGAAACCCGCCCCCAACTCTCAGAGGTGTGGGACCCAAAACCCATTTAACCACTCAGTCTTGGCAAAGAACAAATAATAGTGTCGGCTGCAAGACACCTCCATTCATGTCCATACATGAAAGAAGGATTGCCGTGTTTTTTGGGATGTGTGTGTATGGTATGCAGGTCTTGGCGTGTTCGGGTCTTTCCCTGTGTAAGATTGAGAGTATCTTGGCGATCTTTCAACGAGGTCCCACTCGCCATCTTCAGGCTGGTGTCTTCGGCTTTGTGCTTGTGCCAGCAAAGCTGGCACAAGCACAAAGCCGAAGACACCAGCCTGAAGATGGCGAGTAGGACCTCATCGAAACATCGCCAAGATACTCTCAATCTTACACGGGACAAGACCTGAATACACCAAGACCTACATACCTTTACCCATGAAAATCTACGAAAACATATATATGTATGTATGTATGTATGTATGTATGTATGTATGTATGCATGCATGTATATGTATATATATGTATATATATATATAGAGAGAGAGATAAATAAAAAACAAAATATATAAACAAACAATAATAGTGTACTTTGGCTCTCTCCATTCGTTGCTTCAATGGAGTGAAGGAACTGTTTCCTTCTGCATGGACACACTGTTCCAAATGATGATATTCTTCCCAATGTGTCAGAGCGTGCAATCAGATAAAGAGGAAATGTTGCAGAGTATAAAGCACATTGTTGAGATAAGATTTTGCAATCACATGAGCTCTTTTAAACTAGCCTCCGCCAACTTGATGTCCTGTGAAGAAGCTTTTGGTTTCCTCCAAGAAACCCCTCCAGATTTTTTCCCCCTGGGAATGCAATATATCTGGAGGATACTAAGTGAGATAGATTGGGCTACAGTGAAGTAACTACAATCTTGTTTGCAGGACCACAATTCCATCCTCACCTTACATTAAAATAAATGGGGAGAATTCATAGGACATCACCAAACATGCTTGTTTCTTTGTCCACAGTCTGGCAGCCACCAAGAAACCAATGCTTGAAGTTTTGTGGGAAGTGTCTGGAATTCAAAGAGGCAATAGTGAAAGTAGGAAAACTGTGACTGGGCAAATCTAACCATTGCATTTGTGTACAAATTGTATCCATAATTTACTTTAGGTGACAAATTTCTAGATGAATCAAGAAGGGCTGCCTACCATAATGGCACCTTAGTACATGTGATGGGTCCCCAGGAGCGTAGTTTCCAATAAGACTATATCTTAGCACTTTTCTCTTCCTGATATTTTTCTGTCAGAGTACCACTGCATCATTCAATGCACAAGAAAATTATTTCTGTTTGGAGAACTGTATTTTCTCATCTGTGTTCTCTGAATTTCTCATTCTGGCATTTCCCACACGATGAAATCTTTCTAAACAAATATTTTTGATCTGTTTTAAGGTGGTCTCACATACTCTATCTTCCATACATTTTCCTTCTTCCACAGTTGGCATGAAAGTCACATTATCACTGTATTATGACTATGTGCAAGGGTTGACATTATGTACCAGAAAGCTGGCCTTGATATTATTTATTTATTTATTTATTTCCTACATTTATTATTTTTATAAGTGATTCAAGACAGTGTATTTACCTAGTACTTCTTTCTTCCCTTATTTTCCTTGCAATAACCACCCTGTGAAATAAGTTGGACTCGAGAGAGAAACTTTTCCCAAAGTCAGCCAGCTATCTTTCATGCATACAGTGGGATGAGAACTCACAGTCTCCTGGTTTCTAGACCTTAGTGACCAAACTGATTAGAAGGTTAATTCACTAATACGTTTATCCATTTTTACATAGTCTAGTAGAAAAGTTATTAGCAGAAAAGAATTCTCAAAAAGGTTGTTGTTGTTGTTGTTATTATTATTATTATTATTATTATACACAAACAATGGCTGTGTACACAGCAAATGAGATAACTATGCTGGGTTTTGTATCACAAATCACTAGTCAACCACTTCCCAAGCGTTTAGGACTGCATGATGTATTGACGGATTATGCAAGCAGATCCCAGTTGTTGTTGTTGCTGTTATTATTATTATTTTAAAGGAGCTAGGCATGCACATGCATGTAGGATGCTGAGAATAGCTCCAAAAACAGCTATGCAAATGCTATACAAAAACATGGAGCTGCTTTAAATAAGTGTGTGTGTGAGGGGGAAGTGTTAGTATACACATTGTGTTCCAAATGAATTGAGGCCTTTAAAAATAGCAGTCCACCTTACCAAGCTCAAGGCATTTAAAAACCTTTGTAGGAAATAAAAATTTCTTTCAACCATTTATTAATATCAACCGATTTCTCATAAAACTACCACTTTACCAAGGCAGACCCGTAGTAAAACTAGTAGTGGCAGAAGCGGGCTAGGAAATATTTCTGTTTGGGGAATAAACAGAAATGGATCTGGGACTTTCTGCATGTAAAATTTGCTTTGTAAA
The DNA here is from genome assembly GCA_009733165.1 of Naja naja. Taxonomy (NCBI): domain Eukaryota; kingdom Metazoa; phylum Chordata; class Lepidosauria; order Squamata; family Elapidae; genus Naja; species Naja naja. Next base: position 107,304,951 of record CM019150.1, on the reverse strand, counting down.
TGATCTGTAGCCTTTTCTTTTCCCTTCTAAGCAGATGTCATCACTGAAAATGTCCTGCTCTTTATAAAAGATGGCAAACAACTAAGGTTTTCTGAAGAAGCATTTCTGGATAATCTCAATTCATAGGGAAGAAACATAAGGAAATAATTTCCATGACCCAGAGTCTGACTTAGTTTTTTATGATGGCAAAAGGACAAATGGACACCAGCCAAATGAGTAGCCAACATAGATTATCAGTGTTAGACTGGATGTAAAAAAAAACACCATGAAATGATTTTGGTACACAAGTTACCTGCAGAGTCCTTTGAGGAACTGTATAGTTTGATCTAGTGGTTAACATATCAGGCTAGAAACCAGGAGTCTCTGAGTTCTAGTTCTGTGTTAGGCATGAAAGCCAGCTGGGCCAGTTACTCTCTCTTGGGCCAACCTACCTCACAGTGTTGCTGTTGTGGGGGAAATAAGAGGGGGAAAGTGTGCTGGATATGTTCAGCAAGTTGTTATTTGTAAAATATATATATATAAAGATGGAGTACAAAAAATAAAGTAAAATAAATAAAATAAAATATAAAATGTTGGCAAATCAGGTGAAAATAAAAGAATGTTGACCCAAAGACATGCAAAAGGCAAATAGACTTTCTTGGGTTTTTTCCCTTGAAAACATTTCACTTCTCATCCAAGAAGCTTCTTCAATTCTCAGATGAGAAGTGAAATGTTTTGAAGAAAAAAACCCCAAGAAAGTCCACTTGCCTTTTTAACAATACCATTGGTCATCCATTACCTGGATGACTGAGAATTTCCATAGGCAACAGAATGTTGACTAAAAATAATGGAATTGCTCCAGTAATGGAAGACCAAACCTTAAAAAGAGAAATGATCTCATCAAGCATCAGTTTGTCTCTCCCTTTCCCTCTTGTTAGATTAAACACCTTTTCATAATCAATTGTTGACTTAGTCCTGTTTATTCACCTTCCACTCGTTCGTTATGGATCTCTGGCAGTCATTTCTTAAGAACATAATTGAAGAGAAAGCGGAATTATTGCTGGCTATTGTCAGCATCCAGATAGCATTCCCATTATGACTGATGTAGAAAAAAAACAAAAACAAATGGTGCAAAAACCAGTTTTTATTCAAGTATAACCCACTCTGTTTTAATAGATCTCAAAGCAGGCCACAATCAATTAAAAGAGAGAGAGAGAGAGAAACTATTGAACAACAAGTGTTTTGGTGAGCGTCTTTTGTCCCTCCTTGGATGTTGGTATCTTCCAGCCCTGAAACAACAGCAAGGTCATGTAGGTATAAGATGATCTAGTCTAGCAATGTTATTTCAACCAAAAGTTTTTCTCTCTCATCAGGAAAGAATGGAAATGCCCCACCAAAGCTGATTAGCCTTGTCTATCACTCATGAGTTGTTCTTTTGAAATTCTGATACTTTTTAGTTGTTAGATAAAGAAGGTGATAATAGCTGGTTGCAAGCAGATAAGAGGAGCACCCAGACTATTTGAGGGGAACCACAATGCCAATCTATTAAGTAATTTGCCTTTGGCTTTGGTGCTTTCATCACTCGGGTTTTCCACAAAGCAATAAACAGAGACAAGGGTGTACCATCATCATCTGATGAGAGGTGGTAATCTTATAAGGCTACTGCAGACTTTTTATAAACTCAGCAGCTGGGATTCCTGACTAATGATCTCAACAGGATCTTGATATCCTTTATTTGAAATTACCCTGGGGAATCTTTGGAGCACTTTTATAATAATTGGGGCACCTTATAAAAGTGGTTATTGTTGAAGCCCTGGGTGTTTGAAAAGGAACATGGGTGAGGCTGGTGACAAAATGTGCATTGCAACACCAAGTCTGCCCCTTTTGTACTTGCCTTGCAGTGTCACAAGCATATAAAGGGGTGGAAGTTGTGTCATGGCATTATGACACATGTTTCATTATTTTGACAAAAGCTTAATTTGTCATGGATACCATTAACCTAAGCTTTCGCACGCAACAGTCCATTTGTTCAGATGCAGAGAGTAGGTGAGAATACACTGATACATTCATTTCTTATAGCATGTACAGGCAATGTTAACTGCATATAGAATGGCATTTTACAGTGGTACTTTGATATTCAACTGCTTTGAAACGCATTTAATTAGGTACTCAACACATTTTGACATGCAAATTTTGCCCTGACACTCATTGTTTGTTTGGTATTCAATGCACAAACTAGAACTTGTCCTGTTGGCTGCCTTGTGACTCATTGCATTCTTCCTTATGGGAAAAATTTGTTTGGTTCTCATCATTTTGGGTCCTCATCACACCTCCCAGAACCAATTAATAAGTACCAAGGTACCACTGTATATGAAACCCCATACACTAAATGAAATTGCTTGAAAGCTATAACACACATTAAGGGTTGGCAAATATTTTGTGACGGAGGGCTACAATCAATATATCTGAAAGCTATAATACATAGGATGTTGCAAAATGCTCCTTCACCTTATGGACATATTTTTATTAATATGATTGTTTAAAATATAAGCTATAGTTTACATATTTTTAGTTGAAAGGGCATGGGGGAAAGAGCACATAGATCTATATTTATATTGAGTGGCCTATCTACGGCCAACAAAAGAGGAGTTCACTCAGCACTTGCATGACTTCCTTCTTAGAAAAGGAAGATCAGCTTAGTTTCAAAAGAAAAAAAGCCAATTAGGAAATCCCAATTTTTTTTTCAAATGTTGAATGGGTTCACTCATCACACTAAGCTAAGGTTTGCTTTCCATGGCTTACTGAATAGATCATGATAAGCTGACTTTGCACAATTAGCTCCTGGCCTTTTTTGTGAACTTTGGTGTTCATGCCAATCACTGTATATCTGTATCTGTACATCTATATCATCTATCTATCTATCTATCTATCTATCTATCTATCTATCTATCATCTATCTATCTATCATCTATCATCTATCATCTATCATCTATATCTATCTATCTATCTATCTATCTATCTATCTATCATCTATAGATAGGATTAGATAGATAGATAGATAGATAGATAGATAGATAGATAGATAGATATCTATATCTGGGGTGTGATGGCAGAGTGGTTAAAGACACTGAGCTTGTCAGCTGGAGAGCTGACAGCCTGGATTTGAGATCCATGCTCCACACTATGGGGTGAGCTCCCATTACTTGCCCCCGTTCCTGTCCACCTAACTGTTCAAAAGGATGCAAATGCAAGTAGAATAGGTACCATTTCAGTGGGAAGGTGACAGCATACTAACACAATTATTCACCAACTGTGTATTCAATATATTTCTTGAAGTATCTGAAGTTTGAGCCATTTTTTTTCAGGAGACACATGTGTTGGGTCTTTGCACTCAGTATGAACATTTCAACCATAAACCATGGTTTATAACAAATCACAATAGCTGACTAAATATACTGTTGTTTAGCACAATGTGTGATTCCAAGCATTTACAAATCCACCCCTTTTGTGCTCATCCTGCTGCTTTCCTTAATAAAAGACTTCCACAAGTTCAGGTAGGAAATAGTCAATTGATCTAGGTTAGTGTTTTCAGCAATATGCTAGCTAGGAATTTTGGAAGCTGAAGTCCACACATCTTAATGATAGTGACGTTGAGAAATACTTATCTAGATAGTAAACAGAATCCAGGAAAGTCCAGGAAATTTACCATTCTAAGCCAAACATCAGAAGCTGGAAAATTTCCTGCCTCTCAGTGAGCTTTTGAAAAGCGAAGTGCACAGTTCTTTATCTTCTGTCATGAAAGGAGACAATCCACCCCAGCTGACTTCTATCAAAAATGGAGCAGTTATCCCAATGCTAAAAAGGAGGACTGATGAGTCAGAAGAAAGGAGTCACTAGGCAGTATGTAGATCTAAGATATGAGCAGGATTCTATACTTTCTCTTCTCATTCAGTTAAATCTTCTCATTCAATTAACAAAGGAATTCTAATCCCATCTCACTTATCATACTGGTAGATTCATTCTGCTGAGAGTTCCTTAAACCTCTGATGCTACAGAAAAGAAATGAAGATCTTACACTTTCAAATGCCAGGAAAACCTTTATGAATGGAAGGAGCACCAGATTGATGGGATTTTGCAGCAATGGGACTGGTCAGTTTAGGGCTCTCTGCTTATGGATGTTATAGCACCAAACCACTATATCCTATGTGTTGGAATGAACAAGTGAATACTCTAGCCAAGTTCCCCCTATATGTTTCTAAAAGCTAAGGAAGCTTTAAGATAGAATGTGTGTGTTTCAAGGGAGGGAGGTGTTAACCTGATATTCTTCTAACAGTAGGAATGAAGATGTCTTGCAAATCATTCACTCAAGACTTATCCTCATGATTCTGTTTTTGTCCTGTTGCCAGCCCAAGTGGGAGACAGCTCACTCTTTTACTTATTTGCTTTAAAAAGTTTAAACCTTTTTCCAAGCTTATTCTCACAATCCATGTTGTAGGAATGATTTGTAAACAGGGTGATGTGTATGCTGGTACTTTCAAAGGATGGGATCTGCATATTTCCTATTGGCACTACAAGCTGGTGAAGCCTTGCCACCTCAAAGTTGGTCACTTGGCATTGAGGAACCCTTGGTCTTTTTGGCTTGGACTAGGCAGAAGGAGAACACGAGAAGGTGTAGCAACAAGTCATAAATGACTCCACATTTAAAACCAGTTGATCACAGTTTTGTGCATGCTCTTTAGCCTTTGGTGAGGAGAATGGATTTGCTCCTCTCTTGTTTCAAACAAAAATAAATGATACTAAGGAAGTGGAGAGGGAAGATAAGTTTATCCATTGGTTGGAGACTGACAAGACTGGAGATAGTCATCTGCAAGCATTAATAGATTTAAAAGAATCTTCCTTCTTTACACTCTTGTCTCCTGCCACTACACATTAAGCAATCCCTTTTTCAGATCCAGACTTCCTGATTGCCATTTGAAATTGACCAAACCAGCACATTTGATATTTCCATTTTAGCTTGCCAGATAAGAAAAAAAAATTAAAATTCTTCCAGCCAACTTTCCAGGCAGAAACGAAGTTTCATGGAGTCGGAGTCTTGGTTAGTTAAAAAAACCATCTTCCCCTGCTGTCCCTCCTTCTTACATTTGTGTGCCACCTTTCCAGCTTTGGCAAGAGACTCTCCAAGAGTGGGAGAACTGACTATTTATGCCCCCCAAAATATAACACACAAATAAAAAGTCATGATACAATTGTTTCTAACCATTTTAGCCCTACTTTAGAATAATGACATACAGCAACACTATTCCAGAAGTATGGATTATCTATGTCTTGGAACCACCTGTGCAAAACACACAAAACCTGATCAAATCTACTAATCAAACAAAATGTTTTCCCCAAATGACCCAAGAGTGTAATTGGTGGTGGTTTTTCCTGTTTGTCAATATATTTGGTGGGGGGGAGGAGGAGGAAGAAGAAGAGGAGGAGGCCACTAATAACTTTATCTAATGTATTAAAAAGTAAGGCCAATGAAGAGTGCAAAGCAAAATTTTCAGTTATATTTTTCTGCACTTTTATTTAGCCTTGAGGAAGTGCCCTGTGACTTCTTTTCTTAATAAGAACATATGATCTTTTCTTCAAGATTAATGAGGTAGAAGAAATGGTCACTGACCAGGAATCTTGAAAGTGGTCCCCTAACTTTCATCTCCAGTTTATGGTGCATATCGCAAGGCTTCAGAGGTTGACAGGACCTCGGGTTGGCCATCTCAAGTGAAACAAATTGATTATAAGGGAGGATGCTTCCAATATCTGGTCATCATTCTGGTTAGATTGTATACAAGTTTCCACAGCTAAGAAATGAGAGGAGGAAAAAATCAGCGGGTTTGGGTTCTTGTTATAAACACTTTGTGAAACAACATTTCTTAAATGTAAGGTGTTTATGTTGGCCAGCATGGGGACAGGAAGTATTTTTCCTTTTTTTTGCTGTAGTGTTTTTTCCTCCTTCTCTATTAAAAATTCCTTCCTTTTCAATAGGAAAATTGTTTATGGCAGCTCCATGCTGGCACTCAACCCCCATTCTAAGATCTTTGAGGAAGATAAAAGTACCTTGGATTCAGAGGACTGCAGCAATAGATTAGATTAGATTCAACTTTATTATCATTGCCGTGGATACAGGCAACGAAATGCAGTTAGCATCCAACCAGAAGTGCAAAACAAGAAGGGCAAAGACATAGCACAACCAAAGAAGCAGGGGAAGACCCCTCACACACACCAAACAGAACAGATACAACACAACCAGGGAAGAGTGGGGAGACCCCTCACAGAGTACAACAAAGGTGGAGGGGGACAGGCAGACCCTCCACATGCAAGAACACAACCAGAACAAACCCTGACAACTAAAAACACACAAAACCCACTAATAAGTGTAGCTCCAGTCGGAAAGCACAGACACGTACCTGAAACCAAAGAACAAGGCAGCAGAAGCAGGCCAGAACAAATCCAGGAAGCGGCCCCTGGTGGGAGTGGCATAACCATCTCAACCTTCCAGGAGGTTCCAAGGGAAAGGACAAGAGCAGCGATAGATCCACCCGAACAGCTCGAAGTCCAAACCGCGACTGAGCTGCGCAGGTCCAGTCTCACCCATAGAAGCCCCACCTACTTATGTGATTATGTACAGTAGGCAACACAGGATTGGGTGGACTGGACCAGGTGGGGAGGGGTGTTACGTATTAGCATACTTACTTGTGATTGGTGGGTCCACAGCGGTAGGAAATTCGATAAGCCGAATTTCTATAGCCGGCTATAAAGGTTGCTGTGTTTTCTTCCACGTTTTGAGTTCTGTTTGTACCTAGTGAGAAATAAAAGCTAAATCAGAACATTGGCATCCTGAGTACCACTACGCAATCTAACAAGCGCAAAGAGAAAATGTCTGCTGCGAACTCCACGTAGGCATCAGGAAGGGCATTCAGCCAGTAAACACGTAGCCCCATTCAGCTGCCCCAACCAAATATAGAAGCAAGGGATTACAAGGTTGTAAAAAGAAAAAAAAACTATGCACATAATGTCTAATTGAAATCAGTGGGGAACTTCAAAATGCTTAAACTTTGTTCAAATGTTGATTGATTTTAGTCTAGTAGGAGTTCTAGATCTGACTGGCTGAAGTCAACTCTGCACAGCAGTTTTGTAAAATGAGCAGGGGTTACATAAATTTAATAAATAATAAATAAAATAAATACAAATAAATAAAATTCAACAGCTGGTTGAATATCTAATTATTTCATTCTGGCTATCAGGCTACTATGTTCCTGTCATTTTGAGAGCTCCTTGGTGCTCTCTGAGCTTGGTTGTTATTTTTGTAGATGTTTCATTACTCAAATGAGGTAACTTCATCAGTGCGCTGATGATGTTGCCTGGTCTGGGTAATGAAATGTCTACCAAAAAAGCAACCAACCTCAGAGAGCACCAAGGAGCTCTCACTTCAACCCTGAGCTACAAATATTCTCCTTTATTGGTCCCTTCATTTTCAAAATCTTTCAATTGACCCAACCATGGCCTATTACCATGATGATGAACCTATGGCACGTGTACCACAGAGGGCACGCAGAGCCATTTGTGCCAGCCCACGAGCTGCAGGCAAACTTACCTCATTGCACGTGTGCATGCCTCACAGCTGATTTTCGGCTGGTTTGAGGCCTTTTTCAGCTGCCCAAAGGCTTGAGGAAGGCTTCTGCAGGCTTTGCAGGCCGAAAACTAGCCCCGTTTCATCACTTCCTGTTTTTCCAAAAATACCAGAAGTGATGAAATGGGGCTAGTTTTTGGCCTGCAAAGCCTGCAGACTTGCAGAAGTCTTCCTCAAGCCTCTGTGAGCCAAAAAAGGCCTCAAACCGGCCGAAAATCAGCTGTGAGGTGCAATGCAGGTAAGGGGGTGGCGGGGTGGGTGGGTGGGTGGGTGGGGATTGCATGCATGCATAGGGAGCATGGGGGGCATGCATTGCCTTCTTGGTGCTGGCACATGAGTGCGAACATGCAAGTGTGCATACAATTTTTGGCACAGGAGCCCAAAAAGGTTAGCCACCACTGGCCTATTATATTGCTGAATTATCTTCATCTATAAAAGTCATGCTTCATTCCTGTTTACAACCTTAAATTTGCATGGAAGCATATTTTTGGTTTCTTCTCAGGATGGACGAAGCCCGCTTTTTTTGGTTTTCTCATTCTTGACCTCAATAGTGCAGAGCAGTTCAGTCTCATTTCCCTTAATTTTTTTCAAAAAAAAAAAAATCACGATTAAATTACAACATTTGATGTGTTTCTTGAGTTTTTTTAAAAAGGGGGAAATTTTTTTTTTGCTACTTTGCTACTTCTATGAAATTGAACTTTCGGTTCTTCCTTGCTACAAAGTTCCCATAGATTTGCAGAATGTGGTGGAAAAAGAAAAACAGCCTGCTCCCTATTGCTTTGCTTACTGTAGCAGCAGAGCAATGATCATACTGAAAAAAAGAGTTATGGCTGTTTTTCACACTTATGACCGTTGCAGCATATCCATGGTCACATGATCAAAATTTGGATGGTGACTTATTATTTATGACAATTGCAGTGGCCAGGGGTCATGTGATCATCTTGTGTGACCTTCTGATAAGCAAAGTCAACGAGGAAGCCAGATGGACTTAACAATTGTGTTATTAACTTTACTACGGCGATTCACTAGCAGTTGTCGTAGAAAGGTTGGAAAATGGGGCAAAATTCACCTACCTGTCTCACTTAGCAACTTAGCAACCGAAACCTTGGGCTCAATTGTGTTCATAAGTCAAGGACCTCTTGTATAAGAAAGAAAAAGGGGGGAAAAAGAGAGTCTGCTTTAATGTTACAGGAAATAATTCTGAGTTGATGGTGTGATGGCATTCAAGCATGAAACAAAGGAAGAACATTAAGAACTAGTAAGAAGGGAAGAAAATCCCCAGAATGATGATATAGACTACTCCTTACAGGAGCCAGTCAGACAATCCTGCATTCCCTGCAGGGATGAGATGGTAAGGAGCAAAAAAATCATCAATCAAGCATTTTTTAAGCTAGTTTTAGAAACAACTGGAAACAGCATCAGAGGCAAGAAGGTATGGAACGCTATTTAGGTTAGGTGCTCCAGTCGGTCTTCTGTGGCTCCTGCATTTTCCAAAACCTGTCAGTTAACCAAGGAGCACCCGGAATTGGCACACTGTACCGAAAGTACTGTATATGTTTTTTGCCAATATAGCAACATAATGTCTTCTCTCATATTCTGAAGATTAGCTGCAAACCCTGAACCACTGTGAAAAGCAGACCAACATTTCACAGAGCTATGGACCTGCTGCAGGTGGGAGTGTTTTTACACAATGAAGATATATAACATGGATAAAACTTAAAGCTATACACACAGGTATTTCTCAATATGGGCCTATGGATCATAGACCAGCCCCTGTTCTTGCCTAAAGTTGGTTGCATTTTGGAAAGAATCTGTAGAATCTGCAGAATAGCAATAGCACTTAAACTTATATACTGCTTTACAGCTCTCTCTAAGCAGTTTAAAGAGTCAGCACATTGCCCCCCAACAATCTGGGTTCTCATTTTACCCATTTCAGAAGGATGGAAGGCTGAGTCAACCTTGAGCTTGGTGAGATTTTGTTATGTATGCAGTGTTGAAATCATTGGTTTAGTTTGAATTGTTCTTGTAAAGTGTTGGAGATGATTGGTTTAAAAAGTGCGGGAAAACCCTGCACTCTGATTGGCTGTCAGCTGCGGCTGCTGGCTATAAATAGCAGCCACAGCAAAGCCAGTCGGGTCCGTTCTGAGCTGAGTTCACTAATAAACTTAAGAGCTGTAGCACTCCATGTCTGTCTCTTCATGCAAACTTAACAGATTTGAACTGCCAAATTGCAGGCAGCTGGCAGTCAGCAGAAGTAGCCTGCAGTATTGCACTCTAACCACTGTGCCACTACAGCTCATGAATATATCCCCTATACAAATCTGTGGAGAGCAGAGTTTCTGTACCATTTTCTAGGGACCAGAAGCATCAACCCTAGGAGAATGGGCCTGGTGTGGGAAATCTGTTCAAAGAATAGTTCTTCTGCAATTCATTATGAACAGTTTCAGTAAGTTGCTCCCTTTTTCTTTTTCCTACGGCTTTTTCATTAAATGGCCTCGTGGCTTTAAAATAAGGCTGTGATAGTCTTACGTGGAAGACTGATTTATGGCTCTGGCAAGTTAGCCACTTGGGTAGATATATTGCACAATGTGCTTGCAATCTGATGAATTAATGATTGGCAATCATGACGTCAATTGCTGCTCCTTTGGTGAGAAAGATTCTGCTCTAAAATGTGCCGGTTCATGAAATAAAGATGGCTGACATTGAAAGAAAAGAGAATGGGCCTTAACAGCATTACACAGGAGAAAACAAACTGTCCAGAAAGTTGTCTACAGTAAACATGAATGATGTATTTTGACAAAATTCAACTGGAATCATCTACTATGTACCATCAAGCCACATTGACATGGAAAATGTGTGTGTGTGGGGGGGAGTTCCTGTTATTTAAGTTTTGCCTTTTCAAATTATTAAAAAAAAAAGAATCCTTCCTAATGTTTGAGTTGCAATATTTGAGGGGCCACTACAAGGAAGGGGGGTGTCAACCTATTCTCCAAAGCACTCGAAGGCAGGACAAGAAGCCTAGAACTAAGGATGAGATTTTCTGACAATCAGAACAATGAACCAGTGGAATGGCTAGCCTCCTGAAATTGTGGGTGCTCCATCACTGGAGATTTTTAAGAAGAGATTGGACAACTATTTGTCTAAAATGGTATAGGACAGTGCTGGCTAACCTTTTTGGGCTCCTGTGCCAAAAATTGTGAGAGCACCCAGCACCCAGAATGCAATGTGCACCCCCTCTCCATGCCCCCCTCATGCATAATCCCCACCCCAACCCCTTACCTGCACTGCGCCTCACAGCTGATTTTTTGGGCTGGTTTGAGGCCTTTTTTGGCCTCCCAGAGCATTGGAAAAAGCCTCTGCAAGGCTTCTCAGACTGAATTATAGGCCTGTTTCGTCACTTCCGGTATTACAGGAAGTGACAAAACGGGCCTATAATTCACTCTGAGAAGCCGAAAAAGGCCTCAAACCAATCAGGGAAAAAAATCAGCTGTGAGGCATGCGCATGCACAGTAAGGTAAGTTTGCCTGCAGCTCGTGTGCCAGCACAAATGGCTCTGCATGCCACTTGTGGCACTCGTGCCATAGGTTCGCCATCACAGGTATAGAAGGTCCTGCTTGAGCAGAGTGTTGGACTAGAAGATCCCAAGGTCCCTTTGAACTCTGTTATTCTGTAATATCTCTTCTCATCCTTTTACTGAAAGAACTTTATCATTCACATTTTGCTATCCGAGACAGAGATGCATTAAAGATCAAATCTGAGTTCAGCAAGATTATGCAGCAGAAAATGTCCTTCTGTGTACATTGAAAACCAGCTAACCATATGCATTCTCTCCCAAACTGTTTTTGTAAAAAAACAAGGTTGTTTGAAGGATAGTGCTGCTTTCCACATTGCTCATGCACAAAAGCAAATTGCGGAATGATTTGCTATTACGCCATAACATTTGAATAAAGTACAATTTTTGTGGTTTTTTTTAAAAAAAGAAGACTTCTCCTTCCCCCACATCTCTTTTAAGCAAGAATTACTGTTAAGTAATTATTTCCCTGGGGCAGATATTTGCAGGAAATTTGGGAAATATTTGAGAATTACAGTATAATATTCAGTTTTGTGCATGAACAAAGGCTGAACCCCATTAACTCTGCATGCTTTGACTAAGTGACTATTCTGTTTGGCCTCAGTTACTGAAATATTACTGGACTTTTGATACAAAACACCCACTTTTTCTGTCTGATGTTCTCTTTCTGCATGGCAGCATCAGCAGATTATCTTCTCCATGCTCCACAGGGGCGTAACATTTTTAATACAGCCAGAGAGATTAGCCCACCAGGTGTTAATGTACTCCGATTTGGTACAAGTTATTTCATATTCTATTCTTTGCTTTTAGGGAAACTAAGAAATCGTGAGGAAGAGTGATTTCCTCTCCTGAACTAAATGTTGCAATTTCCCTAATTCAGTTCCGAGGTTGGTGTTAGTTTAGATTTTGTTGAACTTTGTACTGTTTAGCGTGAGTAGAAATGTGATAAGAATGGGGTTGATTACTTCCTTGGAAAATTCCCTGTTACCTTTTCATCATTCTTAGAAAATTAAGTTCTGACAAAGTCTCCATTTCCGTAGTGGGATAGCAAAATCAAATCATCCACATAGCAGTGGAAAAGTTAAATGTTGAAGATTTGAGTGAGCTACCTAAACCAGGGGCCTTCAACTTTAACAACTTCAAGGCTTGTGGACTTCAACTCACAGAATTCCTCAGCCAGCTTTGCTGGCTGAGGAATTCTGTGAGTTGAAGTCCACAAGTCTTAAAGTTGCTAAGGTTGGAGACCCCTGCCCTAAACCATTAGTTGTGTACTGCTGACACACTAACCCTTTTGGCCCAGTACTGGAGGATCTTAGCTTACAAGACTGACTTGGAGTTTTTGAAGTTCTTTATTCCCTGCTACCTATCTTGCTAGTCCTCCTGCCATGATTTGTTATGTAGTGTCTAACTAATCTATCTTTCCTTCATAAATCTCGCTGATTTAGCAATATTGGGGGTTTTCTGCCTAGATACATTATAACAACATTCATTTTCCTTGCAAATTTTAGAACTGAACAGTCGATAGGCTTTGTCCTGTCTTCTCTTCTTAGACCATTTAGGCTTTCTACCTAATTTCACCAGCCAGTCCAACCTCTCTGCAGTGGCAGAAATATAATGTTTGTTAGTACAGTGGGACTTCCTCCCTATTTAATGTATTTCAGAAGTTTGTCTTATGTATACATCATATATTTATGCATCATTGTATCAAACATTCAGGATGTGCAGCAGACTATCAATTCTATTTCAAGGGCCAATTATGGAGCTCTGTAAATAATATCATTGTCTCCAAGTTACTCCAAAGCTAATCAGATTTAGTTCTTAAACAGAAACAGAAACAGAAAATAGAACTCTGTGGTTTACTTGCTTAGTAAATAAAAACAAACTGTTTAGGGTCATGGACTGGATTAATTTTCTGAAAAAGAACTGTTCTTTCAATGTAGGTCTATGCTAAACTGAAAGGCTTAAAAAGGCTGGAATGCAATAGTGGTATTCTACCGATTCAGCTGAACTCTGAGAATCATCTGTGAGCGAACTGGTTTGCTCTGATGATCAGCTGCTGGGCCCTCCCACCTGCCCCGGCTCTACACTGACCCTTATTTCCTGCTTTTCAACCTCAGCTGTTTCACGCGGCACAGCTGATTGCTGCGCGTAAGCAGAAGGTGAGTTGCAAACGCTGCGTGCACGCTCACACTGAACCGGTAGGAAAACTTTTCGAAACCCACCAATGCTGGAATGAAATCCTTTTAGCTCTTCTCCACCTGAAGCTGTCTAAATGCAAAGTGTTAAGTTTGCATGAAGAGTCAGACGTGAAGAGCTTCAGTGAAGACTTTATTAAGTGACTACAGCTCGAATGGACCCGACTTGGCTGGGCTACGGCTGCTTCTTATAGCCAGCAGCTGTAGTTGCCAGCCAATGGGAGTGCAGGGTTTTTCCCGCACTATTTAAACCAATACCATTTGACATTTTACAAGAACAGTTCAAAATAAACCAATAACATTTAAACCTACATACATAACACAAAGAACATATGAATCTTTCGGAGCCTTTAGACTTCACCACAGCTATTGAATATATGGACTTGAATGAAATGTAGGGTTGGTTCCTTAATTTTACTAAGGCAATTTGTACAGGAAGGGAGGGAATTACTATGGGTTCAGATCTATGAGGGTTCTGTGTGAGACACCAAATCCAGTATCTGACTGATGTATGAATGCCATTTGACTTTACTGGGATTTACTTGTATAATTAAAAATTATTACAAAAGCCAAGCATTCTTCAATAAGAATGAATAAAGGTAAAGTAGAAACTGCTACCAGTTCTTCATTTGTAAGTAATTGTGAGAGATGGGATATCTCTTTCAAAGAATTAGGTAAGAGATTATTTGATGGCACTCTTTGAAAGCTTGAGAACTTAGACATAGATATTTTTTCATGCATTCTTATTGCTCTTTGACTTTTATCAATATTTCTCAGCAGTCTATAATTACAAAGAAGAAAAGTACATCTCATGACTCATTCCGCTTATTCATTATGGGGTATCCAGTAAATCCTGAATAATGCTAAATCAGGATTCTGGTATTTTTTCTTCTGCAGAGTTAACCTAATAAAGTACCTTATGATTACTGTATTATAATAATAATGCAAATCTGAAGCATGGTGGGAGGAGGCTGGTAACATTTTTAATATTATTTTAAAAAGTAGCAAAGACTTGCAGATTTTTCTTGGGGAAGATAATAGGCTTTTTAAAAAGCTGTTTAAATTCCACAGTGTGATGTTTCTTGTGTCACTGAGTTACATATTAATAATAAAGAACTGATTAGCTCCCTGATATATATTATTCTCAGTTATGGAATTGTACACATGAATGGCTTTAATGAATGAAGCTTGCAATGGCAGATGCTTGGCTGACGCAAAACACTGATATTTGGCTCAAGCCATGCATTTAAACTTGTGTGAAAAAAAATGTCAGAGAAGTTATAGGGAAGCTGAGCATACACCGGTGAGCAAAGGCCCTGTTCTTGTTGGTACATTCTGGATATAAATTGCCTTCCTGTCAAATTTGTATTACAGAGAGAGATTCCAGGAAATATTTGCTGACCCAAAGTCATTGCCTTTAGAAATCCAGAGGATTTTTATTATTCTCAAACTCATATTGGAGGCATCAAGGCTCCTGTTGCTCTTAATTTTTGATCCCCTGAGACTATTTATTTATGTGGTGTACCCCATGTGATTTATTTTGGAAATGTACATATTGCTATCCAAAACCAATTTTTTCCAGGATTGCTCATAATCTGCAATTGCCTTCTTCTTTAATACCCCCACAGTAGTTGTAGAGCACATCTAGAAGGTCACAGTTGCTGGAAGCTGTAGTTCAGCAGCATCTGGGAGGGCTGCAGAATGCCCTTTGCTATGTATCCGCATGAGCCATCATCTTATCCTCTCTTTCTTTTCTGGTGCTACTTCCCTGGTTTGGAAGCAAATTATGTTGCTGATTAACAAGCATGTCTGACAAAGAATGATTGACAATGTGTGATTAGTCACAAACTAGGATTACCAATCACAATTCAATTCTCATTTGTAATTCTGCTTTGTGGGCACCCCATGGTTTTCTGGGTTAAAAAAGACTGGCTAGGACTGTCATCTATTAATTTCTGTAGAAGGAATAGAAGTAGAAGAAGTTATGGGAGGAACATGGAAATTGAAGACTTCTCCCTTAGGCTTAAAGGGAAAACATTAAGATTCATCCCCAAAGAAACTGTTTCTTTCTAGTCTATATACTTAAAATTCATCAACAATTCAAAATGCAGCATCCAATATTTTCTTTAAGGTGAAATTGGTTTTGTGTCAAATCCATTCTGATTGTGATTTTAGATTTTAAATGGACTGTGAAATGAAGTGTTATCACTTCACAAATAGATAGTTTATTGTTATTGTTCTTTATACCACTATAGATTGGGGTTTTTTTCAAACTTTTTCAGTCTTTGGAATCTGTCAGTTAATTTTTTTAAACAAATTCCCAGAACTCCTAATTAAGAAGAAAAGCTTATTTAGTAATATAAAATTGATCAGAGCTTTTTGAACTTTTTAAAGAACCTGTCAAGTTTTTTTTAAAAAAATAAAATTATTTTTTAAATTTCCTGTGTCACATAACCAAGAAGATAGAAAATTGGATGCATTCCAGTTCACCTTTTAATGTCTTAATTTCTCACAGAACTCCACTCAGTTCTCATGAAACCCTAAAGTACTGTGAAACATAGTCTCAAAATCCCTGCTTCCGTATTTAGTAAGAAGACACCACATCTCTCCTCAGCAAGAAATCTATCATAAAATAAATACAATACAGGAAGGAAACAGCTTGGCATTCTTGTAAATGGGACTCATTTAGATCAATTGAAAGAGATGATAGGAGTGAAAAGGAGAAGTGTCCACACATCAAATGAGGAACAAAGTAAGACAAAACTAAGACCAGCGTGTGAAATCCATAGGAAAAAAACAAGGCAAATTTTTTGGTCTTATTTGTCCAAGCTGTAAATTTGTTGAGCAGCATACATGATGTAATAAGAGCAAAAACAAATGTGGAACCATGAAACCAAATGCAGCCATCAGCCATGCAAATGGCTTGTGATTCATTACAATGCTAGCAATTGTTCTGCTTCTTCATCTGAACGTATCAAATTGTAATAACAAATTATGCCTTTACTCCATCAATGTAACAATAGTTGGTGCTGAGAACTTCCAGAGTCTCAGAATCGAGCTGCTGTGGTTCAGGAAGGTCAGTTTGTATGAATATTAATGGCTCTATATGAGAGCAATTTTGCTTGCTTCATATCAGACAGATAATAAAAGTGCAATATTTGGAAAACTTGGTGACTTCACCATGAGCTAACCGGTGTTTACCCCTCAGCTGCCCAACAATAGAGTGCTTACAAAGTAATCTAATCTGTGTTTCTCTTCCTGAAATGCTACAGATCATGGAATAAAAAAAATCCCATCACCCCTACATCCAACCAGTCAATCTTATGCTACCCATGTTTTTCAGTACATGTATGTACATATATTTGTCCAGTGGTTGGTTCTTAAACTGGGAATCTATGTAAAGAAAAGACCGTTGTAACAAAATGTTAACAAAGGCACCAAACTATTCCAACAGCTTCCCAGTTATTTGGCCACCATTCCTTTGCATTTATAAGTTTCCATGCAGCAGTCAATTGGTGAAGACACTGGGCTTGTTGACCAGAAGTTTGGCAGTTTGAGATCAAGTACTTCATGACAGAGTGAGCTCCTGTCCTTGCCCCAGGCTCCTGCCAACCTAGCAGTTCGAAAGCATGTAAATGCAAGTAGATAAATAGGTACCACTTCAAAGATAACAGTGATCTATGCACCGAAAGTCATGCTGGCCACATGGCCATGGAAGTGTCTTCAGACAATGCTGGTTTCCTCGGCTAAGAAATGGAGATGAGCACCACTCCCTAGAGTCGGCCATGACTGACAGGGGAAACTTTTATCTTTTCTTTAAGAGTTGTGAAGGCTAGCAATTTTGTAACTGGACATTTTTTCTTAATTGCTCTGATGATGGTGGCATGTTACTATGGGGAAGGAATAGTTCTAAATGGGCACAAAAAGTCAAATTCCAGAAAGTAACGTTGAACTTTGGGGAGATGAGAGATGGGAAAGGCAGGGGAAAAGAGGCAGAGAAAAGAACTCAAGGAGGTAGGGGATTTGGAAAAAGAAAAATATATCACCCATAAAGTCTTCAGAGTCACAGCAATTTAAAGAAAGCACACAACTGTTTCCAATAAATTCGAAATATATCAACACTAAAACCAGATGATGATCTTAAAATCTGTTGGAAGGGCAGTGAAGACATGAAGTAGCTTTCCAGGTCTCAGGAAAATGGCAAGAGATTCAGGGGATGATTCTGGATTTTTTTTTTATGCATTTCCCATGCTCCTTGCCAAACCCAGTCTTCTGTGACTTATCATTCAGTCGTGTGTTGTCCCCATGTTTCCTTACAGAGAACAGGGGAAAGAATGAGCAGGAGAGAAAATAGTGGCAGTAAGAGGAGAAGGAAGTAAGAGGAGACCCCATTGGAGTCTTCATGAATTTTGCCCATATCTTCCAGAAGCAGTAGCAAGGATTCAACCATCCTACTCTTTGGTTTATCCAAATTTCTCTAACGAAATTAGAATTTGAAGTACTTTTGTTTGAATCCATGCAGTATAAATATTCTGTCTGAAATGGCATTAAGTTGCCATGTTTGGGTTCTAATCAGATAGCAATTAGCAGATATCTACAAACATGAGACTACATGGCATACAATATGTCAGAGTGATTATTGATAAAGAACTTGGTAAATCTGTTGCTAGGAAGGAAATGAATAAACAGGACCATTATGAAAAAGGGATGCCTTAGGGTAGTAGGAATGAAATCTAGAGTGTTTTATCAATCTCTTCTGAAATATTGCGTACCATTTTATTTTTGTCAATAGATGCAATTGGGTTTAGTGAAATTCTTGATTCTTTTCGTTAACTAAAATTTAATAAAATTATGTACATATAAAAAGAGAAGACAAGACCTAATAGAAGAAAGAATTGGAATTTTTTTTTATGAAATCATACCTTGATTCATACAACCTGTTAAGATAAAAGAAAAACAATTTTTATCATGAAGCAAGAAGAAAAGATATGCATCCTATAACAAGGATTTGAGCATGAATATGGAAGCAGCTATCAATTGTATTTTATGTGCTCCTGCAGCAAACAACAAAGAGCCTTGGTGGTGCAGGCTGTTAAACACCTAGCACTTAGCTCCAGATACCTGCAATTAGTGCAGGCTCGAATCCCACCAGGCTCAAGGTTGACTCAGCCTTCCATCCTCTCGGGGTAGGTAAATTGAGGACCCAAGATTGTTGGGGGCAATAAGCTGACTTTGTAAAAATGCCACTTGGGGGGGCCAAAAAGCCCTAGTAATAAGTAGGCATATACAATGGAATGAAGGCTATTGCTGAGCGCATTGGGTTGTGCTCCAAAAAATTGTAAGCCACCCTGAGTCTCTGGAGAAGGGCGGCATATAAATATGAATTTAAAAAAAACTGTTGTTGTGCTTACTATGAAGTTCTGTGATGTGTTTTAAAGAGTCAGCATATTGGCCCCAAAAATCTGGGTCCTTATTTTACTGACCTTTGAATGCTGAGTTAATCTTGAGCCAGTCAGGATCAAACTCCTGCTTCCTCTACAACAGAGTGAAAAGGGTGCAGCCTTCAACGCACAGTCAAAGGAATGTGTAAATAGAAGAAAAAGAAGAAAATGAATGGGTGTTAAAAATAATTAGCTAAAAGGGCAGGTCCAAACAAAGAAAGAAGGCACACCTATGCTTTCCTCTGTTTTTATCTAAATAAGGGGATCCACCTGGTTACTAGTACAGAAAATACACTTCAGTTATTAATTCAGGAAAACGAAGCATCATTTAGATCAACTGGATCATGATTCCCTCTTGGGAAAAGAACCATGGCTTAGTAACAAAGTATATGTTTTGCATATGAAGGTTTTCAGCAGTACTTTTCATTTCACTACTGCAAAATCGAAGGATGATATTTTAATCCCTGGGTTATCAGGGAGAGTAGACGATTTTAGGTGAAATGATTGTTTGTTCATTTATTTTTTAAAAAAGAGAAATTGATTTTGTTTACAGAAACCATAATCAATTTGCTACCTCTCGTACACAACAGAAACATGCTGCATTTAAAAAAATGAAAGAGCCTGTATTTAAAAATAGAAACGGCAATGGTCAGCAGCCGCCAGTGAGCAGAATTTTAAAACCTTCCTCAAAATCACCAAACCAGCAAAGAGGAAATAAATAATTTCCTCTGAATCAATGTACTGTGTCCAACTCTGATTTCCCAACTCCTATAAAAGTTATTATGGTACAATGGTTAGTATTGCAGGCTAACACTGCCCACTGCCAAGGTTGACTCAGCCTTCCATCCTTCCGAGGTTGGTAAAATGAGGACCCAGATTAGTAGGGCCAGTATGCTGACTCTGTGAACTGCTTAGAAAGGGCTGAAAAGCACTATGAAGCAGCATATAAGTCTAAGTTCTATTACTATTGCTATCACAGAACTTCATAGTCTGCATAACAGCAGCTGTTTCCTGCAGGAGCACATAAAATACAATTGATTGCTGCTTCCAAAATCATGCCCTAATCCTTATTATACAATGCATATCTTTTCTTCTTGCTTCATGATGAGGCTTGGTTGGTTAATAGATATATTATTAAAACCTCAAGCCTGGTTGTACTGACAGGACAGCAGTACAGAGAGGTGGGAGAGGTGGTTTTTATTCTTCCATCAAGGAATGACAAAGGTACACTAGAGACGGAGTATTTTTAAATCTTTCTTCCAGCAGCAATGTTGATAAAGCATCACATTTGACAAGACTAAAGGCTGTCTTGAATGCGGAATGTATTGCCAAAACAAGATACGAGACAGCCGTTAGAAGCTGAAGAGAAAATGTCGGGCAAAAAGATAAAAATGAATTGATGTTTCTGAGAAATGTCCCCCCCAAAAACAACAATGGCTTTTGGGGGACATTTTGGGTACATGAGGGAAAAGTGAAAAGGCTGTAGGTGTTTTGTGGGGGGGGGAGAAGAGATAAATTGATAATAGGTGATGGCAAAAAAGATCTTATTTCATTTTTTAGGCCCATTTTAGTTAGAAGGAAAGCCCTTAACAACCAATAAAGGAGAATATTTATAGCTCAGAATTGAAATGAGAGGTCCTTGGTGCTCTCTGAGCTTGGTTGTTTCCTTGCAGATATTGCATTACCCAAACTAACTAACATCATCAGCCCTAGTCATCAGGACTAGCGTTGTTTGGGTAATGAAACATCTTCAAGGAAAAAGCTAAGCTTAGAGAGCACTAAGGATCCCTCAAAGCCCTACCTGCCATTGGTGGGCTATTAGTGGTAGGAGAGAGCTGCAATTCAGCTAGAGAAGGAAAGCCGATGCAAATGAATTCAAGTTCCAGGACGAATGAGATTTTATGTATCAAAGAAACAAGCAGAAGTCATATTAACAAATCTGTGTGGATTCCTGGAAAACTCCCAGAAGTTTACAGCAAAAGTTCCTGTGTTTGAAAGAAGAAAGAGGATCCAGGATTTGCAGACCTGCTGGCCAAGGTCCTTGAGTAGATTATTAAACAACATCACTTAGATATATACATGTTGTTTATAATACCCAGCTTTTATCCAGCATTGGAAAGCTGTTGTGATTCTTCTTTACTGGGGGAATTGATTTTAATGGGTAATATGGGATAATAGAAGTCTGTAGAAACGTTTTAAATTCATATTTCCAACCCGTGGACTACCTATACCTCACCAATGGGAAGGAGGAAGCCCATGAAGGAAACACTTCCCTTCTCCCAAGCAACTGAATTCTCTAGATGCTTAGTTGAGGCGGGTCCTTCATGTCCATCTAATACTTAGAATTAATCTTCTATATCTACAGAGGTGCCATTCAGAGCTTCTGAGTGGAATTCATGGATAAATTTATTCATCATTAAGTTAGAAATCTTTCCCAAACTAGTGGCTCCCAATCCATTCCTAAGTGATTGCAACAATCAATTTTGAAATTCACTTTTGTGATGCTTTAAAAAAAGAAAAAGAAACTCAAAATGCATAGTATTAAAATTTATTTTTGACACTTTTATGCACACTGTGAAAGTAAAAAACATAATTAAAATTATATCAATATAATTTAAATAATTACATCAATAAATTATACATTCATTCTCATTAATACATTTAAAAGGCCACAATTCAGAAAAAAATCTATTTCCTGCATGGAACTTATTTAAATTGTTCAGTTGTTAAACTGAATTCTTTTGTCTCTTGTTTTTATAAAATGTTCTGGGAACCTAAGAATTAAGTAAAAATATTTCATAAATATACACTTCAAATCCAGCAGATTTAATCATATACAAAAAAAGTTAACTTTTCTCTGGGTTCCTCAACATCTTGGCTTTCAAGCAGCTATAATCTAAACACCCAACCAAGGCCAGGTTGCTGAGATAAATTAGTTTTCTTGGGATTTTTTTCTCCCCTAGAAGAAATGGAAACCTATTATAAAAGCAAACTAATCTGCTTGATAAATACATTGAACAAATGCAGAAAAAGCATGATTCTGCAGCATGGCATTTTACAGTGTAATACCAGTTATTACATAGCATTTATATAATACAAGTACTGTATAAAAGGTATGAAGAACAAACAAAGCAATGAAAGACAAACAGATAAAAAGAGGCAATACTGAACAAGATGAAGCACTAAGGGAAAATATTCAACATTCAGTTCAAGAAAGGGCAGGGAAACCATGTTGCTGAAGAAAAGACAGCTAGAAAAAATCGTAGCTACAGGAAACCTAAAGATACATAGGTGACCAATTTAAGTAAGAGAGTGTTGTCTTAAGAAAAATGCGAATAGTTCGACATAATCTGCTAGAGATTCTACTCCATAAGTTACAGTGATATAACACTAACAACAAGAAGACTTTATTAAGAGCACCCTAATGGTACTCTTTGGCGATCCTGAGATTTCTTTTTCCAGCCAGCAATATTTTTCCCTTTCACCTTTCAAAAAGAATCTCCACAAATACTATCAAGGTTGTGTACTAAAGGGTCTTTTTCCCTCCAAAAAATAAAATTCTTAGCAAGTAGTGTGTTAGACCCTGTTAGATTTCAATATTTCTTCAGCCACACAAAATATTTAACATTTTATAAACATAATACAAAATAACTGCATTTTTTCAAGTTATAAGTCAACTGCAAAATCTATCATCTACCTGAATACTCAAAATAATATTACACAAAATGTAATGTTAAGGTGTTAATGTTGAACTGGCCTTCTTTGCATAAAGTGCAATGCTAAGAGAGATTTTAGATTTCAAAATCATGCTGAAATCCAACAAGGTGGATTATCCAGAACTCACCTTCTCCCCTATGGGAGAAAGGCTCTATCCCACCATATAAGTGATATAGGAAAATAAAGTAGTTACCACATACTCTATGGAAACCTGATGGCAAATTTAAGAGAAAAATGACTTAATGTCTGATCATTGGATAACTATTGAACTGTTTAATGTAAAAGTGGGTTTTATGGGAATTGGGCTATTTTCTTTCCGTTTCTGAAAATAAAAAAGGATTCAGATGAAAGATTCAAAAACACTAAAACGCAAACTGAATTTTGGTGGGGTTACTTGTTCCTATTCATTTAGTAAGGCAATATATAGGAACTGAATAAAAAAGCAATGCCTTTTATTTAAGGAAAGCGGATCGATCTTTTGCTTGAGATAAGACTATGCAGGAAATGAAATTGAGTTGCAAAAAATTCTGTTTTCAAAATCGTACGATTTGTCATATAAAATTCATTTTCTGCTCCTGATTTTCTATCAGTTAACAGACAGTCCAGTTTAGACATATCATAATTTTTTGGTCAACAATATTGTAAAAGTGCATAACTCCCTACTTTTCTATTTCTCATTCATTTGGTAAGGCCCTTTCTTGAAGAAGTTAACTAGTTAAATCCTTTTTCAGTGTTGAATTAATAACTTAACCTGCTTTACCATCATAATGTCATGTTGAAAAAAAACACACTCAAGATTGTTGTTTGTGTTTAAAGCAGCAAAACTGTGGTCCTTGATCCATTTTGGAAAATCTCACATATCTCATTGAGGTACAGAAGATATAATGAGGAATGAAGAAAACCTGTCCTGTGAACCAAAGCAAGAACCCTTTCAAGTCAGATGCCCTGAATTAAATGCCAATGCACAGGAAAATATAGAGTTCCATGGCAGCTTTGTTTGAAATATAAATAAATATTGTTATATAAATAAATTAATAAATAAATATACACCAATAATGATTCCCACCCCCTCTACAATTCAGTTGACCGTTCTTTGAGAAGTACAGCAGGGGTGATTTCATCCATTGACCTGCTGGATGCACTGACGTTATTTGTTGCCAATGTTTCAGAGCTGATCACATGGAAAGCTGTGCCGGGGCAGCCCTTCACATTATTGCAAACAAGGCTTTGGAGTGAGGCTGTATTCACAATGTCAAAGCCCACTGTACCCCCAAAAGTACTTGGCTTCCAGTATTCAGGTGAGCAGATGACATTTCCCAGAAGACCTTTCAAGGAGAAGGGAGCACCAAGTTCAATCATGGTCTCACCAAAGATGGCTCCAGGACGTGGTTTTTCAATAAGAAGAGCAGGGTATAATTCCATAGCATCAATGTCTCCATAAAGTTCTTCAAGTTCTGCAGCCATTTCTTTTTCACCTGTAATAAAGGTATCTGTATTCAGTACAAAAGAAACTTTTTTCTTGATCTGTGATGACTGTACATGTTTCTTTTAAAAGTAGAAATCATTAGCTTATTTTTACTCTTCGTTTTTTACATGATACATTGTGCATTTTTTTTATTTATAACTTTGATAAATAAAATAAAATGTGTTGTTTCAATATTGCATTTTAATCTTGGTGAGTCAGCACAGAAGATAGTTGAACCCAATGGACCTGCTACTTCCAATCCCTTAAAAAAACAGTGGTGCAATTCTTCCTAACCCAGGGTCACAATCTGCTTTAAACCATTGCAGAGATGGGTATTTCATTATTAAAGTTAATGTAGCTAATACTATAAGTCTGTGTATTTGCAACTCTCTGTGAATTTCCCCGTTGATTAAAAGTCATAATTCAATGGCAATCTGTAGTGAAGCTTTTTAGGTTGTGTACCCTTTCCTTAATTGGAGAGGCAAAGAATTAGACTGGGGACACAAGATCTACCTTTGAGGTACACATGTGCTTACTTGCTTGCACCCATGACTTACCAGTAAGTTCTTCAAATGATGTGAAAGGTTTCAGCATAAAGAACTTTCGATATTCATTCAAGGATCGGTACCTCATCTGCCGGCTTTGATCAATAGAAGCTTTAGCTACTTTCTGCACTACAGCAGGAACATTCCTACCTCCAGCTACCTGTTGGCAAAAATCATAACATGAAAAATCATAATAAAAGACACGGTGCAAATTATATTAGGCCAGTGTTATTCATGTAAAGGTTGTTATGCTTATTGATCTCTTGCTCTCAGAGAAAAATAAGTATGGAATAGGAAAGATAATATAATTTAGTATACTTTTGGCATGGATTTCCCATATTTTATTTGACTACCAAAATAAAAGAAGACTGTCTATTTTCTAAATTAAACTGGTTTGGCTACTTTCAGTCACATATTTGCATTACCCCTGAGAATTACCAAAGTCTAGTTTTCAAAGAGAAATGAGTTAGGACTTTACACATACTCAGATCTGGTTTATTAAAAACAACAGATAGTTGGAACTCTTTTAGCGATTATCTAGTTTTATATGTGGAATGAGTAAACAAATGGAACATTTCCTCATGTGTTCTGAAGCAGAAGCTCAGAGCATCCTCCTCCACATAAAAAGGAGGATACTTTTCTATGTTCCTAACATGAAACAATGAAATAGTGTCCTTTGGCATATGGCTACTGGCTGACCTCTGTTGCATATGCTACCTGTAAAGGCCATTCTCAGTATGTAGCATAAGATCGAATCATATAGCTATCTCAATTAAAATTTCAGTTAGTATCAGATGTTCTTTTTCTGTTCTTAAAAGGTTTTCAGATATGGCAGTGATTTAACAAAGGACAGCTATGCTATTGTAGGTGTTGGGAAGTTTAGATGCATACATAAATAAATGTCTGTTTCCTCGTGTCAGTTGAAATGCAATTTTGATCAAGGCGGAAGAAAGAGGAGAAAAGAGTCTTACCCTGCCCGCCCTTTGTTTGGAGAAAGACTGCACCATGTGAGAAAGGCCATGTTCTAACATAATGGAATTGTTATACATGAACTGCTGGTACGTATATTCTTGGTTTTGGATATGAAAGGTATCAGGCAGAAGAGGATGCCAATGGTAGAGGGTATTGAACTCTGCTGCTATTCTGTTCTGATATTGAAATCTCTGGTTGAAGAGAAGTTCTGGATCAAACTTCAGTTTGAAATGGTATCCACTTAAATGTTGCACATAGTCTTCAATCACAATCTTGATGGTTTCTCCTTTAAGAAAATAAACAATAAAATGAGCATTGCAGTTTAGATTAATTGACAGCACCAAATACCTAAGCCCGCTATTCCAAAATGGTTTATTTTGTGCCTGGCAGAATTCTGTACTGTAAATAAACCAAATAATAAGCAAGTAATCCCAGCTGCCTTGACTAACATTATATTTCTCATAGCTCTGTGAAGTTCAGATAGAGATTACAGGTTTAATAACTATCTTTTGGAATTTTCCTTCAGCAAATGGTATTCAGACAGGTAATGCAACTTCATTATCATATGTTGAATGGATATCTGAAAAATGCATCATAGTAAGGAAGAAAGATTCCTTCCCATATTCTTTTCTACAACCGTTATCATTCCCCCAAAGTTCCAAAGCTTATTATTTTCTATTGGTTGACATAGTGGGCTATTTCATCCCTTTCTTTGAAAATTCTATAGCTATTCTGGATACACCTTTTTATTTTGAGAGAGTGAGATATATTTATATGTTTCTCACCCTGCCCGAAACCATTTTTGATGGCATACTTGAGATCACTCTCAAAGTCTATCCAACTTTATTTTTTGTTCAAATGCTCCTTTACAGTTCAGCATCAGACACCAGCTTTATACAATGAACGTCTACTTAACTACTGTAGCATGTAGATGCTGACAGAACCTCCCCTTTACATTTCTGAATATTATTATTTTTTAGATTCCACACAAAGATATCTGTGTAATATTTGTTAAATTACCTGTCAAAATTAGTCTGGCAGTCTGAAATAGTCGTTCATCATCCCATTCTGGGTGTTCTCCTTTAAGAATGTCACAGACCCGATTATGTTCCCGGAGCCACAATGTGGCATACATCATCAGTCCTGGAACCAAGCCAAAGACCTCCTGTCCTACAGAAAATTTCAGGTGGTCAGGGATATGGGGTGGATAGATCATTTCTGCCTGAGTTTCTTTCACAGTAGGTGGATACATTTCTCCATCAATCATCTGTAATTTAAAACAAAAAAAAAAGTAAATGAAAATTGAATTTTCATACATGCAATTTATAAAAAAACCTGAATTCTGGCCTACTCAATGTTACTTCAAATAGTAAGCTGATGGAAAAATTAGTGAGTTGAGCCTTCTGCTTTCATTAGCTGAAATAGTCCTTTCTTTATAGGGCAGCAATACATCAAGTAGAACTGAAAGAATTTCTCCAGGAAACCCAAACCCACCTGAAATTTTAGCTTGCCATCCTTATAAAGTCTTAGTTTCATTTGCCTGTCCAAGGTCTCTCCATAGATGTGACTAAGATCAACCTGTTCACAGAACAAAAGACAAAAGTTAGAATCAGTCCTTAAACAAGACAAAGAGAATACCTATAAATACAGTGAATGCCAGCCAGGGATAATGCCTACAAAGTTCTAGATCTCTATATGATACAGTACTGGGAAGGGGTAGTAGGAGAGGGGACAATAAAAGAGCAAATTCCTTTGAATCAAAGGAATTTCAATATCTTATTATCTCAGGCAACGTTTGTGCAAAATCAAGTTAAGCATTCTGAAAACTGCTAAGTATTAACCTCGGCTGGATTCAACATTTCAGGTGCTTAACTATATTTATAAAAGTTATATTTATAGGATGCAAAGTGAATGGTTTTCATAAAGACATTCCTGGCTCTTAGAAGATGCTGACAAAGCCAGTTTCTTTTGGATTAAAAAATAGATACAAGAATAATATATGTAGCACAGCTAATCTGAATGGATGATATGAAACAACTTAATTCTTTGAGGAACTGATTAGATGACGAAACATGCCACTCTTCCCAAGGAGAACAGATTACTTGAGAGAGACTTCCTAGGAAGTGTGCCTATTGCTACATTTCAGCTGCTCCAGTAGAAATGCTTCTCCAGTATTTCCAAGATAATTATTCTCAACACAGCACTTAATTTTTTGTTTGTCACAACTTATCTAACTAAACTTACCCCATGTCCAAGACCTTTTGTGAAGCCTGGTCCTTTTTGAGTATCTGTCTTGAAGTACTGGTGAGTGAAATGCTGGGCAAAGAAGGTGAACATGATATTTGTGCCTTGAGGATCAGGAATGAATTTTCTCCTTAGCAAGAATTTTTCTACAATCATTTTTGAATCTGGAAGTTCCTTCTTACCTGAAATATAAAGCAAACATTTATTTTCTGGCATTTGTAGATGAAGAAAACCAACTGCATTTTGAAACATCCCTATTTCTTCCTAAAATGGAATTCCAATAAGTGGGAGGCACAATACTGTATTGATACTTTTTTTCAGATTAGAATTGATCTACGTAATTATGCTCCAGCTTGTCTTAGTCTCTTGCCTTAGTTTCAAATGGTGACTAATTTTGGGGAGCCTAGAGGAGCATGCAACCATGGGGCTGGCTAGTGCCCTGATGGCTCTCCCTTTGCTTTACAATTAATTTTAACAGTGACTAATCATACCTGTCTCTTTTTAAATGTTTAACTTTTGTGTTCTGCTCTTATATTTTAGTTTTGTACACCATCTAGAGCAGGGCTGTCAAACTCCCGGCCATGGGCCAGATATGTCATGATATGCCAGATATGTCAGATATGTCAGATATGCCATGCCCACACCTGGTTTAGCGAAGGGGGAAAAAATGTCCCGATATGTCACATGACTCCACCATGATGATGTGAGTTTGACACCCCTAATCTAGAGCCTCTCTCTGAATGAAATAGGTGGTTCAAAAATGTGAAAAATAAATAAATGCATGAATTTGGTTGTCATGATTAATACTGCAGATATATTCATAGAGTCACCCGTGCCCCATTTCTGTGACAAATTTGGCATAATATTTCATTGGAAAAAAATCTTCTATGTCAATATCTGAGTTTTCCTAATATTTAAAGTTCCATGTGGGTATTTGCTACTTACGTTTCATGATAACTTGTTACTCCATTCTAACCACACAATGAGGAAGCAATATCTGTTAATAAAGTCTTGTATCTAATTTCCTGATCTATGTTATAACTTTACAGTTTTAGCTATTTGATCACAATTCCACTTCATTTATGAGATGAAGGACTTTTCCTCCAGTCCTCATGTACTGATTTGCCTTCCTTCTTACCTTTCACACCCATTGGGGTAGGGCAGTCATGATCCACTGGTGGGACAGCTCGAGCATAGTAGGAAAGATTGGAGTAGACTTCCCAGCTTTTGAAACCATGATGGCTATTATAGGTTGGTGGGCTTTCAATTAAATGGGATCTGGCTAAAAGAGGAAATGAGAAAAAATGTATTAATGTTATACAACCTACAACAAGCACCCATACATTATCTCATACATAAATTTTAAAAAGTATGTCCCGATAAGATGAAAAAATTAGATTTTGGTTTCATCTCTCTTAATTTTCCAAGTTTCAATAATGCAGTTGTTCAGCCTCAGTTTTGCTGTCAGTAAATTGGATATAATATTTTGTCTTACAATTTTATAAAGGGGCTTAAATATGTTTCGGACATTATTACTAATTATCTTAATTCCAGAGAAAAAAATCCAAAGGAAAAGCAATTGGCAACACACTAAACCTTCTTCTACCAGCTGTATACTTCTTGATAACACACAGAGACTGTACATATCTTCTCAACCCAACTGCAGATAATTTTGTGTGGGATTACAGAAATCTCTTCCAGAAGTTGTTTAAATCACTGAACAGGATATTCTGTCCTCACATATTATTCTAATAGATTTTATTTAGATGCACTGATTCAGACTCAGTTCAAGCACTTAATCTATAAATGTTGCTAGAGTTTAAATATTGTTTATTTTTCAGACTTCTTCCTGGCCTAATTTATAAGAGCTTTAACAGCAGTTTTATTTTGCATTTCCAGGAAAGAAAAATGCAAATTGAAGACAGGACTCTGAAAAATGGAGCCTATGACTACACTAGAATGAAGAGGTGCTAGTAAACTGGATTTTTGTACTACTTGCAGCTCCTTTGGTGTCGGAAGCATTATGGCACTTCTAGTTTAAAAGGATTAGCTGGGACATCACTGTTGCCCAGGGGATGCCCCACTGGGGGCTCCTTTCATCTCCCCGTTTTGCCCAACAGGGCGGTACCTATTTATCTACTCACATTTGCATACTTTTGGACAGCAAGGTGGAAAGGAGCTGGAGCAAATGACGAGAGCTCACCCCATCCCCATGGCAGCACTTGGGTCTCAAACACAGGCTTGCTGATTGTCAGCCCAGGGTTCTAACAATGTGAGCCACTGCACTCCTATAATTCCTGACCAGAAGAGAACTTCAGATAGAGCACAAGTGCTCCAAATGATTGCCCCTTATGAGGAGACAAAACAGTGGCTCTGGTGGGCTTAGAGCTCTAGGGGAAAAGGAAGCCTCATCTCTGCTTGAACCACAGTCAGCATTTTTATGGACACTGTGTTCATATACTTCCTTTCTAATCACTTTTGGAATTTGTGTCTTAACTGCTTTTCAGTTGTTAGGAATCTTTGGATCCTAGTCCTGAAAACAGCAGGTGAGTTTCCTCAATCTTTAGTTGCAGAAATTATAAATACAAATTTAAGGGCTTAAAAATATTTGAGAACAAATGGCAACAGAATGGAAAATTGGAAAATTATAAACAAACTTGGAGTCTGGGTGGATTTTTATATGACAGACTATAAGAATTATATAGAAAAAAGATGTTACACTGGATATATAAATAAAACCAGATGATGTCCCTTCCAACTCTATTAATCTGTTAATCTGAAGGGATACACAAACAACAAACAACGAACATGTAAGTTTTCTATATTGATTTACAAAAGAGATTTGTTAGATCTTCAAAGAATTTTGTGAGAAAGGGCAAAGGATAATGAAAAGAAATAAAGTTCTAGAATGTTATTTGAATGGACTAAATATCAGGATTGCGAGAAATAAAAGGATTTGTTTATTTGAGGAAGGTTATATACACATATACATACACACACACATGTGTGTGTGTGTGTGTTTGTGTGTGTGTGTGTTATCTCTGTTAATCCTTAATGAAGTTTTGCTGACCAGGACTGAAGGGATAAGGCTTTAAGAACTGGTTTATAGATAAGAAATAAGATACGGGAAGAAGAGACCATTGGTATATTTTAAGCGAAGGTGATAACTTTAGTTGTTTATACTAGATATGATGAAGTCACTACTTATATATGTTTTCTTGTATTTTTCTTTTCTATTTTTGTTTCTTCTTAAGATTTATAAATGTTTACTTAACATTCTTTTTAAAGAGGACCATTTATTATTTATTAAAAATTTTATGCCACCCATATCACTGTTGCAGCAAGTCTGGGCGGCTTACAAAATGATAATAAATTATACCAAACACATATATAAAAAACAGAATTTCAATTTACTGTAGCTTTGTCAAATGCCACGATCAGTTTTTTATTAGAATTTTAATCAATGCATAAATGCTCTAAAGGGGAGAAATTGCTACAGCTATGATTAAGATTACAACCTTCCTTACTTAAGGAACTCAAGATTTAAGAAACTCACTGAATTCAATAAGTCTAATTTCCAAGTATACAAAAACAAGATTAGCCAGTACGAGCAATGTAATAGAGTTGGAAGACTTACACATTAGAATGTATCTCATCATGGCACTGTGGAGGAATGGAATGTTGTTGATTATATCCCAAATGCCTTTGAAGTGTGTGAGTATATAGTGTACTGTGTCTGGAGAAGGCTTTAACTTAAGTCTGAGCCAAGTATAAAATTCCGCTGCATAAAAAGTATAAAAACAAAATGTATTAGGAAACGGCCTTTTATCAAGTGATTGCATGATATACAGTAATTTAATGCTATCTACACCAGCATTCCTCAATATTTCTTTCACAGATTAGTTGAAAAGAAATGCATCTTTGATTTGTCAACATCATCATGAAATTCATGAAAGTTATAGATAGTAGGCTTGAGCCTATGTATCTTGTTTGCTTAATTACAGGTGATTAAAACCTTCCCAACTTACCTCCCTTAACCCTTAAATATAGTACAACTTTACCACTGAACACTGCCTTAGGCTACGTTGATAAGAATCATATTTTCAGACACTTAAAAAGAAGTCTATCCTTAATCTGCCCAGCCATAATCTATAAAGGTTATGGTTTTTTAAAAAATTCATTATATCAATTATAATATTTTCAGAAATACGTACGTTTAGTGCAATTTTCTCCATAAAAACCAGTCCGTGTACAGTCACATTCATATTGATCAAAACCTTTTGTCATGCAAAAGCCTCGATTTTGGCATGGATTTGAACAGCAAGGATTGGCTAAAATAGAATTAAAACATATGAAGCAGTTTGAGCTAAAATCCTGTAAAGTCCCATTAAATTAGTTCCATCCGTGCAAACACATAAATCCTTCTCATTCAATACCATCATATCACATTTGATTTCTGAAGCATTTTGCTACAACTTTGAGATTGACAAACCTCATCCAAGGCACAAAAAGCCACAGGGTAACTAGTTTCAGCAGCCAATATTTAAAATGTCAAAATACCAAAAAGTCCCAAAAGTGGTTTGTGACTGGGGGGGGGGAGAAGGCTATCATAGACTGTGAGTTAACCAACTGTTGTAAGCTACATTATTAAATACTTGAACATGCTTTGCTTTTCCACTGATAGCTGTATCAAGACGATATGTTTTAGATTTACATTCTGCCTCGCCTTTAGGAACATTAGATGGTGTACATTTCTTCTAATCTTCTACTTTTTCCAGTCTTGTCCCCATCCCCAACACAATTGCAGTAAGGGAGCATAACTTGCTCAAATTCACCCAGGAAGTTGCCATGATTGAAGTTGGGTTTTTCCTCACTAAAGATTAACCATTATATCATATCTGGCTCCAGAAAGGGGCTAGTTAGTGCTATTGAGACTTTTCCTCTAAAGAACTTTGCAGCCTTATTTGAGATGCCAACAATTGATCCTGGAAGTTTTGTTATGAAATGCTTATGCTCTACCGATGAGCTCTATGCACTGTAGTGAAATAGATAAAACGGCTGAATATTAATTTCAGCACTAGGACAGTGTCTCCCAACCACATCAGAGGAAGCCAAGCTAACTTAGGGGTGCAGAAAATGATGCGGGGCAATCATAGTTTAGTCCCCCAATAAGAAAGGATCACGGGCTGCTTAAGAAAGTCAAGCACATATCTGTATTCTGTTGAGATGGCTCTTGGCTGGGTAATATTTCTCACACCAATATGTGCCAAACATGTTAAAATAGAGATTCAAAGGGTCAGGAAATATGAGGAAAAAGCTGTGTTTGTTGTTCCTTGTTGCATCCTTTTCTATAAACATTTCGATTTCTACTTTTAATATATTTTGTCAGAAAATTAGTTAGAAAGATACTTAAGTAACAGAAAATGCATCTTTCTCACAGGGCTGAGCCCTGCATCTATAAAAATCATTAATTCCCCAAACCCGATATACCTATTTACACTTGAGCAAATCCCACTAAATATCATCAAGTTCACTTATATATTTTAGGATCGACATTCTGTGACAATCGCCATCAAACAACCCTTTCTATCCCCTTTTTAAACAAGGTAAGAGACTCCCTCAACCTTTATTTCTGCATAAAGTTAAAAGTCATCAGGAGTGAAATTAAAAATAAAAATAAAATAAAAACCATGCCCTTGGAAAGCTTTGGTAGACGTCAAAAGAGAAAGCCAACAATAGGGAAAGAAGAAGAAAAAGCAATACTAACCTGCTTGGCTGAAAGCCAAGAGAGAAAATAAAAACAGGGCTGGAGCAATCATGTCCAATTTGGGGTATCAAACAGGCAAGTCGGCGTCCACTTTTCTTAACTTCTCCTTAACTCCTTAACTTCTCCTGGACTTTCCTATTTAGGGAAAGTTTCTCCTCCGCCAGCGCGCGAAAACTATCCAGCTCGGCGTGACTCTGGTTGCGATCCGGATCACCTTCAGCCTTTATAGCTCCCTCGGTGACTCAAGTCCTTCCTGGAAGGCTTCCGGAACCGCCCTTCATACGCAAATAGGGTATAGGGTGGAATAGTTATGTTTTGGGATGGGATTTTCCTCAGGTGATTTCCACCAAAGTAAGCTTCTCCTCCTCCTCTCCAAGCGGCTGCCAAATCCCGGGGTGGGTGTGTGGGTGTGGGTGAAAAAAAAAAGTTGCAAGTGGGAAGACTTGGGAAACGCACGCAACTCACGCGCCACCTCCCGCCCGCGTCCCCCTTCCCCCGGCTCGCCGTGAGGAGAGTCAAGCCCTCCTTCCGGGCGCCAGGAAAAGCCGAAGTTTTGTTTGTCGTCGACTTCCCACGCCCAGTTTGGGGCTGTCGTCTGCTGCGCTCGGAATCCTCGCTCAAAATCGCAAGGCTCCCATCTTCGTGCCTAGAGAGCGTCCCTGCGCTGATCCTATGCCTTTTTCTGCGTTTGCCTCAAGCTTTACTTGCCCTTCAAGGGACCGGGGCAGCCTTTGCTCCGTCGCTGCTCTTCGCCTCATTCCTAACTGGATGTGCTTCTCCGTCATCCTCAGCCACCCTTTACATCCCTAAATAATGTGGCCACTAATAAAGCACTACTTTGTTTGCCAAGTGACAAAGCGCAGGGTGGTTTTCCCGCAGCTCGATTTCTCTTTTCTTTCCCCTTTTTTTTCTCGGCTGACGAGAAGGAACCATTTTTCCCTCTACCGCTTCCGGTGCGAGATTTCAGCCGCTTCTTCTTCTTTTAATGGTCGACATACCTTATTTCGAAAAAACGCTGGTGTTGTCAGGGATCCTTGGAGCAACCAAGGATTATTTACTTGGTTTTAAACCAAAATAAAACCCCTTTTTTATTTCGTTTGTGTTCTTAAAGAACGCCTAGGTGTCACCCAACCTTCTTGTGACCATATACAGATGGTCCTCGACTTACAACACTTCATTTAGTGACTGTTCAAACAGACAAAAAAGCGACTTATGGCAGTTTTTCACACTTAGCAATCATTGCAGCATCCCCATGCTTGGCAACTGAAATTTGTATTTATGTGATTTCCCTTCTGTCACCTGAGAAGCAAAGTCAACAGGAAACCAGTTTCACTTAACGACTATGTTACAACTTTACCAACAGCAGTGATTTGCTTAACAACTCTGGCAAGAAAAATCGTAAAATGGAGCAAAATTCATTTAACAAATGTTTGACTTAACAACAGAAATGTTGGGCTCAAATGTGATCATACGTTGTAAACTCTTCCTTCCAGCGATGTTATATGGGAACAGGCATGGAGGGATTCATAGTTTTCTGTTTCCCATGCTTACAAGAAAATAAGAGAAGTTAAAATAAGATAATTCTCCCCAATTGGGAAGTCAATGGACATATCTGGGGATTTAAAAATGGGTTGTTGGTGCAATCACAAAATCATTACAGTGCGAGTTGACTCTCTACTAGTCATTTGGGTTTTCCCCCTCTTTTATGAGAAACTCTTGTCCAGCTGGATTCATCTTTGAATCAGCAAAAAATGATGCTGACATATTAATTTCCTATTGGCAACTTGGACTCTTTTTCAACTCACTGCAGTTACTCGAGTTTCAGAGGTGGTAATCAGCAGCTTCTGACCAGTTCTGGAGAACCGGTAGTGGACATTTTGAGTAGTTCGGAGAACCGGCAAATATCACCTCTGACTGGAGATTTTACAGTATCCTTCCCCTGCCACGCCCACTAAGCCACGCCCACAGAACCAGTAGTAAATTTTGAATCCCACCATTGTCGAGTTTCTTCCATTTGCAGCTATTCATTTTATGGGAATGCATAAGCTAGATTCTTATAAAGAGTCTGTTGAGATGAATTGCAGCTCAAAACCTATGCCTTTTCATAAAATGGCTGTTTAGAAAATATTCTATCAGCCTTTGTTATTTTTTTTTCCCCATCATAAACTACCATGACTCTCCTCCTACACAGACTTCGTTTCTGAGAATGGTGACAGAGCCTAACCAATGATTACAGCCCTTGGATTATTTTGGAATAAAGAAGAAAACAATACTTTAACACACAGTTAAGCCTGTTTCATGCTGGAGATGAGACAAAGGGAATATCACAAGAACACAGTAGGGAAAAACGGTACTAGAGCATATATGTAATTGTGCTTGGAGTTACAAAGTGGAGCAATGCACTCAGATTGGCAAAAGACAATACAGCAAGCTGAAGCCTGTCTCAGCTTTCTAGCCAGATGCTACTTCTCTTTCATTCTTTTTCCCCTCATACCTATTATTTAAGCATTTAAACCATAATCATTAATATGAATACAATAGTTGAGTTACATAACATACAAAGTTATAGCTTGTTGAATAAGCCCCCGTATGACTAATTTGGCCTGAATTAAAGCCATTAAACAATCACAATGGTTAGATTGACACAAAACATGAAGACAAAACTATCATGAATAGGATATGCAAACCCAGCCAATGGAAACCATGTTTTAAAAATATGCAGTGAGTTAAGATACTTAATGTGGAAACCTCTTATTTGTGCATTTGTTCCCCTCCTGTTTGAGGCAGGCAGCGTATAGATTTTGGTGAAAACTCCCAATTAAATATTTACATGCACAGAGTACATTTGAGGAAGTATCCAATGCTATTTTGAAAAGATTTCCTCACCATAGTGCCTCAAGGTGTGCTGGAATAATAACTCCTTTGCCCATGTTGTGAATTCTCGGAGTTATGCAGGTTGTATTCTCCACTTATCTATAAGCTGGTATAAAATATGTGGCATCTCAGCCTACCTGATCTGACTTGGAAGCTAACCTGTTAAAGATGGGGAGTATACCTTCAGGAAATACCAAGCCTATAGGTAGTTTGGGAAGTAAAAAAAAGATCCTGAAAGTACACAATGGCAAATTACTTCCATAATTGTGTCAAGAAGTCTAAATAGATATGTCCATGAAGTCACTACTTGATGAGTTCTGCAATGAAGGAGATTTTTTACTTAATACTGTACATAACAAGTAAATTGATGGCGATGCTAGAGGTGAACAATATTACATCATAGTAAAGTTATTTTCTGCCAAAAGCCAGACTCCAAAATGTGCTGTTTAAGTGGAAGTATTGTTTACATGAGTGCCAGGTAGGTAAATACTTACAGTTAACACATTTCAAATGCTGTATATGAAGGCTTAAGGCTAAATTTTCTATGATTTGCCCATCTTCACATTGTCCAGCCTGCAGGCAATCTTCTGAAAAACCACTAAGAATGATACCCAGTTGAATTTCCCTGTTATCTTATAGATTGGATAAGGAATCTGTGAGCCTCCGAGTATTGCTGAGTTACAGTTCCTGCCAGTTGAGTCAGTGAGGCTAACAGCTAGGACGTTTGACAGCTGTAGCATTGCAGTTTTTGCCACACATTCCTTCTCCATGCTCTGCATGAATGATGATTTTAATTCACTGAATTCTGGCTTTTGTGCAGAAAACTTCAAGGGAAATATGCAGAAATAAGATGTAAGTTTGAAGTAATATAATTTTAGGGCTAATAAATTAAATAGCAAACCCCCTAAAATTGATCTAGGGAATAGCACTTGGTGGTGGTGGAGTAATGACACACTTTGGAGTGAGAAATGGAATGAGTGAAAGGAGAAATATAATGATGTATTCCGAATGAGAGTGTCCCACAATATAATATTTCATTGCAAGTCCCACTTGTTCTTCCAGATACCAAAACGGGATTGGATCATCCTCCCACTTTATATCTCTTTGGAATGTGATCCTTTGGGGGGGGGATCTCACTGAAGTGCTCTTTTGCCCCTTGAATGCATGAATGCATGCTTTAGCCTTATTATGTAGCACTGGGTTGTAAAATAGATTAGGTCAGACTATCCTATTATTTGCCTTTTGGAATAAAACATTAAAGCAGAGGCAAATCTGTTTCAGATTCCAATCACTGCTGTAAACGTGATATAATCAAGACAAAGGCAAGTGGATTGCTAGGTCAGCCTGAACAATCTTATTATATCAGCTCTTTAGCACATATAAACTTCATCAGGCATAAAGAGTAGGGCTTAAAGTAGATACAGGAAGTATAAACTGATTTTCCATTCTGCATTATAGCCCAGAAATCAAGTACAATGAAACACAGGATTAAACTGATGGCACCTTAAAGGCATTATCAAGTTGTGTGGCATTCCTGGTCCATTTCTTGCTAGTAGATATATAAAAGATACAAACTATAAAATGGAATTTGTTAGGATTGAAGATTAAACTTAAGCAAAATACAATATTTATTTTCAGAAAACATGTTATTGCAGTTTCAATAAATGGTCCTGTAAACAAACCATCCGCCTTTTAAATATTGCAATGATAATGCTTCTTTGTATTTTGTGCTTAGTGTATTCCAATTTTATTTTACTATGAAACAACTGAACAGGCAGAAATAGGGTTTATCTTCTCTTATGACACCTAAAGGAATACTTGTGCTTCATGAGATTCACAAATACTTTTGGTATGAGGTGGAGCAGTGGGCAAATATTCTCATTTTTTCCTCACCTTATATATTATTCCTCTTTGCAGTTTTAATGCTACCAAAAATCTCAATGTGCAGAAGAAAAATGTATGAAGTTGCATGGACATTAAACTGGTGGTTGTTGTTGTTTGCAATTGGAGGACATTCATTCTTCATTCTATCCAATTAATCAAGAGCTATTTCAAATGCTTTAATTTCAAAATGTGATTTAGCATATGACCACTAATTCCTCCTTTTCCTGAAAGTAAGATTGGTTTAATATTGATTTAGTAAAGTGGCTTCTTAGTCATTCATAGTTTTCATTGTAGTGGTCAAAAATAATACTTAGTGTTATTTTACAGCATTTTAGGATGGTTGGCAATTAATGGCAGAACTTCATTATTGTTTGTTGCAACAACATTTGTGAAGACATCCACAATGCCCTCCTTTATTTTCACAATCCAAATTCTTAACTTCTCTCTCAGCATATTAATTTGTCTGAAGAAGATATTTTCAGCTTTGCTTGACTGGAGGAACTTTCTTATTTAAAATTTTCAAAGATATTCATTAAATAACATAAGTTTCCAGATCAAGTGTCCTCCAAGGGGTGCTCTCTAAGTTTGAT
This sequence comes from Naja naja, assembly GCA_009733165.1. NCBI lineage: Eukaryota > Metazoa > Chordata > Lepidosauria > Squamata > Elapidae > Naja > Naja naja. Next base: position 107,266,035 of record CM019150.1, on the reverse strand, counting down.
TGTTTTCTTGCAGACGGTTCATTACCCAAACTAGATAATGTCATCACTGTGTAATGAAATGTCTGCAAGAAAATAACCAAGCTCAGAAAGCACCAAGGACCTCTCATCTTAACTCGGAGCTGCAAATATTCTCCTCTATCAAGTATCACACACCAGTAACTCTCAAGATTCTTCTTGTTGCTCAAGAGGAAAGAAGGTAAGCATTCTTCACCACTTACATTCATGGCAAAACATTTCTTCTCAATAATAGTCTAGTGTTTGTGTAAAAAAGAATCACATGAGTTATTCTGATTTATTTATAATGTCTAGTAGATGTACCTGGAGCTGGAAAGCAGGTGGCAAGGCAACCCCCCCCAAGGGTTCCAGGCAACTGGTGGTGGAACGGGAGTGGTGGCCAGGTGAGACAGGGAAGGGGCTGCTCTGGCTGCCGAGACCTCATTCCGCCAGGGATCAGGGCTCTGCAGGCCAGGCAGCCAATGATACTGTTGGGGCTTTGTCCTCCATCCCCACACCACCTCGCTTTGGGGACATGGCACCAGTGCTTTCCTCAGCCTCCTGCTCTTTTGCGGCAGTGAGCTAGGAGAAGAAACTTTGTCCTCCACCCCCCACCACCACCTTGTTTCATTCTCCACCCACCCCTTGCTTAGTGGCCACAGCACTGTTGCATCGCTCAGCCTCCCGCTTCAGCAAGTAAGGAGAAGGAGCTTTGTCCTCCACTCCCCACAACTTTCTTTTGTCCTCTGCCTCATTTCATCCTCCACCCCCTGCTTTGCTTGGTGGCCATGGCACTAGTACGTCGCTCAGCCTCCTGCTTCGGCAAGTAAGGAGCAGAAACTTCATCCTCCACCCCTGCACCATCTCATTTTGTCCTCCACCCCCTGCCTTGCTTAGTGGCCGCAGCATCGGTGCATCACTCAGCCTCCTGCTTTGCTGCACTGGCGAGTAAGGAGAAGAGGCGTCATCCTCCACTCCCCACTGTCTCATTTCATCCTCTACCTCCCCCCACTACCTCATTTTGTTCTCCACCCCCCCAATGCCTTGTTTCATCCTCCACTTCCCCCCCCCACAACCTCATTTCATCCTGCATCCCCCCCACCTTGTGTTAGCAGCATCCAGACAGAATTAGCAGGCAGCCAGCTACACAGGCTCTTAAGTAGGCCTTAGTTTAGGGGCAGGGCTTATATTTGGTGCAAGTGTGTACATTGGGCTAGGGCTTATTTTTTAGATAGGTCTATTTTCGGGGAACACAGTAATTTAGATCAGACACTTTTAATGCAGTTCACAATTTTCACAATTTTGTCTAGTACAATTTTCAACTCATGGCTGATTACTTTTGCAATGTATACTTTCTGATACAGAAATCATATACAGAAATATTCCTTTTTTACCAATAACCTAAATCCTTTTATTAATATATACTACTGCGATGGCTCGAGGGGCTGGGAGTGGGAGGCACCGTTCTGTGGTGGTTCTCTTCCTACTTCTCGGGCCGTACACAGATGGTGTTGATGGGGGGCCAGGAGTCAGCCCCGAGGTCCCTCCTTTGTGGGTGCCTCAGGGGTCAGTTCTTTCGCCCCTTTTGTTCAACATCTATATGAAGCCGTTGGGTGAGATCATCCATGATTTTGGAGTGAGGTATCATCAGTACGCTGATGATACCCAGCTTTTTATCTCCACCCCTAACCAACCCAGTGACGCCCTTGACGTGATGTCTAGGTGCCTGGAGGCAGTGCGAGTCTGGATGGGGTGGAACAGGCTCTGGCTCAACCCGGCCAAGACCGAGTGGCTTTATATACCGGCATCTCAAGTTCTCCAGGATATTCCACCTCTAGTTATGGAGGGGAGGTGTTACCCTCTGTAGATAGGGCGCGCAACTTGGGCGTCCTCCTGGATGCATGGCTCAGTTTAGAGGAGCGGGTGGGAGCCGTGGCCAGGGGGGCATTTGGTGCACCAATTGCGCCCCTACCTGGATCGAGATGCCCTATGTACAGTCACTCATGCGCTCGTCACCTCCCGTTTGGATTACTGCAATGCTCTGTACATGGGGACCTTGAGGACCCCATGTACTGCCCTTGAGGACCACCCAGAGGCTTCAACTTGTCTAGAATACAGCGGTGTGGGTTGTGATGGGAGTGTCCCGATACTCCCATGTTAAACCCCTCTTGCGTGAGCTGCACTGGTTACCGGTTGCCCTCTGGGTGAGATTTAAGGTGCTGGTGTGAACCTACAAAGCCCTTCATGGCTTAGGACCGGGATATTTACGGGAGACCCTGCTGCCAGCAACTGTTTCCCATTGTCCTGTGCGCTCTCACAGAGTGGGCCTCCTTGGGGTTCTGTCAGCCAGAGAGTGTCGGCTGGCGACCCCTAGGGGTAGGGCCTTCTCTGTGGGAGCACCCACCCTGTGGAACCAGCTCCCCCCTGGAGCTTCGGGTGGCCCCTGACCTCCGCTTCTTCTGCCGGGGCCTCAAAACCTGGTTGTTCCAACTTGCTGACCTGGGCTAAGGGTGGGGAGGGGAGTTTTTTTTTAGACAATGGTTTTATTATTTTTAGCTTTAATTGGGTTTTTTATTTAATATCTTTTTAATTGTATATTTGTATTGTTTTATGATTGTACGCCGCCCCTAGTCCTTCGGGAGATGGGACAGGTTAGAAATCCAATTAATAAAATAAATAATAAATAAATAAATATAATTGAATACTGAAGGAACATCATCTGTAGAAATTCTTACCCAAAATTTACAAGACAAGCCAACAGATTAAAGCATTAAGTCATGACAGTATAAATATTTTGACCCATTACTGTTTCCTTCACAACAAGAAGTGTTGCTCTTTTATAATTATTATAGTGACAAATGAATGCAAATGATTAGACTATCCCTGTAACATCTGTAGATTCACTTGTTTGGATTGTGCTCATTTCACATTTTTCTCTCTCCTTTTTTAAATTAAAGTATAAACACTTCAGTGTCAGCTGACAGAGGAACGTTCTTTTTACTTCTACTTTATATCCAATGTTGCCTTTACTGCAGAACAGAAGAATTGCCATCTCTATGAAGGTATGATATTTTGTAGTTAACAGTTATCAGTCTGCTACTAAAAATCTGATCTCTTTAGGTCTGATATTCTGAGTCTTTAGCAAAGTTTAAGCTCTGAATTTTTCTAGAATTTAAATTTATTTAAATATTTTAAAGTCTCGAATCCCACCAGGCTCAAGGTTGACTCAGCCTTCCATCCTCTTGGGGTAGGTAAATTGAGGACCCACGATTGTTGGGGGCAATAAGCTGACTTTGTAAAAATGCCGCTTAGTAATAAGCAGGCATATACAATGGAAGGAAGGCTATTGCTGAGCGCATTGCGTTGTGCTCCAAACATTGTAAGCCGCCCTGAGTCTCTGGAGAAGGGCGGCATATAAATATGAAAAAAAAAAGTAGAATTGCAGTTTGTCAACATGATGACCATTTTATCAGAAGCAAGTCTTCAGAGCTTCCTGGATAACTGGTCAAATGATGTGAATTATATTTCTAGAAAATTGAACAGAAATTATTTTTTTTAAAGTTTTTCTTCTCGTCTTAATCTTGTTTGGTGAGAGACATCATTTTTTTATTTCCACCTTTATCTGTTGCATTGTTTTCATCTTGATATTTTTTTTGCATTGGCAAACTTATCCATTATAATTTTAGGATGGATCAAGGTGTGCACTACTTGACACTTTCTCTAATATCTGTTGGAAGGGAGCTATTATTTTCATACTCTCAGTTCTAACCTAAGAGATAAATTATTCCTGCTTTGTTCCTTTACAGAGACTTTAACCTCCTACAGAATACAGTTATCAACCATTTAGTTGAGACTTAGCTTTTCAACTAAGAACTTCTATCAGGAGCTGGTCAGAATCTTCACACAAGTTTGTGTCAGTCTTAATCTAATTTATACAAAAACAAATCATTATAGAGAAACAAATCACATTTTTGTTGTCATGGTAAAATATACACAAATGTATAGACATAACTTATGACTAAGTTGTGAAAGTTTAAGTAAAAAGAACAAGCCCATCCTTCTCATGTCAGCAGAGAGGGCCTACTTTGGATCCTGTTGCTCAAAAAACTCTTGACTTTCAGGATCCAGAAGAAGAGACTTCTCTGCCTGCCCTTTGGAACATCTTATCTTCTCAGATAAGATCTGCCCGCACCATCCTATCCTTCCACAATAGCCTGAAGACCTGGCTCTGCCTGGGGACCAGATGTGGGCATTGCACATGATTGATGGCAGATTCCATATCCCCCTCTTGGTCTCTCTGCTCCACTAGTCCAACTTTTTGGTTATCATATTGATATATTCTCACTATGTCCCTTTTTCATTGTTTATTTTATGGTTCTATTATTTACTTCTGTTTACACTCCTTTCATTTTATTATTTTTTATTAATGTAAGCTGCCTAGAGTAGCCCCATGATGTGATAGGTAGCAAATAAATTTAAAAAAGAAAGAAAGAAAGAAATACAATTCTTACAAATCCCTGAGTAATCTAACTACCATAGCCATGATACCCTTATTATAGAGTGATGATATACTTACGTACAAAAGTATTTACTTACTGTACAAAAGATTTACTTACAAAAGTAAATCGATGCATCACCATACCAGAATGGGTGGAATTAAAATTTATTTATTTATTTATTTATTTATTTATTTATTTATTTATTTTAGGGTTCTAAGGGTGTCCATAGGAATGAGAGTCTTCTAGTTGGCAAATTGTTTCCATTTCCATCCTTAATCCTCCCAACCCTCTGTAAAAATTCTGAAATTCTTCAAATTTCTTGAGAAAAATTGCACTAACAATGTTTGTCTATGTTCTTGCTGAAATTCTGTTGTAGGATTGTAGGTTGCTCTGAGGTGAAAATGTTTTGCTTACTCCTGTCCTCAAAGGACTCTAGTATAGCCAGAAGGTAGTAAAAAAGTAAGAAGTAATTGCTAGAATATTACTGTTACTATTTCATGATGTTGTTTCCAAAGCATATATTGCCCATCATGTCATCTACAGAAAAAATTTAAAGACGTGATTGACCTCTGTTCTTTCCATGACCAAGCAGTACGTAGTTTGTCTTTGTTTCTTCATGTTGAAATTATTTTCTGCACTTGGGCTGCATATTTGTGATGCTGATGAACAAGCTGCCAAAAGATTTGCTAATCCCTTGCTTATATAATAACTGTAAGAATTGTTATTGAAAGGAATGTCTGACTTTAGTCAAGCTTTCAACTAATAAAAACTAAATTCAGTTAATTATCATTGTTTCCAAATAGACTAGAAGTCCAGACTTGTCTAATGAAATTAATCAGCGTACATTACATACTGATACTGTTGGAAATCATCCAACTTTATAAAGTTGCATTCAAATCAATCCTTCATTTGAAAGTAATGGATATTTGATCATTATAAGCTTATAGGTACTTTAACTATTGTGTCATACAATAGTGAGTTGTAATTATTCAGAACAAACAGTTGAAAGATAAAATGGAAGAGTGGCTTTAGGTTTCTTGTAAAGTAACATACAATGAGTTAACAGAATTTGGGGGGGGAGAGAATTTGAGTCCTAAGGGAGAGAGCAGGAGGGAGGAAAATTTAAAGAAAATAATGATATATCTCTCATTGATTAGGAGAGAATTAATAAATTCTGTTACATATAACTAGTTTTTGGCTTCATTTTGAGGTAAAAATATTCTTATGTGTCTTATGTGTCTTTCTCACAAGGCAGATCAGCCCAAGAAATCAACTCCACAGGAAGGCTAAAATTATTTTTATTGAGATTGCCTATAATAAAAAGAATCTTGCAAGTCTGATTGTATTATATCTTTACTTTATATTTCAGTGAATTAAAAATGTTTCTGTCTAAGCTGCTTCCAGATGCTATTTGGACATCCTGGACTTAAAAATGCTTTACCTCTTGTTTTGGCAATGGAGTTTTCATATCACTGTCAAAACATCCTTATGCTCTATATTAAGTCAAAGGCTTTATGGGTATATTTCAAGGAGGAATTTAACACATTTATCACATTAATCAGATTAGTTACCTTTGTTAGGAAAAATGTTAAAGTAAGAGCATAAGAATTTTAGTGGGTACTTTAAATAAAAAAGCTAATGTATGTACAGTATATGTACACTTTTTGATATAAGCAGAAAGCCTTTCTTTTTCTGAGAAGGTGAGCCAGGTTGATAAAGAAGCTACTAGTTATTTTGTAATCAGTGTAAGAAACAGCCTTCACAAATAACTCTAGAAGATGCTTCAGGAGAAGAGCTGTGGGGGTAAAAAAATTCAGGTTTCAGGAAAAGTCAGACAAAACTCATGAGCTCATAACTTTTAATAACACCTGTTATTCAGAAAAAGTGCTACTGGATTTTTTAGAAAATGCTGTAGATCACTAGTGGGTCAATGATCACAATTGGCTAAGAGAGTCTCAAGATGGTGTTAAGATTCTAGGAACTATGCTTGGATTTTTTTTTTAGTCAAATGTTTTCAGGTTGTTTCATCTGTCCCACAACTATGTGAAAAGTTTCACAATTTTACAGAAGCATGACTCAACTTTTTTGTTTTGTTTTGCTCTTCCTCGTTTCCTTTTAGGTGTTTATATGGTAGTTAGCATCTTTCAATGCCATGGGCAGTTTTGAAATGGCTAGCTGGGTTTATTTCTTTAGTCTGTATTTTTCCATTCTCCATTACATTATCCATGTGCAGTTCTTTTATTTAAAAAAGTACTTCCATTCAATTATAAATTACTTCCAGATTTGGAAATCAGAACTTAACAATAAGTCAAAACATGCTTTCCTAACATACCACCAGAAGCAATTTATTTTCTTGTTGATTCATCTTTTAGAAGAAAAGGGTTAAAGCAAACAGTAACTCTCTTAATTATTATCCATATTGCTATCTATGCTAAATATGTGATGCTAATATTATATTAATTGTCAAAGAGAACACTATGTCATTATTTACTGCTCAGGTAAATATTAGGGTATGCATATTTCCTTTTTTTAATGAACAATTGTTATTAAAATGAGATTTTATGAAGATTTTAAAATCCTGGAAGAAGAAATAGAAAAAGATTATAAAAGATAAAAAAGGGAAGGATAACAAAAAAGCAGGAAAAAGAAAGATATCTAAAAAGTTACTTCTGATCTTCTTTGCAGCAATTATAAACATAGCAATTACCATAACCATGCTTTCAAATTGCATATCATATTTCCATTCTTCCCATAAACAAACAAATCTTTTAATCAAATCAGAAATCAGCAATTCATTTTTATCTATTTTCAGCAAAAAGTCTATAAAGGGTTTCAAGTCTTTTATAACAATAGTTTTAGTTCCCTCTTTAATCAAAGAAGTCAATTTAGACACTTTTGTAAAGTCAGCCATCTTCACGGTCCATTCCTCCATCTTTGGAGTTTCTGTAGTCTTCCATCTTTGTGTATAAATTAGCATTGCTGAAGTTACCATATATAAATCCATTTGTCTATGAGCCTTTCCTAGTTGTGTGTCTATAAGTCCTAACAAAGAAAAGTTCCAGTTTCATCTGAATGCTAAGTTTTAAAACACTTAGTATCACCATGTGTATTTGCCTCCAATATATTTTCGCTTTTTCACACGACTAATGATGAAATAAATGTCCCCTCATATTTTTCATAAATCCCAACAGTGATTAGAAGTACCTTTATACATCTTTAGCAATTTGTCTGGTGTATACATGTACATCATTAAAAAAATTCTTTTAATTTGTAATTTTCAGGTCTTTTAACTCCATTCTCTCTCATTAATTCATCTGAATATTCTAACTGAAATTCTTGGCCTATTTTACCATATATCTTTAAACTTTTCCTCCATTTCAAATCTCAACAAAAGTGTATACATTTTAGCAAATGCATCTTCATCATTTATACATATTTTCTTTTCAAATTGCATTGGATTACATTCTATTCCTGGTAATTTTGTAAAATAAAAATTAAATCTTTCTCTTAATTATGCAAAGGGAACAATTGATTACTAAATTGTGTTTATATGCTGGGCTAAGCAGCATTTTGGTTAATGATGGTTTATAGGATTACCATAAACTATGATTTTTGGGATATCATATAGAGTGAATTCAGACAAATTAACAATACTTAATTCAATTCACTCTAAATCATAGAGTGATTTAGTATGAAACTTGTTAGGAAATAAGTAATAGTTTCCAAGTCACAATGATGGGGTTCACAAAACATAGTAAATCAAATATATTAAACAAAGGAGGTATAATTTAGAGATTAAGATGTTTAAGATAGACTGGAAAACCCTGATTCAAGTTTCCACTTAACTGCAAAGCTCACTGGGTTTGTTGATGATATCAGGCTAGTTAATAGCAAGAAGCTATGCACAAATATAGAGAAAGAATTGTGAAAATTTGCACCAATAATTAAAATAAAAACATCCACATTCTACTAATAAAAAAATTGAAAACTTACAGCAGTCAGAAAATTGTATGTGGAGCCCTTTCATTCCACTTGATGATGTAAAAGATATATTAACATGCTAACCACCTGATTTTGAAGAACCAAGGTAAGAAAAACTATTTTGTAAACTGAAAAAAATACAAGCCAAAACAGACATGGTTTGAGAAATTAAATCAAATTTGCAAAATATGGGCTTTTGAACAGGGAAATGTTAGGACATGTTTATATAACTAAGCCAGAAATAGAAAATGGTGAACATTCTGTGTCAAACTGATAATTTAATAGCATGCACAAAGGACCAAAAAGACATCTTGGAGATAGTGAACAATTTAAATTAATTAATGGAACATCATGGAGATATTAGGCTATACTAGAATGGCGGTAAAAAAGGACAAAAGTAGGGAATACATCTTTAATTGGAAGATAATTTTAGTAGACATAATAAAGTATCTAGGTCTCATGAGGGAATGGGAGTCAAGTATGTCCTGGAAGCTAGATATGTTCCCAGAAAAGGAACTAAAGTGAGTTACCAAGCAATGAGCAATATTGGACAGTTGTGAAACAACACTTTGCATCGGTGACCAGACTTAATAAAGCCAATGCAGTTGACCAGATAAAAGGAAAAGTCAGTGAGCCTAGACAAAAAGCCTGGACTCCAATAAAAGGATTAGGCAGATACTTAAAAGAACAATGACTTTAATTGAAAACTGCCAATATTTATTTATTTATTTTTTGAACTTGTATGCCGCCCATCTCTGAAGACTCAGGGCGGCTCACAACTAAAAACAGGAACAATAAATACTTAAAAAGAATTAAACTAATTTTACAAGCCCAAAAAATTACAAAACTAAAAATTACAATAGTTAAAATTAAGAAACCCATCCCCCCCCAAGGAGGGGTCATAGCCCGGGTTGGTCAAACAACCAGGTCATTAAATCATGGCAGAAGGTGCGGAGGTCAGGGGCCAGGCAGAGCCCCAAGGGAAGTTGGTTCCAGAGGTCAGGGGCCACAACAGAATAGGCTCGTCGTCGGGGGACCGCCAGCCGGCATTGGCCTGCCGACGGGACCCCGAGGAGTCCTTGCCTATGTGCTCGCACAGGGCGGCCAGCACTCGATATCACCTCGCACCCCGGGGCCCCACTGGCCCCCAACCCCCACCCCCCACCACCACGCACCGGGCTGCAGGAAGACCCCTCCACCCCCCTCCCTAACCCCTTAAGATGGCCAATTAAAATTTTTAAAAACCTCCCCTTCCGAATTAAGCGTAATTTAAAACCCATGGTCATGCTATGCCCTCTCTCAGGAATAAAAGATCTGTCATCAAGGAGGGGCTTTGACAATACAGCAGGCCATCTCAGGGACAGGGGAGCACCCCTGAGTGCCCGCAGCTCAAGGGAAGAGTAGGTGTATCCAATAGTGGTCATTGCTAAGGAGAGATCAAGTCCAGGATAGATGGTAAAAGTTCAGGTCACCGATGGTCAATCAGTTCTAGGGCCAGCAAACAGCAGGGACCTCTCAACCCAGGCGGCACTCCCACTGCCCATCGGGGACTAAGTCCCACAATCTCAAACATGGTCCAGTCCCCTCTCTCCCACAGAGGAAGACAGTCCACAGGCTAGCCCCAGACGAGGGGGCCAAACACCACTGCTCTCTCACCCCAGTGGTAATGGCCAGGCATTGAGTGCTCCCACCACACCATGCAGCCCCCAAAAGCGAACTGAGGCATCTGAGGGGGAGGAAAGGTGGTCCAGACATGGTAGATGGCCACTAAGGGCCCGATGTCTCCACCAGTCAGTCAACTCTGCTTGCATCCTCCAGGCCCTCCAAGGAGGAGAAAAGCCGAAGAATAACATCCGCCGCCATCGTCACATCCAGGCTAGGGAAAAAAATAGCTAATGATTGGACATGCTTATTTAGATATGGATATTTAGATTGCACAAAACATTATACAGCAGATAATTTAATACATGTGTCTGATATGAACGAGATAGTTGGATACATCATCTCTGTCCACCAAACTGTTTCTTTCCTGTGTACAATGCAGGAGGGATCAGTGGGTGCCCTGACTTCCTTATGTACTCTTCTGTTGTCATGTCCATAAAAAGGTCAAAGGCCTTTGGGTTTCCATGCTAATTACCTACAGTATTGTTTCTAAAGGTTACAAAAAGTTATATGCCTTTTGATATAGAGATAAAATAATGTAAATTCTTGCATGTTGATGTTTTTCTCTCCCTGCTTTTTCAGTTTCTTTTTGCTAGTTAATTCTTTTTGATGTTTGCTGATACTTGAATAATCAAACGTTATTTTTGGCTAGCTGTCCTGAGTGTTGCATATGCTTGTTCTGACCTTGTCATAGGGATTGTCTAGAAGTATACTGGGTGCCAACTAAACAGTTTTCCAGCATAGATAATTATAAATGAGTTTTATGGATAACATCTAAACATTTTATTAATGTGGTTAAGTTACTCATCCCAGCAGGTTGGTGTGGTGTATTCAAATTAAGCCTGTAGAGGAACAATACACTATTCTCATATGGAAATGAAAAATGATCTCAGTGCAAATTGCTTCCAATCCACTGTAAACAAGGCATAATGCAGAAGGTGCCCAAGTGTGTTTCCAAGGTATCTGTTCTATTTCTTATACAATATATTTAATTATTAATTTATTTATTTACCAAATTTAGACACACTTCCTCTCACTATCCAAGTAACTCTGAGCAGTTTATAGATATAAGCCATAAAAGATATAAAATGATAGTTAAAAACAGAATTAAACAATAGAGTAAAAAACAAAATTAAAATAGAGTTAAGTTAAAGGGTAGCAGAGTTGTGTGTCCTTCTTTGATTCCTGGACAGCCAGGTTTTACACCCTTCTGACACCCTTCTGGGAGGGGGAGAATCCCGTGGGATCCCAAATATGCTTTCTTGTATCTATTTGGATATATTTCCCAAAAGGCAAATGGACTTCCTTGGTTTTTCCTTGAAAATGTTTAGCTTCTCATCCAAATAGTTTCTCCAAAGCTGAAGAACGTTCTGAACTAAACTGAGTTCAGGTTCTGAATTGAGTTCAGTTTTGAAGAACTGAACCTTCTTCTTGAAGACGCTTCTTGGATGAGAAGCAAGACATTTTCCAGGGATGCCCCTCCTCCAAGGAAATCCAGTTGCCTTTTGGAAAAGCACCTTTGGGATAATCATGGATGATTGAGAAACTCCGTAATTTCTCTGGGAGCAAGATATCCAATGAGATAAGGGCAATAGCCTAAAGTAGTGGTGACATACAAGCAAATAAATTGGATGATGATGATGATAATGCAAACAAAGCCAAAACTGAGAAGATAGCAACAGATATCAAATGTCACCTATGCAAAGAAACTGAAGAAATAATGGACCACCTCATTAGCAGCTGCAAGAAGATTGCATAAACTGACTACACAAAAGAGCATAAGAAAGTAGCAACAATGGTGCATTAGAAGGTCTGCAAGGAGTACTATTTGCCTGCAAGCAAGAACTGGTGGGACCATAAACCAGAAAAAGTAATACAAGTTGAAGAAATTAAAGTGCTATGGGACTTTAGAGTTCAAACAGATAGGCACCTGCCACATAACACCCCAGACTTAACAATTGTCAATAAGAAAGACAAAAAAGTCTGAAAGTGGATGTGGCAGCACCTGGAAAATAGAAGAGAAAGAACTGGGGAAGATAAAATTCAAAGACCTGTAAACAGAAATAGAAATGGAAAAACTGTGGCAAAAGAAAGCAAAGGAAGTACAAATAGTCATAGGCTTCTTGGTTGCAATCCCAAAATGACTGGAGCACTACTTGTCTATGGAGATTCTCAGTCATGGTCCCAAAGGTGTTTTTTCAAGAGGTAACTGGACTTTCCTGTTTTTCTTTGAAGACGTTTTGCTTCTTATCCATTCTTCAGCTCTGAGTGGATGGTGGGAAATGAGAGATTTTACTCCTTGCAGACAGTTGGTTACTTGCATTTTTTAAAGAGAGTCATTGAGGCCATTTGGAGGTTTATCTGTGTCATCACAGTCACCTGAGTAGTGCAAATGGGTGTGGAGCCTTCTTGGAACTGCTGAAATGATTGTGTTGTAGACTGGAGATAGATGATGTCACATTCCTGCCCTTCCATTGAGAGAGGGATATTCAGTTTTGACATAGATGGCCTTTTTGACCCCTCTTTCAAACCAGCGGCCCTCTCTGTCCAAAATGTGGACTTTGCTGTCTTCAAAAGAATGGCCTTTGTCTTTGTCTTTAGATTGCTGAATCTAGTCCTGATGGGTTTGTTCTCCTATTTGTGCCATGCATTTATGAAGTAGTTGTGTTGTTTTGCTAGTGTATAGATCTGCACATGTCTCACGGCACTGTACTTCATATACCACGTTGCTCAGTTTGTGTCTGGGTGTTTTATCCTTGGGGTGGACAAGCTTCTGCCTTAGTGTATTCTTGGGTTTAAAGTGTGCACATATGTTGTGTTGGCTGAGGATCCTCCTGACTTTTTCAGATATTCCTGCAATGTTCTCATTCAATAGTAACATAGATAGGGACTAGTGTGCAATTTTATGCTAATCTGCACAACCCTTGAAAACAGGATGGCTTCTTTTGCAACAATGTTGATTGGTCTTGCTAATTTGGAAGGTCTTCCTGATTCTGGACACACAGAAATTGAGCAACTTCTTTTTTCCCCTAACACCAGTAATCTAATTACTAATCTACATAGGTACTTAACTGAGTTACATGTGTTACATCTGCTATTTAAAGTACAGAAGTAGGGTTATTCATGTTACAGTAGACCTTTGGATCTTCTTTTCTGCCAAAGTGGAAGATGTTTCAGGAGATCTGGCTGTCAACCTGCAAAACGACTTCAGCTGAAGCCATGCTTACTTCTGCTTCATTTCTTGTTTGCCATTCAAGGGGGGAGAGCATGGGGTGGGGGACTCAGGAATGTGGTGCCTCAGCCGGCTAGCCATAACATCTACCAGCCTTGGTATGTGAACCAAGGTTATTTTAAGGGACATTTGTTGAAGTTGACCGTGAATCTACACCTGGACTGATTGGCCCTGAGAAACAAAGGGGTGGGGTGGGGAGATCTTATTCTTTTAAGAGCCTTGGTGGTGCAGGCTGTTAAATGCCTAGCACTTAATTCCAGCTGCCTGCAATTATTGCAGGCTCGAATCCCACCAGGCTCAAGGTTGACTCAGCCTTCCATCCTCTCGGGGTAGGTAAATTGAGGACCCAAGATTGTTGGGGGCAATAAGCTGACTTTGTAAAAATGCCGCTTAGTAATAAGCAGGCATATACAATGGAAGGAAGGCTATTGCTGAGTGCATTGGGTTGTGCTACAAAAATTGTAAGCCACCCTGAGTCTCCAGAGAAGGGCGGCATATAAATATGAATAAAAAAAATATATCCCTAAGCGCGGGAATAATTTAGAGCTAACTTCACCTTTCTAAGTGCCGATAGGATGTACTCAATAAAGGATCTCTTGAACCTGGGCAAAGTGTCAGAGTCCTGACTTCCCTGAGTTCATTACTTGGAACGATGACACTGGCACTATAAATCATCAGCCTTTTTCCCGCAGATGCCTTACAGAAATTTGGGAACTACACTTCCAGAATTGCCAATCAGCATCAGTAATGACTGGGAAATCCAGGAGCTGCAATTCCAAAACCTCTTCGGAAAGTGTTACAGACTAAAACATTACAGCGTTCAGAACAACCTTGACAACTTATGCATACATAGTGATCTTCCTGATCTTCTCTCTTCTTCTTAGAAATTAAATATATGCTTTTCTTTCTTTTCTCCCTTTCCCCTATAGTTTCTGCTCTTCCCATTTTCCTCTCTTACTTTCCCACTATTTTCATTTTTTTATTCTATGTTTTGCTAAACTAATAAAACATTTGAAGTATGGATAAATTATGACTTTATGAGTGAAAAGGGCTCTTTTCTATTTAATAGATATGAATCTGCTCTGGCCTTGGGAATTGTTTTGATGCATTCCCAGATGTCCCCTTCTGCTCCAAAAGAACTTCATTAACTCTTGCCAGAAAATCTTAAAGCAAAAACTCTAATCAGGTTTTTGCATGCAAAGTATTAACACTGTTAAACTCACTCTAGGCTTTGCTTCCCATTTCCTTTGGGCAAGCCTTTAGTGAACAGTCCCAGTACCAATGTCAGGGAGCTCTTATAATACATTGATTACATTTTAATTTTTGTAAGTGATAAAGCTTTCCTTGTTCAACATGAAATAGTTCATAGGAGTTCATAAACTCATAGGGCTAGTTTGTATTTATTGGGAGTCATATAACTTTATGTAATATGTTAGAAGATTGTGGTTTGACAAACCACTAATCTAGGCTACTCACTGGCTATTGTTACCTGTATAACATATGTAAGCTTATAGCTCACTGTGGATTTCCTTGAGAAACAGTTTCATGTTACGTGTATTCAAACACCATGTTTACCAGAAATAAACTTAGACAATTTACTAATTTCGTAGACTTTCATAACATATTAAGCTGAAATGTGACTAGCTACTATGTGTTTCAGTATGTCATAGGGCTATGGCTTTGTGTGTAATTATTACCACACATTCTCAGCTTGCAATGTTTCCATCAGGTCCTTCTTCAGATGATGTATGTCTCCTGAGCTTCATTCAGCCAGTTACCACAACTTAAACCAGTTTTTAAGTAACATCATTTCAATAGCTTCTATCCTTCTCTTTAGTGGTTTTTTTTGTATGAGCATTCTGACAGAAAGAGATAGGATAGTACACAAACAAGACGAATGGTTTTGCCAAAATCTAATATGTCAGTGGTTTTCTCCAATGTCAAACACATTTCTCTTTTCCTATCTAGTTCTTAGGGTGTCTCTGAATAATTTTGGGTTACTACTTCCTGCTTTGAAAAAAGCCCTGAAGTATGGGAAGGAAGAAAGGCTGAAGACTTCAGGGAAGATACTTGTTAAGACAGGACATTGACTCATACATTGTCAACATCTTGCCACTAAAGTAAGTTATGGATAAAAAAAAACCTTATCAAACTGGGGGAAAAAGAAATGTGTGTGTAAATTGTTGATGAACTTTCAGCATATCATTAGAGGACAATACTATCCAAACTTGAAAATACCTTTTTTATTTTATTAGATCAGGAGTGTCAAACTGGTGGCTCGCGGGCTGGATGCATCACATGCAGGCCATGCCCACTCCACTTCCACAAACGGAAAACATAGTGAAACATCATGTAACAGCAACATGACGCAGAGTTTGACACCCTTGTATTAGATGATCTTAGAGTCTGATCTCTATTGACCTAACCTATTCTCAATAGTTGAGAATATGTAGCATGCTAACCTATTACATGATTTGTTTTGATTATTGTTATTTTTTTTTTGCTTACCATATTTTCAAGCTATGCATTCTGGCATAACATATCATGTAAACCCAGCCCAACTGTAATTTTGATTGGTGAACTCATGATTATCAAAATGATAATTTGGCATGCATAACCACAGCCAGATAATGGTATTGAGGGTAGAATGGACAGAAAAAAAATGGAGAGAGAAAAACCTTTTAGGCCTCCATAAATTCTTTGAAGAAAAGTTGGAATACAATATGCTAATCACAAGACCTAAGAGTACACATTTTTGACAAACAAAGAATTAGCTGCAATTATTAAGTCATCAATCATTTCTGATAACACAAAAACATCTGACCTTTGGTTGCAGTTGCAATGTACCTGTAGGAAGGATGGAAAACCTTTTCCGTAAAACGTCCTGAAGGAGACTCAGATCAGATAAGAGTGAGTGAGTGCTATATATTTTTTTATCTTTAAGGCTTAAGAGTGGATGTTTTGTTTGTGGTTTTTTTTTCCAATTAGCACGTAAGTATCCATTGCCATCTCACATTTCCTGTGGCTTTTAGCAGACTGGCATCTCTTGTGTAATATGCATTGTGATTCACTCCCCAGCATTTTACTCACTTTTAGGTTTAACTTTACTAACCTGCAAACCATTGATTATACTGAGAATTTTGGGCTCTGCATTTTTGTTGTGTATCACAAGTCATCGTTTAATATATTATTCAATGTGGAAGTTTGGCGTCAAGACATTATGACGGATTCTTCGACTGATCCACTAAAACATTATATTTGTGATAAGAGGAAGTTCTCTGTCATTCTGGAATGGATCCTTTTATCTGTACCCATATTTTTTGTAGCTTTTAATATTCAATACATTCTACAATTTTCCACATTTTTCATATTCAGTGTGCAAAATCAGTCATGCTTTAAAAATGTCTTTTGGAGTTTGCATATGTGCTATGCTGTGCCACTTCACCTATTTCTTTGTCCATAATGGTTCTTTGAAACTAGGGAGTAAGCTTCCACAAAAAGCCTCCAGGATATTTTGGTGGCTGAAGTAGAAAATTCAGAGTTAACTTTATACTAATAGGAAAAATAGGAAGTATGTAAATGTGACATTTTTGAAAAGTAGCAGAAACTCTAGTAGACTGATAAGATACTATATATGTTTTTTTAGTAAGTGTGGTAAAAATAAATACTTTTTTAGTGGGAAAAAGATTTGACAGTTTCAACCAATTTCATTTAAGAAAATAATTTAGGGGTTCTGAAGATACTATTTGGGGAGACAAGCATGTTAGGCTGAGAACTTTGACTTAGATCAACTGACTTATTTATTTATTTATTTATTAACTTAGATCAGACTCACAGAGTTGGTTGAGAATGAGAATAAAAGAAAATAATTGCTGGTACCTCCTTTTTTGTATTACAAAATCTAATGGCTTTCACCCTCTGTAACACACAGAGATCCCTGAGTATCTAATGTTTAGTAGAATATACATTTTTATAATTTTGAAAAATAATGCAACAGAAGCTTCTGCTTTTATTAAAATGGCATCACTTGGGAGGAAATTGTGATATTGTTGCACTTTTGCTGATGCAATAAATAACACATGAAATAAGTATGTCTACATAAGCAGGAATTAACATTAAACACTGGCATGCATTTGATAGTCAATAATTACAGTGACATGTTGATAGAGATATTATCTGACAAACTTCCCCCAACCTGGGAGTCTGCAAAACCCAAAATTCATGGCTTGGACACTAGTTATGTATGGTACCACTTTTTCACAAGTATCTCTTCCTGTCCTGTTAGGGGCTTGATGATTGTGCTCCATGGCCTGTCAGCTGAACAGTGTCATTGTGTGAAACCCTAGAAGTGTGCTGTCTCTGCTGTCATTCCTGCCCCCTGGAATACCATTCTCCATTGTGAGGATATTTTTTGTCCCAACTTTGCTATTCTGTACAAAATCTTTTAAAGATTGCCTTTCCCAAAAGCCTGGGGGAAGGATGATCCTATTTGATAGATCAGAGGTCTCCAAACTTGGCAACTGTAAGACTTGTGGACTTCATTCTCCCAGAAATCCCACCAGGCTCAAGGTTGACTCAGCCTTCCATCTTTCCAAGGTGGATAAAATGAGGACCTAATTTGTTGGGGGCAATAGGCTGACTCTGTAAACCACTTAGAGAGGGCTGTAAAGCACTATAAAGTGGTATATAAGTCTAAGTGCTATTGCTATATGCTATATGCTGCCTTGGATGTCTTGATATGGAAGACATAGAAATTTAATGTTATTTAGTAGTAATAGTAGCATTGAATTTATGTTTTACTGACAAAGAAATAAATGGAGACTAGTGTAGATCTATTTCAAGCTATTTAGCTCTCATCAGCTAGCCATATCCTTCTGGGATTTGAACCCAGGCTACTTGCATATTAGGTAGATGTATTAACCTCTAAGTCACAGGCTTTCCTCACTTTATTGGTTATGCCAGAGGAAAGATTAAGTGGTTTTTTTTAATCAGGGCAACCTGGACTACCCAATTATGGGATGGAGCATACTGCTCCACTTTTGCCTTTCAGCCCCAATTCAGGAGCCTTCATAGGCAGTCACTTTCACAACAAACTATTTTTGTATTGAATTTATGTTTTACCTACTTTATTTTACCGAATTTATGTTTTACTGGCTTTGGGCTTGAAAAAGAATACAGTTGAGTGAGCTCACATAATAAAATACAGGCTGGATTTGCACTGCAGACTAAGCAATAAGCTACAATATTATTTAGTGCAATGCCCAAGCAGTGGTAACTATTACTATTGTACAAAAAAAAGTACAATTGCTCTTTTTCTATGGACATAAACATTTAGTGCTTGCTTCCCTTTCTCTGTTTTCTGTCTACAGCAACTCTTGGCAGTCCTTACAATACAGCTATAATTTATGGTTTCTGAGAGCTTTGGCTTCTAGCTATTTACAGTCATTATGTGCTAAATACCAAGGAGGCTGAAATGTTAATAAAAAGCTAATTGTCCTTCACTAATCCAATGGAATAACAAAATGTTGGACATGTAAACTTTTCCGCAGGAAGCCTGTAAAAATTTAGAATTCCAAGAGTGATGTGGCAAAGCTTGCCGGGAGTTGTGTGTGTTTATGGCCTTCTTCAATCAAAAACA
Organism: Naja naja; assembly: GCA_009733165.1. Taxonomy (NCBI): domain Eukaryota; kingdom Metazoa; phylum Chordata; class Lepidosauria; order Squamata; family Elapidae; genus Naja; species Naja naja. The sequence goes on along the minus strand of CM019150.1, from coordinate 107,247,029 downwards.
GAAGATTAAAAAAAAGAATATAAACTTTATAACTTTGGAGCACAGGCTGGGAGACTAGCAGAGCTGACCATTCATATGGGGGGGGGGAAGATTATTCAATGCCCTGGTTCGAAATACCTAACAGAAATGTTAAGAATTAATGATTTAGATGTTTTCACTCACAACAGTATACACCTTTGTTTAAATGCAGCACAGCATTGCTTCTATGGTTCAAAGAGTGCCGTTCCAACCCATTATTATTTTGGGGTAATGAACACTTCAGTTTCCCAAAAATGTACTTCCTTTCTCAAAAGTACTTCTTCACCAATGTTTAGAAAAAAATGTTTTTGTTGGCTGGCTTTATTTTATGAGCGCTGCCTTTTTCACCAAGCTCTGAGTTGCTTACAGCCATGACTACAGCCATGACTCTATGAAGTGTCCTGGGAGGATGCCAATCCTCTCCCCGCCCCAGGCAACATCTCTGTTAAGCCTCACGTTGCCTATTTCCTGATCTCAACAAGCCTAACAGGAGGGATTCAATCTAGTTGTCTTCCTTTGGGATTTGAAACTTGTGATTCTGTGTGATTGGATTGGATGCTAAAAGCACAGTAAAACACCTTTTGTCCATGTCTTAACTGTACTAAGTTTATTAAGTCGAATAAATTTTATTATTATTATTATTATTATTATTATTATTATTATTATTATTATTATTACGAGCCACGAAGCTTTCAATGTGAATCACTTTGATGTTGCTTTTCTTTGTGACTTTGTAGAATCAGCTTAATTCAACCAGGGATTTAGTGTGTAAAATCTAGATCATGATGTCACTTAACAGTTTTTAACTTTGTTCAAATTTCACAATCTGCCTAGTTTCCTATATCTGCAAGTATAAATTGGCTGAGATTTAGAGAGTGTGTGTGAATGCATCCTGCATGCCAGATTTACAGATTCACAATCTTCATCCACATGAGGGAGATGTGATGCTTTTTCATGTACACAAGACTTTTGTCCCTCTATCTACTGGTACTACAAATATTTTATATATTTAAAAGAAAAAAGAAAAATCCAGGGGGGGAAATGGGTTTCTATCTGTCAATGGCATAATTTATTTATTTGTATGCTGCCAACTTGCCAAAGATGATTCTAGTAAGCTTTTATTTCTTTAACACTAGGAAAATACATGAAATCCGGTTATTTATTTATTAATTTTGTATGGAGTAATGGAATACAGAATTGACCGCTATTTTTTTCCCAGCACTTATGCCGCTGCTTCCTGCTAGGACACCCTTGTGAGGTCCAGCAGCCAGAATGTGTAGACTATTTAGCCATGACAAAGTCATGTTGCTCAAGGTACACCACAAGGCTGGTCTTCATTGTACCCTGAAAGCCAGTTTTGTCTAGTGGTTAAGGTAGTAGGGTAGAAACCAGGAAACTGAGTTCTAATCATGCTTCAGGTATGCAACCATCTGGGTGGACTTCAGCCAGTCATTCATTCTCTTTGCCATAGGAACATGACGCAATAGCAAACCATTCAGAAATCTTGCCAACATAACTGCAGGGACTACACCAAATAATCTCCAGGAATCAAAACTAGTGCAAAGAGCATACAATGTGTACTTACACACGAAGTTGAATACATAGCCAGAGATTTAAGCTCGGGTTAAGATCTCTCTCATCTTCTTTATCCCAAATTAGGGGATTGGATCCATGGAATACATCCATAGAAATGTGTGTCTGTATATGTGTGTTTGTGTATGTGTGTGTACACACACAAAATTTTATATATGTACGAGTGCCACAATATGGTCTATTTTGAGTATTGTATTTTCTGTTGTATTCCTTTCTGGTCTAACTGTAATTGTAATCATAAAGTTCTGAATAGCCATGATCTGGTAATATGGTTTGTAATTTTCTCGTTCACATTGCATGTCTGCATTTAACATTTAAATTAAATTGGTGCTTTCATTTTATCTTTTTTTTAATTGTAAAATTTGATTTTGTTTAATTCTTGTGAGGTTGAATTGCCTTCCAAGAGACAAAAAGAGGAAGGAATGACAGAATCCCTTGATCACCATGATTCTGCTCTATGTAGTGGTAATATTGAAATTTTTCAAATTTTTAGCTTTTGCATTTTGATATTCTGGTTACCAGAAAAGGTACCATAGGGTATGGCAGCCCTATCTCTCTTGTACATTATGGTTAGGGACTGTCTGAGCCACTACAAAAGTAGGAGATAGATCTAGGATATGAAAATTATGGAGCTTGTGAGGAAATGTTGACAGAGATTCAGAGATGGACTGAAATATTTGTGTAAATTATTGATTCTTGCTTATTGTATGAATCTTGCTTACTATGACTTCTTTGGTAACTCATAGTTAATCAGATAATAGTTTAGTATAATGGATTAATCAGCATTTCTGTCCTGCTTACTGATTTGATAAATTTTAAGATCTTTGCTCACATCGGGGGAAAAATCTATGACATTGTTCTTTCATGTAATTTTTCAAGTTTTCCCCTAGTGGTAAGTACCTTGTATTAGAAAGAGGCTTTGAATATCTTCATCTCAGTTAGCTCTCTCTAATCTTTTAACTCTTAATAACATCTTTATTATTTTTCTTAAAATTCTTAAGGAAAAGTGTGTTCTGATGTTTTAAGTGAATTGTAACAGTTTTGCTCTTTCGTTTGTTTCTGTTTTTAAAACCAAATGTCATCTAATAGCCTCATATTTGTATAACCTTCTTAGAACTTACTTTGTAAATCTTTATTGCTAGCAGCGCCAAGCATACACTATAATTACGTACTCATTCAGCAGATGACCATTCATCTCCCCTGAGCTCATTTTGTATTTTGTATGAAACATGCTTTTGCTGTTGCCATAGCAAGTTTTGTTAATCAAACAATAAAAACAGAGCGGTCTCCAGAGATTCTGTTGCAGCCTCTAACCTTTGGAACAGCATCTCCTCCAGAAGTAAGGACAGCATCTTTTCTCTTAGGGTTGTGGAAACATCTCAAATCCGGCTTTGGTTCCACCAAAGGGTTGATGTTTCTTACCTGTCTTAAGCCTGCTTTGTTTTGTTGATCTTGTTGCTTACTAAATCATTTTAGACTGAACTGTCCACTGGATTTAATGTTCTAAGGCATTTTTATCTGTTTTTCAAATTTTCTTTGCTGCCCAGAGTCCATTGGAGTTGGATGACTAATAAATTTAAATTAATAATAATAATATGGATGGTGGGCGCTTGAACAAGAAAGTTCTTTATTTAGTAAGGAAGATACAGTGAGCCAACTGAAGGTTCTTAAGCAAAATATTCTCCTGAAGCAACTCATACAATCAACAAAGTTATAAGCTAAAGTCTTATGGTTTAAAAAAGAAAAAAAAATCAACACCTGGCCTTAAGTTAGAACATGTGCCTTCATCCCTTTTTTCTTCTTCTACTATACTTTTATTCTTTGGAAAAATAGTGGTGACAGATTTAAAGTAGACTGGCAATTTCTAAAGTTTCATGTCTTTTCTTGGGTGTTTGAAGAAGTGAAAACTGGTCTATTTAAACTCTATTATATAGACAAGCAGCTGAATGTTTACTTAAATTGCTGTATCCCTTTGTTGCTTCAAAAATGTGCTTGGGTTTTCCTCATGCTGCCATAAATATACCCAGATTAAACATTCCGTTACTGTTAAGTTTGCATGAAGAGTCAGACGCGAAGAGTTCCAGCAAAGAGTTTATTTGTGACTACAGCTCGAATGGACCCAAGTTGGCTGGGCTACGGCTGCCTCTTATAGCCTGCAGCCGTAGTTGCCAGCCAATGGGAGTGCAGGGTTTCTTCCCGCACTATTTAAACCAATACCATTTGACATTTTACAAGAACAGTTCAAATAAACCAATAACATTCAAACCTACATACATAACAGTTACCATTTTAGGAATTTGGTTTGTTTAAAGGGGAAGAACCGAATGTTAGGGTCACTTCTCTTTCAGAAAGCCATGCAGCACAGTAGAGCCATTATATGAAGCAGTCAAAGTAAAAGCCAATTTCTGATATCCCAATGAGCACCCCTTATTTAATCAACAACTTCGAGAATGCTTAACTTTGGCTGTAGAAGACTCCAATACAATTACATCAGTCATAGCCTCATGCTGAATGTCTTAGACAAAATGTCTTTATATAAAGACTATCTTTTTTTGACTATAGGCACAGCACATACCCTAAAGTCACAGCACATACCCTAAATATTATGCTTAACATAATATTTCACTACAGTTTGATCCTGGGCCAAGGGAAGGCCTTAAACCTTGGCCAGATTCTGTGGGCACACAATATTGTCTTGAGAAAAGGTGCTTTACAATATACAATTGCTATATTTGTGGTAGGCAGCATACTTGGTACAGTTAAACAAGGTAGCAGCAATAAGCAAATGTCCGATGATTAACTTTAAAAGTAAAACACTGACAATGAGACTTGACATTACATCTTTGAAATATTTTTAACTGGCAATGTTTCAAAATATTTTTAAAAAATTTATGAGAGCAATAAAAGGCAACTACTTAGTTCATCAGAATAGAACTGCCAGCAAGCCAGAACTTGTTTAACAGCAGTCTTTCTTTTTTAGACTTGATCGCCATCCTTTAAAATATAGTTAAGGTCTTTAAAAAAAACAAAAACAACTGATCAACATGAATCAGATATTAAAACTACCACTTGAGGGAGCCAGATGTTGAACTTCAAGTTTCCTGCAATGAAATTACTTCCCCCAAATCAATTTGCATTAGCTTATAAAAGCTGGCTTTTAACTTTTTTGCTATCTACCCTTGGAAAGTAGAAACTTTTCATTAAGAAAATCTCTTGTTTCATTTATGATTTATTATCACTGTACAAGAGCAGGCTGACACTTAATTAAAGATTCCACCTTCCAATCTGTGGTACAATAATAGCTACCAATAGTGATCAAGAATTTTAAAAAAGAACAGACTTCACTATAAAATGGAAACCATTTACTTGGAATATACTCATGTTTTCCAAAGTATGTTTGCATCATTACATGTGTATGTTCACACAGATGTATACATCTTGCTTACAGAACTGCGTAGAGAAAGATAAAATATGCCCAAACACACACACTTCTTGCAAACTGGTTAAAAGCTTGAGATAATTCTGAATTCTTATTTTGGTTTATATTTGATCCTGGGTTTCTGTACAAGGATATTGTACATAATGACCTACTCAATGATAACCCTATGATTTTCTAAAACCATGGTGTTAGATTTGCATGAAAAGTCAGACGCGGACTGCTTCAGTGAAGAGTTTATTAGTGACTACAGCTCATAACAGACCCAATTTGGCTGGTCTGTGGCTGCTACTTATAGCCAGCAGCAGAAGTTGTTGGCCAATCAGAGTGCAGGGTTTTCCCGCACTTTTTAAACCAATCATTTCTGACATTTTACAAGAACAGTTCAAACTTAACCAATGACATTCAAACCTGCATACATAACACCCCTCCCCACTAGGTTCAGTCCATACCAAACCCCAACCTATCTAATGTATTCTTTTAAATAGGTGGGGCTCTTACGGTACGTTGAGACCTTCGTGGTTCAGAAGTTTTAACGTTCTCACCCAGTGAGAGGGGAAATGTGTCTGTTGACATTTCCTAGTTGGACTTCCTGTGAAAGAAGACCCTGTTTGATTGTTAGAATCTGGTCTCTCCTCCCAACCCATCTCCAGCCCAATGTCAGCACCCAAGTCAGGTAGTGATGTGCAATCTTCCACTTGTAAGGATGGATTTTGGCATTGTGACAGGTTTTGGGATGGTTCCTGTCGTAATGGCTCACACATGGGGTTGATTCTTGCTTGCTGATTATCCTCATGTTCCTCCCTAGAAAAGCATTAGGTATGGGAACTAGAGAGGAACAATGCATGTTCCTGAGGTAACCTGGATCTAAGCTGATCAATGTGCCTGCTCCAGAGGACTCCATCCTCTGTTTGTACCCTGTAAGAACGAGGGCCTGTGATTTGAGTTATTTCAGCAGGAATCCATGAAGGTTCACCCATAAGGTTCTTAGCATAAACAGAATCACCCACACTGAACGCTGGAACTTTGCTAGTGGAATCTAGTGGTGCTGCTAGTAAGTGGGATGAAGGCGGTCAAGGAAGACCTAGTTTCCTACCCATCAACAACTCTGCTGGGGATAAGTTAGTTGATGGGTTAGGAGAGTGTGCTGAACACTAAGAAGTTTTTCAACTTTCTCAGTGATGTCCCCAGGACCCAATTGCTGAAGCTTTTCCTTGGTAAAACGCATTATTGTTCAGCCCGGCCGTTAGTCAAGGTGCCCAGGGGCTGTCAGGGCATGTCTGATACCCTGTTGTGCTAGATAGGATTCAAAAGGGTTGGATGTAAATTGAGGGCCATTGTCAGAGACAAGAACATCAGGTAACCCGTGGGTTACAAAAGCTTTTTAAGCTGCTTGATGACAGCATCAGTTGTGGTGGATGCCATAGGGATTACCTCTAGCCATTTGGAATATGCATCTACTATAATAAGGAAGGTGTGCCCTCTGGTAGGGCCAGCAAAATCAATGTGAATCCTAGACCATGGGCCCCTAGGACATTCCCATTCCCTGGGGTGAGGTGGGGCAGGCCTGACTACCTGACAGTTGGGACAAGATGCAACCCAGTTTTCAACCATTTTGTCAATACCTGGCCACCATACATAACTCCTGGCCAATCCCTTCATCCTTACAATACCAGGATGACCCTCATGTAACATTTCCAAAACCTCCTTTGCAGTTTTGCAGGAATAACCACCCTGTTACCCCACAAAATACATCCTCTTAATACAGATAATTCAGTTTGCCTGGATTTTAAAGGTTGGGCAAAGTGAGGTAGATCTTGAAGAGGCCAACCTTTCTTAATCCAGCCTATAATAGGAGCCAATAAAGTGTCTTTGGCAGTCTCTCTGGCAATTTCAGCATGTACTGGAAGCTTGGCAACAGTTTCTAGGAAAAGGTGTGTGCCTCAGGTTCAAAGTCCCTTGTGACAAGGAAGTGGGCAACGACTCAAGGCATCAGCATGTCCAATGTCCTTGCCAGGCTTGTGGATAAGTTTGTATGAATAAGCAGCAAGAAATTCAGTCCACCTCAGCATTCTTGGTGACAGGATGGGTGTAGGTTTGTCTCCTGCCACAATGCCTAACAAAGGTTTGTGATCTGTGACAATGGTAAATGTTCTCCCATATAAATACTCATGAAATTTCTTGATAGCTGCAACAATTGCCAATGCTTCCTTGTCCAATTGTAATTCTCTGCTTTGGTCAAGGTGTGAGTAAAATGCAATAGGGCTTCCTCCCGCTGGGAAGCCTGTGGCTCAAACCCCCCCACTCCAAAGGGGATGCATCACAAGTCAGTACAACAGGTATTCTCAGAGAACTGTATGAGTACAGCATCAGACGTGATTAGTCTTTAATACTGTTAAATGCTGATTGTTCCTTCCTGCCCCAGACCCAAACAGACTTTTTGTCAAGTAATCTGTGTAATGGTTCTGCAATGGTTGCCTTCTGAGGTAGGAACATGTGATAAAAGTTAATAAGTCCAAGGAAGGCTTGCAAATCTGTTTTGCATTTTGGTCTAGGGGCTTCTTTGATTGCTTGAACCTTGGCATCTGTAGGTGGATGCCATGCTTGTCAATCATATAGCCCAAGAACTCAACCTTGTCAGTTCTAAGAGTGCATTTTTCTTCCTTGACTTTTAACCCCGCTTTCTTGAATCTGGTAAGGACTTCTCTGAGTCTCTCTTGTAATTGAGTGTCATTTTCAGCAGAGATTAACACATCATCAAAGTAAGGCACTACCCCTGGCAGTCCTTGGAGCATCCTTTCCATAAGGCTTTGAAGATGCCTGGTGCCACGCTTACTCCAAACTGTAACCTTTACATTTGAAGGCACCTCTATGAGTCACAATGGTTTGGGCTCTGCAGTGGCATCATCAACTGTTAGTTGTTGATATGCCTGGGCCAGATCCATTTGGCAAAGACTGTACCCCTGCCAAGTGAATGTAATAAATGATGCACCACTGGAACTGGATATGCTCTGTTGAAGTGCATGGTTCAATGTCCCCTTATAGTCTCCACAGATTCTTACTGACCCATCAGTCTTGACTGGTGTGACTATGGGTGTCTCCCATCTGGAGTGGTCAGTGGGCTCTAAAACTCCTTGAGCTATTAGTTTATCTAATTGTGCATCAATTTTTCCTTTAAGGCAAATGGGACCCTTCTGGGCTTTAAAGAATTGGCACCTTGGGATCTAGGTTGAAAGTGATAGGGGTCCCCATATACTTGCCCAATCCTTGCTGAAGACCTCTGGAAACTCAGACTTCAAGGCCTCCTCCCATTCAGTGTTGCTCACGTGATTGATGCCAGTCACCTCGATGCCTAGTGGATTGAACCACTCAAGTCCCAGCAAGCTTGGGCGATCCTTGTCCACGATGGTCAGGGGCAAACGTTTGTGTGGCCTTTGAACTTCACGTTGAATTCTCTTGTTCCAACTACTGGAATCTTGTTCCCTTGGTAGTCTTTAAGAGTCAGTGCTTGCTTCTGGAAATGTTTCTTCTGAATGTTGGGAAGTAGCTGTGAATAGTGTCCCATGACACCATAGATAAATAGGAGCCTGAGTCCACTTCCATTTGGCAAGGCCTTCCTTCAATTAGTACCTTCACATGTACTTTTCTGCTTCAAGGGTGAAGAATGACCAATGGTGACTGTTTGATGAGTTTCATTCTTCCCATTTGCTTCTGAATTGCCCCATTTTTCACTGAAGTTGTTAGCTTAAAATCTTTTCAGGAAATTTCTTCCTACTAGGTGGAGTTCTGGATGATTTGCAGACTCTTGCTAGGTGACCCCTTTTCACAACGGAGGCAGATGGTATCAAGAACTTGCATTCAGTGTGGGTGCCCCCCCACAACCTCTGCAATAAAATTCTTGCCTCTTTCTCCCAGGGTCTTTCCTTTTCTTCTCCATTCTGAGTCTATAAATTCCTTCCTCCCTCACTACAGTCTGAATCAGAATCTATTTGTTCAAGAATGGGTTGTGGATTTTTCACATCAGAATGGCTTGAGGCTGCTTGAGGCTTGTTAATCTTTTCATGGCTGCTGCTGAGGACTTGGTGGCTTCGCTGAAAAGCTTCTTCTATGGCCTCCTTAAACGTGATCTTAGGTTTCATTAATAATTTGCTCTGTAAGACCTTGTCTTTGAGGCCTAGAACAAACCGATCACGCATGGCCTCTTCTAAGTTGGTAAAGTCACATGCACCCCAATGTCCCTAAACTTGCCACGAAGTCATTAACATTTTCCCCTTGATCCCGAGGAAACTCGTGTTCTCTTAATGAGGCACGATACTTGGGGCATAATGGGCTCTTAAAAGCTTTTCTAAATCAGGCCATTCCATTACCTTCAGTCTGCAGCTCCGCCAATGCCACATCTTGAAGACTACCGGACGCGCGTGAGAAAACCGCCTCTTCCGCTTCTCGGAATGTCGGCGAGGTCGTTTCCTTCCAAATACATTTGGAAGCGATCCGCATACAATTCCCAGTCTTCTGCCGCGGATCGAACGGGCTGGGGGTGTTCAGCACAGCCATCTCGCTCTTCTGTTGCCTTCCGCGTTGTCTCTTCTTTAGGGAGATCCCATCCGCCGCCAGTGTTAAGTTTGCATGAAGAGTCAGACGCGGAGAGCTTCAGTGAAGAGTTTATTAGTGACTACAGCTCGAATGGACCGAGTTGGCTGGGCTACGGCTGCTCTTATAGCCAGCAGCCGTAGTTGCCACAATCAGAGTGCAGGGTTTTCCCGCACTATTTAAACCAATACCATTTAACATTTTACAAGAACAGTTCAAATAAACCAATAACATTCAAACCTACATACATAACACCTTCCATCTCTAATGTTTGTCCCACAGCACTTTGCACTATCAGGTCAGCTGTCTCTGGCACTTTGTGCTGTATAGGCAGGTATCCGCTTCCGAACTATGACTGCTGACTCTCCAGAACTACATCATGTCTTGCTGGGGATGGAGCAATCGACACCAAAGAAGTGGCAGAGGAAATGGTCTGCTTCAGCAGCAGCTTCTCATCTCTTGAGTTTTAAAGTACTTCTGCTGTTCATGAGAAAAGTAAAGAAAAGTTTCATGCAGGCAGAATCGGTACTGCCCCCATCTTGCATTAAAACCAATTGGAAAGAAGTTTCACATTAGCTGGATCCAAAACCTCAGCCGACATTTCCTTTGTTATGGTAGATCTCCCCCCTGGTTCAGTTAACTTTCTATCCCTATTTGGTTTACTTTTCACGTCAGCTGTCCCAAGCACTGTCCCACTCTCCTAGGGGCTCTCTGGATCAATGTAGCTGACTTTCACTCAGAAAAACTTGGATGGTTCAATTTGATAAAAAGCCAGGAATCCTCTCATGCGCATAAGCAGGTTTGGAAAGAGCTGTTGTTCGAACTTAAGAAGAATTCTGGAATAATTATCGCATTGTGGAAGATATTCATACGCTGCCAAATCTATTGCCTCCTTGTCACTCCGAGTAAGCTATGACAGAGAGACGGTGTGATCCGTCTTTTTGAAGTCCATCTACCCACATTTGTCTCAGAATTATATATGTTCAATACGATCTGCTCCTTTAACAATCAGGTGTTTCCCACAATACCTGAAAAATTACAAGGATCAGGCCCAACCAGCTCACCACCCTTTTTTCTTCCACAATTACAGCCAATATGCTGTCTACTCATTCCTTCCCTCATTTGCACCAATGATGGTATCTGACCAGGTCATTCTGTCTGGCAACCAGTTGAAATTACTCAAGGCTTTTCCGCTCATGTACCAGCAATAAGGTTGATCACAGTGTCCAACTTTAAATGCACCTCTGCAAACTGGTCAAAAATGGCCAAGACTGTCTGAGAAGTGAGCATGCTATGCTGGCTAATAAAATCCTTTATACTATCACTTAGCTGGTTTTCAGGCCCTAGAGCTGATCCACTATGATTAACAAACTCTAACTCTAGTCCCTTGTCCTGACATGGAGCTGACTCACTTACAATTGCTCTGTCATTTGTCATCCAGTTACATGGCAGGATTAGCGAGCCTCTTAACTGGCTTCTTGGCTGGCTCTCTTCAGCCTGTACTGCAGGGCTGAACTCCCAACAATGCCAGCCTCAAGAGCTGTCCAGCAGAGGTAATGGGAGGATGCACAACTCACTGTTGATGGCATAGCTGGCAGAACCAATAATCTTTCCATTATTTCTGTGAGTTTGCTCTATTTTCCTTACTATTAGGTGAGCACTGTGCCATCTTTCTTTTCTTCCCTTTGGGAGAGGCCATTCTTCTCAACTTCGAGTTACAAGCAAGGTTGGTTGTCAGTATCATTTTTGTCTTCCTGGGAACAAGAGGGGGAGGGCCATCTGTTTTGTCTCAGCTCCCTGAAGCCTGGCACTAAAATGCCAGCTGCTTTGGGGTTTGCTTAGTTTAAGAAAAAAAAAGTAGCATTCCTTCAAGCTAGTAGGTTGCAGGGCTTCTCCTTAGGCTTTGTAACTGATATCATTCCTAGAATCTGTTGGAGCCACTCACCCAGCTTAGGAGCTACAGCCCTGTGTGCTCCTAATACCACAGGTACTATTTGACCTTCATTTTCCACATTTTTCTAGTTCCTCTTTTGGGCCCTGGTATTTCTCAAGCTTCTTCTTCTTCCTGATGTTGTCATTAGTCACATCTATCATCAACATTATCTTCTGGTCCATGCATAGTGTCACAATGTCTGGGTGATTGGCCACTGTCTGTCTGTCTGTCTGTCTGTCTGTCTGATATCCTCCATCACCTTGTATAGAATCACCCATCTGGACTTGGGAGAGTCTAGCCCATACACCATTGTGTACATTGTGCCATTCAGTTAGACAGGGGTGGGATTCAAATTTTTTAACAACCGGTCCTGTGGGCGTGGCTTAGTTGGTGGGTGTGGCTTGGTGGTGGGCTGTGATCTTGGCATGGCCAACTCAACATCACTCACATCGAGGCACGCATCTCCTCGCCTGGCCTCTCATGACTGTGGGGATGCTGCAACAGTCGTAAGTGTGAAAAATGGTCATAAGTCACTTTTTTCAGTGCCATTGTAACTTTGGATGGTCACTCCACACAAGCAAAGTACCAGCAAAGGAGGGGGAAAAAACTCCAGAGAAGTTCCTGAGACAGGCAGTCTAGTCCTGCCAAGAATGTATAAGTTAATGGAGAGGCAGTTTCTGTAAGCAACACCAGAATGTTTCCTTCCTGCCTTCCTTACAGGATTAGGCCAGTAATTTCTTCTAACAACCGGTTCTCCAAACTGCTTAGAATGTTAACAACCAGTTCTTGCGAATAGGTGCGAACTGGTAGAATCCTACCCCTGCAGTTATAGCTTTTCCTGCATCTTACACCCTGCAGTCCCTGTGTTGGACTGTCTCAGAGGCCTCTCTGAATAGTCTCCACCTCAGTTCCTTTCTGATGTGTTAAACCCTTTTATATATCATGCATACATACATTAAGTATATATACACACACATTGTACAGTAGGAATGACAATATGTAAACCTGACATAGTTCCAGTATGTTTTAATGTAAAGTTTGAATCCAGTTAATATGTCAGTTCAAAAAATATGAAGGACATATTTTTTATGCAAATGAGCACTTGATTACTTCACTGATGCTCAAACAGTTTAGCCTTGATTAAGTCTCAAGTTATGTTGTAAAGAATTGCTTCTGGATCATCTCAAAGGGTATCCCACATACATACTAAAATATATCAGAGCATAGACAACTGCATTTATGTTCTACATGTACAAGTAGACAAAGATATAGAAATAACATCAGTTAGAAAAAAGGGAATTCCTTTGAAGTTCTAATAGAGATGGTGGATCTAAGAGCATCTGCAAGCTATAAACTTATTTCTTCAGTGACTGGGCATCATTTCCTTTTCACTTACCAATATCAGGAACCACTTATTAACAATCTCATCTGAACTGAGCTTTAACTAGTAGCTTGTCAGAATATCTAGTTTCATGGAAAATAATAGTGTAGCAAGGCACTGTATGATTTTGAATATATTGAACAATTTAGGGATCGGAAAGAAAACCTGAAACACCTGAAGTAGAAGATACAATATTTGTATCATTTTACATCAATATTTGTTTGATTTTTCTGAGAATAACTATCTGAGGACTTCCAGGGAGGAAATGGCAAGCTGAAATAAGCTCTGCTAAGAGCAAAGCCAATTGCCACAGCAGAATGAAGTGCCAGTAAATGGACTGGCTATTCAGGATACCTATAGACAAGGACAGGTCTTTAAGTGATAAGTGATCCAGACAATTATTCCTTGTAAGAAGACTGTAAGCTAGCAGGCTCTAGCAAGCTTAGAGCTCTTGGGGATGAGGAAACATCATCTTTGCATCTTTGTTTAAATGGCAGTCAGTGCCTTTATGGACATAGGATTCTTATACTTCTGCTCTAATCAGTTTTGGAAATTGTTAATTGCTTTATAGCCATTATACTGCACTACATCCTACAACACCTTGAATCTCCAAAGACCTACGCAAGGGTCCTCTTTGTAGACTTTAGTTCAGCATTCAATACCATCATTCCAGACATTCTTCTAACTAAACTAAACCAGCTAGCAGTACCTGAACACATTTGTAAGTGGATCATAAGCTTCCTAACAGACAGGAAACAGCAGGTGAAGTTAGGCAGAATCACATCTGATACCTGTACAATTAACAAGGCTGTGTGCTTTCTCCACTTCTCTTCTCCCTATATACCAATGACTGCATCTCAAACAATCCATCTGTTAAAATACTGAAGTTTCCAGATGACACAACAGTGATTGGTCTCATTTGAGAGAACAATGAATCCTCATACAGACAAGAGGTTGTACAACTTGCCTTGTGGTGTAACTGGAACAATCTGGAACTGAACACACTCAAAATTGTAGAAATTTGGTGGTAGACTTTAGGAGAACCCCTCCCATACTACCACCTCTTACAATACTAGACAACACAGTATCAACAGTAGAGACCTTCAAATTTCTAGATTCTACCATATCTCAAGACCTAAAATGGACACCTATAACATCAAAAACATCATCAAAAAATCATAACAAAAAATGTTCTTCTGCGGCAACTCAGAAAGTTCAAACTGCCCAAGGAGCTGCTGATACAGTTCTACAGAGGAATTATTGAGTCTGTCATCTGCATCTCTATAACTGTCTGGTTAGGTTCTGCAACCCAACAAGACAGACACAGACTTCAGAGAATAATTAGGACTGCAGAAAAAACAATTACTACCAACCTGCCTTCCATCAAGGACCTGTATAATGCACAAGTGAAAAGGAGGGCTGTGAAAATATTTACAGACCCCTCACATCCTGAACATAAACTGTTTCAACTCCTATAAAACAATGCTATAGAGCGCTGCACATCAGAACAACTAGACACAAGGACAGTTTTTTCCCGAACGCCATCATTCTGCTAAACAAATAATTCCCTCAATACTGTCAAACTATTTACTAAGTCTGAATTAGTACTATTACTATTAATCTTCCCATCTTCCTTTCACCCATCTCCTCCCACTTATGACTGCATGACTGTAACTTTGCTGCTTGTATCCTTATGATTTCTATTGAATGTTTCCTAGTATGATTGGATTGCTTATTGTACCCTATGACTATTGTTAAGTGTTGTACTTTATGATTCTTGATGGACGTATCTTTTCTTTTATGTACACTGAGAGCATTTGCACCAAGACAAATTCCTTGTATGCCCAATCACACTTGGCCAATAAAGAATTCTATTCTATTCTATTTGGAACTTTTAGAACAAGTTCTATAACACTGGGTTAGTTTCCTTCAATCCATAGTAAAAGAAATTTTAAATGCAAATGTAAATCTTTTTTAAAAGAATAAAGGGCAAAATGGTAATTTAGAATGGTGATTTTGGAAACTTACAACAAGCTAAGGGATCCAGATGAATTTGAAGTAAGATTTTGAAATTATAATAATCCTTATTTGGAAAATTGCTTTTGTTTTAAATTCTTCAAAAAGAAAAAAGAATGGGACTTGGAAGGTTGGAGATTAGAGGGAACCAGAAGGAACTAAACAATGCAATTAAAGAAGAAAATTATATTTGACTTATCAGAATGAAGCAAAACACTTTAGCACTGAACGTATTGAGAGATTCTTGTGAGTGATGATCTAGATGTTAATTTTAACCATTATAAGATATGTTTAAAATATATTATGAAAGAGGAACACGCTTTACCAGACAAGACTGAGAGTGAAAATGGATTTAAAAATCTCAGACTACAAGAATGATATGGAAAAAGATGCTACACAGGATGTACAAATATAATATATATTTACATACATACATACATACATACATACATACAGGTCTTGGCATGTTCGGGTCTTTTCCCATGTAAGATTGAGAGTATCTTGGTGACCTTTCGACGAGGTCCCACTCACCATCTTCAGGCTGGTACTTTTGGCTTTGTGCTTGTGCGAGCAAAGTGTGATCGGAGCTGCTGTCTTTCTATATATACTGGTGGGGAGGTGTGGTGTGCTGGCTCTGTTGTAAGCAGGTTGGTTGGCTGTGTTGTTACTTCTTGATTGGTTGATGGAGTTGATGTTTACAGATTGGTTGCAATATTTATAGAGAGACGGCAGCTCCGATCACACTTTGCTCGCACAAGCATGAAGCCGAAAGCACCAGCCTGAAGATGGCAAGTGGGACCTTGTTGAAACATTGCCAAGATACTCTCAATCTTACATGGAAAAGACCCGAACAACGCCAAGACACTGCATACCTCCTGACGGCTGAAACCAATCTACGGCTACACTTTAGTAAAAAAACAAAAATGACATATATATAAATATTTTAAAACAAGTCAAAAAAGCACGTAAACAACAGGGGTGATCTCCTAGCTCACAGTCACACATCAACATGCCCCATGCCTGTTGAAAAAGCCAGGAGAACGAAGCTGAAGACACCAGCCTGAAGATGACGGATGAGATTTCAAACGCTGCCAAGGTATTCTCAATCATACACGGACAAGACCGAATACACCAAGACCCTACACACACACACACACACACACACACACATACATATACATACATACATACATACATACTTGTACAAACAAGCTGATGTACTAATAATTAAAAGGGATATAGAAATAATAAACCAAAACAGTGACCTGAATAACTTTTCTATATTGGATTTACAAAAGAGACCTGTTAAAGTTTTGTAGAATATTTTTGAGATGGTACAAAGAAAAATGAAAAAAAAGCAAGTTTTAGGACATTATTTGAAGTGATTAAAGATCAAGTTTGTTAAAAGGAGGAATATGAAGTTGGTTTACTTGATCAAGCTTAAAATGAATATGCTGTCATCTCTGGTAACCCTTAATGGACTTTTGCTGACCAGGATAGAATGGCAAGCTTGTAAGGATTTATTTATAGATAGAAATGAAATATGGCAACAGGAGATCATGTGTTGTATTTTAAGAGAAAGTGATAATACACTAAAGTTTCTTATATTTGTGATGAAAGAGAAGTCATTGCTTTTTTGTTTATCATATTATTTTTTCTTTCTATATTTTTCTGTGCTTTCTATTTTTAAAAGCTTGTTGTAGCTTTTATTGTTTATAATTGTAATTTTTAATAAAATTACTACAAAAAAGCTAGCTGTGTATGAGTGAAATCACTAAATAGTAATTTTATTCAGGATCATGAAGTACAGATGTTCCAGGGGGTTATCCTGATAACAAATTACAAGAACAGTGACAAGACATAATTCTTCCTATTTCTCTCCCAACATTCTACAAATGGAATGTTACACTCCCAACATTCCAGTGATCAAAGATATTTGATTTCCAAGTTGACGCCTAGGCCTCAATTGTTAAGGACTCAGAAACTCAGGGTCATTCAAGAGTAATTGAGTGTTTTGCTAATATTTGAGTACTTTACTCAAGAAGGGGAACATTCACCATAGACCTCTTACTATTGAGATCTCTACAGGTTTAGTAAATGTTTTATGGAAGCTGGTTAACTTCTTCCATTAAAGAAAAGAAAATTTCATCTTAGCTGCCTAAGCTACAGAAAAAGGACTGAATATGTTGACAGGCAAGCTTGAATCCTGCTAAGATTCTTGTCCTTAGTTGACAATAATCTTTCTAATTTGGGGTTTCCCCCTCCCCCCCAAAGAGTTTTTTCCTATGGTATTACTGTTATTCTTATTATTATGGGCAAACCATAACACTACAATATTTGAAGAGTTATTGCAGTAGTTTTTATAACCAGGGAGAAATCTTCAATACCTTTAAAGGGATTCATTTGTTTTTCCTTTTGTACATTTGGGGGGGAGGGTAGATGGGAAGTTACAATTTTGTATGAAGAAGGACTATATCCTAGAGATTTTTAAACAAAAATCCTGCAGTTTTAGAAGACTGTTGTTATCTAGTTCCTAAGTTGTGTCCAACATTTCACGACCCCAGGCACACCAGGTTTCCCGTCCTCTACTATCTCACAAGTTAGAAGTTTAGGCACATAGGATAAAGAGTTACATACAGCAAATGAAAAACTAGAAATATTTGTTAATACCTCCTCATGGGAGAGGCCAAAATCAATCAATCAAATTTTATTACAGTCATAGACCACTGCATTAGGCCAAAATCATAGATAGTGTATTACAACAGGAACAGAATAGGTGCAGGGTTTATGTTGCTGGATAAAGTAACAGAGGCAGGATGCAGTATAATTTGAGTATCCAGCATTTTAAAACTATCTACTTTTTCAAATTTCATTCTATTGTTTTGTTGTTGCGTTACCCTTTCTTGCTTTTGTGAGAATAACCTAGCAAAGATCACTGAATGGTCTTTCATTATATTTCTTCAATGTCATTCACTCTCCCAAAATAATGTCCTTGCCCAATTCAGCAGTTGAGAAAAATATTTAAATTTATCTTCAGTATAATAATGTCACTATTTCCCCCTGAAGTGTTTAATGCATGTTTTTAATGATCTTATTCTCCAGTTTTTGCTAGATCATGGACAAAATGTTGAGAAAGTAAGTCCTTCTGAACATGAGAATTGCCTTGCAGTTAATTCTATTGAAAAATATTTGCTGCAAAAGTTGCATTCTCCTTTTGCATTTTTTTTTACAGTTTCCAAGTAGTGCTTATGCAAGTAATATTTATTGTTCCTGCACACCATTGTTATGTACTATATTCCAGAGAAAGAGATCTTGAATTTCGATTAGTCAAGAAAAGCTGACAAGACATTAAAATAAATATTTTGGTAGGTGCTAAAGTAATAGAAATCAAACTGTTCCTCCATGATAGCTTTGGGATATTCAGATGTTGTTGGACTTCATAATTTAAACACTGAAGATTGGAAAAAGTAGATTTCAATTACTGAATGTTCTTACAAGTTCTCTGATGCCAATCTATATTATATAGTTTAAGGCACTACTGGACTGAAACAAATGGATGAAAAAAAGTGACATTTGTAAATGAGTTGTACAAACATTAAACAAAAGTTAAGAATGTAGCCAGGAAAAATAACCCTAGCCACTAATTACATAATGGCATTATTAATTCTTTAAAAAGAAATTCTAAAACATTAATCCACTTCACAGAAATGAGATACCAAAGTAGAATCTCTGCCACAGACAACCCTTTCATATACTTGATACAATTATATATGATACAATCTATAGAAGCAACTTGCATATGCAATAAACTTTCAAGGAATTAAATATATTACAAATGCAATGGATGTGCACCATTTAGTTAAGAAAACGAGTTACCTGTTAACAAATACTAAATATCTATGCTGAAGAGCTTTGGTGACCATTGTTACTATTTGTTAATGTAGTTAGTAACTTTTTTTCATCCAGACACTCACCATACCTCTCTTCCTTTTGCTCATAGCAAATCTTTGGACCTCTCAGGTGAACTTATGAGTAAACAAATTAACTAGCTACTTGGCTCAGGCAGAGAAGTCTGCCTTGAATTTTGTATAGTTGTTACATCTCAAATAGGTTTTCCTGGTCATTAATTGGAACAGCAAGACTTGTTCAAGGCATTTTGCTGACCAAAATACACATGGTGCCTTCTCCCTTATCAGATTATAATACAGAGAACATAACATTCTGTGTACAATGTTTCCCTCTTTTTGGCAGGTTGCTATTTAGAAAGGGCCTTGGTGGTGCAGGCTGTTAAATGGCTAGCACTTAAGTTCCAGCTGCCTGCAATGAGTGCAGGCTTGAATCCCACCAGGCTCAAGGTTGACTCAGCCTTCCATCCTCTCGGGGTAGGTAAATTGAGGACCCAAGATTGTTGGGGGCAATAAGCTGACTTTGTAAAAATGCCGCTTAGTAATAAGCAGGCATATACAATGGAAGGAAGGCTATTGCTGAGTGCATTGGGTTGCGCTCCAAAAATTGTAAGCCGCCCTGAATCTCCGGAGAAGGGCGGCATATAAATGTGAATAAATAATAATAATAATTTGCCTGAGATGACTACTTCACTCTGCCTAATGCCATTCCTCTTCCTCCTATTTTTCCTTTTCACCATTTCTACTTACCATTATCTCACAGAAAGCAAGTAACAAGGACTAACATAGGTCATTACCACTTCTTTTCAGTTTTCTGTATCCAAAATAATACACTTAAAACTTCATAAGTCAGTCTATGGCACACAGGAGCATACGTACATGCACTCCTTTCTTCTATCCTCTCAGGATTAGCACAGATTGACTGTCAATCTGTATTTATGACAGTAACTGTTTCTTTCTCAGGGATTTCAATCCTCTGACATTTAGATGAATCTGGGTGCAGCCTGATCCAAGGAAATCTCAGGAGTCCCATCAGAGTCTAGATGTCCCAGGAATCCTTTTATAAAGAGATAACTACCCAGAGTTACCTTGAGGTAAAATGGGCAGCCTATAAATTTTATAAATAAATAAATAACCAGCAACAGCAGTGTTAAATACACAGCTGAAAACCACAACTCTTCTTCTTTGCCATTCTGCACTATAGCTTATTCTTCTTTATAATTCAGCATTGTCTCCAGCCAATATCTATCTTTAATAGCAGAGATCTTCATTTTAATTTTTTCAGTACTGTAAGCCTGCCATCCCTCCTTTGGTGCTTACTATAAAGCAGTAAACCAGTTTTGGATTATCAGATATGTTTTACACACACACACACATACACATAGAGAGGGGGGCACTTGTATTTCTTAGGATAACCGTCTGAGCAAAATTGCAACAGATATTTTCATTTAAAAGGCCTAATCTTTCTCTCATTCTTCCACTTCCTCAATTTCATTCTCCTTGTTTTTATATCATACATCATTCCATATTTAATTTGGGAAAGATACACCTTAAAAACACTTTTTTCTGCACTCCTTGGAAGTCCAGCAAAGAATGTCCATGGCCTATATACCAAGACCTTATTTTTCAGGGGACATATCTTTCTAATGACAGTTTTTATGGTTGATTAATAGAGAAAGGAACTAGAATGGAGAAAAAATTGGTTTTCCAACTTTCATTCAATACATGTCCCTTGAGGTTAAAAAACAAAGAAACACCTAATTGCCTTTGGCCAAAAATCAATTGATTGATAAACTTTTCATGATGAAAATTGAGAATAGACTCATACGACTTGCAAGTTGTGAAGCCAAACTCAACATTGGAAAGATATTTGGCAGCCAAAAACAGATTGTAGAGTTTGTGACCTGCCTGATAAAGTAGAAAGCAGCCAAAATAGCTGGATTCTAGCAAACTTTTAACTGGCTGTAAATGGCAGGTGGAGTGCATTTAGCTTGATCATTCACAAAAATAAAAATAAAAAAATAAAAAAATTCTAATTTAACTAATGGAGCATGCGAAGGGAGAAGTAAAAAAATGTTTCCGGCCATTTAATTTTTTAAAAGGCTTTTTTTAGGAAACAAAATATGTATGCTGTTATTCTTTAACTGTAATACAAGCCTCAGGAAAGCCAAACAGGATCATCTGAAAATTAATGGCCTGTGCTATAATTAATAAAGTGCTAAGGGGCTACTTAAAGTCATACAAGGTTACTTATATTATTTGTGAAATAAATATCCGGTGATAAAAATCTTTTAGCAACTTTTTCTTTATAGAACATTAAGTTTTATTATTCTTATTCCCATCAAAAGATTTGATGAATGAAAATAGGGTCCCAGCCTACATGTTAAGTATACCTAATTAGCTTGGACATATCAGGTATTGGGAGAGCTGTTCTCCGAACAATCGTTAGATTCAGTTTGGCAAGTTGTACAAGTACATTGGCAGAGTTTCAACCAGAATCATTGTTTTTTTCCCTCCTTAAAAATATTTACAAAAAAGAAGGAACTGAATAGTATTCCCTCCCTTCCCACCACTGGACTAACACATTTGATCTTCTGGCTTACTACTAAGAGCTATTCAGTAATAGAAAATAGGGAAGGTTTATCAGGTCAAATATTACCAAATATTTGGGGACATACCCAGCAATAGCAATAGCATTTAGACTTATATATCCCTTCACAGTGCTTTACAGCTCTCTCTAAATAGTTTACAGGGTCAGCCTATTGCCCTCAACAATCTGGGTCTTCATTTTACCGACCTTGGAAGGATGGAAGGCTGAGTCAATTTTGTGCCGATGAGAATTGAATTCCGGGCAGTTAACAGAAGTAGCCTGTAATACTGCATTCTAAGCAGTTGGTATTTCATTTCATAGGAAGAAAGAACTGGAACATTTGTATTTCGCATATTCACAATTCTCATAAGAGAGTAATGGTTACCCAGACATCTGGTCATGAACTCATCATTAGGCAGGCACCCCAATCTTGTTAATATAATTCTGATTACCAACAAAATATATAGGGAGGAAAAAAAAGACTTAGAATGATGATGAGAAATTAATGGCAAGCTAAATCATTATTAGATTTCTCTGAACCAGAGTCTAGTTATCACTATGCAACCTTCCATAAAGGTTTGACTGTCTCTTCCGAATGACCTATGTTTTATGAGAACCTGATTTTTTAAAATAATTTCATCTAAGCAATTTCTGGGTATTTAAGGCAATTTAAGGAAAAGAGGAAAGATTTGGGTCTAGAAATATGAGATTGTTCAGAGTGGGGGAATAGTATTAGAAGGGCATTACAAACAAAAGAAAATTACCTGAACTCACTTTAAAAGTGAAAATATTTTTGGACTATTTTTAAGTAATTCACAGTTTGCAACAAAGCATGGCCTGTGCTTATTTTCATTGGTCTTCCCTGCAGGTTTTCTCTCTGGAATAATAGAACTTTGTAAACTGTTATGTATGTAGGTTTGAATGTTATTGGTTTAGTTTGAATTGTTCTTGTAAAATGTCAAATAGGATTGGTTTAAATAGTGCGGGAAAAACCCTGCACTCTGATTGGCTGGCAACTACGGCTGCTGGCTATAAGAAGCAGCCGTAGCCCAGCCAAGTGGCATCCATTCGAGCTGTAGTCACTTAATAAACTCTTCACTGAAGCTCTTCGCGTCTGACTCTTCATGCAAACTTAACACAAACAAATACATATTAATCATTCTAAGTGCTATTTCTTCAATCTACTTTACTGTACCTTACACAAACTTCTCTAAAAATTAAAAACCAAAAGAGCCATGGGTGTTTTGATCCTCTATTTCACCACTGCTATTTTACCTCATCTCATAGCTTTCTGTCAATGGCTGGCTGGGTCGCCCCAACCAAAATAACTTGAACTTACAACTGTTGTTGCAGCATCTTGCAGTCATTTGCAACCTTCCCAGCCAAAGGGAGGGAAAATAAGAGGGAAGTAGGAGGAAAAAGGAGTATTAAATAAGTGTATTGCCTTGATTGATTTATAAAAATAAGAGGTAGGTTACTTTTAAAAAAATAATATTTCTCTGTAGTTATTGATAAAGTCATAATGGCTGATTTCATATTGCTCACTAGAACACATGCTAGAGTTTGCAAACTATAAAATGTAAAGATGATACAATTATTGGGTATATGCAAAGTGTTAAGCTTAAATGAAACAAGCCGATTTCCATCTTAGCATGCTGGAAACCAAGGATTCCCAGCCTACTTTATGAGGGAATAAAGTACAAGGTATAAACAACTTTCATTGTACTTCATATTGTAAAATACCCATCACTTTCTCTGGAAAAAGTCAATCAATATGCAACCTTGTCTTCAATAAGAATCTTAAATTAGAATGGAAGCAATGTTTCCTTTCTGAAATGCATGTTCAAATATGAGGGCAAATAGAGGATCTTTGTGAATTTCCATATTCCTTTCAAATGCCTGAAGGAAGCCTATAGTAATCCCATAATTATTCAACCACAAATTTTATTCTCTACATTTCTAATTCCACTTTCTCCTAAGTTGCTTCTCACCTTTGACCTGTGAAGCACAATATATAAGATAAAGGAACAATTTGGCTTGGTCCTCATAGTCTTTGTATTCAAACCAGATCTACTCTTTATATTCAAACAAATAAACCATATTGTTAAAACAATATCCTAAGACAATGGCTCAATTCCACCATAAGCAAAATGCACAAACTAATCAATCCCTGTTGTGTATCATAGAAAGTGGCAGTACTTAGGTGATTTTGCCTGATTTCAAGCAAACAAAAAATTGAAACTTGCTTATTATTTTAATCTACTAGGAAATCTACCAGCAAAAGATTAGACAGAATAAAATAAAATAACCTTCCAGAAGGCAGCCCAAATGATCTAAAACTCAAAGAAAACTTTCCATAAACTTAAGTTCAATAGCTCTTAGGAATACGCAGTGAAATAGATTTCCTGCATTTGCAGTGTAGGCAGAGGTGGTGTTCAGCAGGTTCTGACCAGTTCTGGAGAACTGGTAGCAGGAATTTTGAGTAGTTCCGAGAACCAGCAAATACCACCTCTGACTATCCCCACCCCCATCTATTCTCTGCCTCCTGAGTCCCAGCTGATTGGCTGGGTCTTCTTTTGTTGCCCTGCATAGGAGAATGGAGCTGGAAAGCAGGTTAGTGGGGTGGGGAGGGAATGGGATTTTGTAGTAACCTTCCTTTGTTATACCCACCAAGCCACACCCACCAAGCCACATCATGCCCACCAAGCCACACCCACAGAACCAGTAGTAAAATTTTTGAATCCCACCATTGAGTGTAGGAGATGACCTGGCTGAGCCAATTGGGATGTGTGTGTGTCAAATGCATCGTCAGTCTCAAGTCCCTTCATGTCCATAAGAGATCTACATCGAGCCCATCTTAAATTCTATTGACTCTTATCTACCACCAATTTTCTTTGACCATTAGTAGTTCAGATTCTTGTGAAGAGCATGTGCTTGCAATAAACCTTGACATTCATTTTAAACTGCCTGGACTTCCTGATTTTTATGCACTCGACAGGCAGTTTATGATGCATAGTTTAGTTTTTCTGTGTCAATGAATTTGTTACTTTAATACCAATATTTAATCCAAAATGAAGGTCACATGTTCAATAGAAGGCAGTCAGAAATGAGCCTTTATATTTTGCTTTTCAGATACATGTTATATAGCTAAACCCAACTCTTCCTTTTGAAAGAAGTGAGTCAGAGCAGGCATCAGCTGGTGGTTGTGGTTGCTTAATCCTTTTCCTACTCACCACTTTATTTCCGCAACTGGTTGCATAATATATAAATATGACTACAATGGGCATATGTGAACGCAACTAGTGTAGTGGTTCTTTGCTGCACTGGGAATGGGAGGAAGTATGTTCATTTTATGCTCTTTCTGAGAGTGGCAAAAGTCTCTTTGTGTCACTTTGTCAATCAGAATTGCTTAAGGCCCTGTCATGCATGACGGAATCTGGTCTACTTGTGACACTGAGAGGTGGCTTTGGGCCAGTTGTGCTGACGCTATAATGGGGAAAATCCCCCGTTTGTTGCTTAGACCAGCATTTAGACTTTCATATTGTCTTGAGCAATTGAATTCCATGAAAATATGCAATGTTAAAAAGCAAATGAGATCCACTGGACTCAGAAATCATACATCACAACAGAAATCATGAATGAGTCTTAATTCAGTCTATCTATATATCATTCATTCATTCATTCATTCACAAACATTTATATAGCCACCCATCTTTCAGCAACTCTGGGGTGGGCTTCAAATTTTAGCAATTTTTTGTCCTAATTGACTGGGTGGGTGGTCATGTGCTGGGTGGTCGTGTGACTGGGTGGGTGTGGCCAACTCGACATCGCTTCTTTACCTTAATTACACTTAGGCAAGAAAAACCAAAACTACACATATAGACTGGGTGAAACCAGGCTTAATAGCAGTGACTATGAGAGGGATCTTGGAGTCTTAGTGGACAACCAGCTAAATATGAGCCAGCAGTGTGCAGAGGCAGCCAAACAAGCCAATGCAAGTTGCATTAACAGAAGGATACAGTCAAGATAAAGAGAGGTATTAATATCACTCTATAAACTAAAACTATAAACTAAAGCCTTAGTAAGACCACACCTAGAGTACTGCATCCAGTTTTGGTCACCACAGTATAAAAATGTTGAGACTCTAGAAAAAGTGCAGAGGAGAGCAACAAGGATGATTAGGGGACTGGAGGCTAAAGCATATGTAGAATGGTTACAGGAAATGGGCATGAAGAGAAGGACCAGGCAGACATGACAGCAGTCTTCCAATATTTGAGAGGCTGCCACAGAGAGGAAGGGGTGGAAGAGGGAAAATATTTGTGAGAAATATTTACTGTGTTTTTTGCTTGTTAAATTTAAAGGGCCATTGGACTCCATAAAGGTTGTGACAGCAATAGAAGTAATGGTGTAACCATGAAGCAGCAGCTAGGCAAACTGCTGAATAGTCTGAATTATGCTTTGGAAATTGTGTAACATATGCTCTGAAATGAAGCAAATGAATGAGACCCAAATGTAAGCTGTTCTCTACAAAACCCACTCTGAACTTACCACACTAAGCCTGGCAAGAAAAAGCAGAGCAAATTATTTTGTTTTGGTGAGGAGGATATGGAATAAAGAAAGATTGGCTCCAACAGTTTTAGGAGACTGCATTGTTAAAATCTTCTCCAATTGGACTTTCAGGTCCTTCTGAGCAGGCTAAATTTTTTGATTCTCCAAAGCCATTGTACACCCCCATAAGGAAAACATTAAAGGAACAATTAGAAAAAGGGAGAGATTCAAGCTAGAAACCAAAGACAGACACATAAATTTATTTGTTTAAATTTTTATGTTTAATCTTTTTTAATTATTTAGTGTTTAAAGAGATCGAACAATGGATGTAACTAGAATACAGGCAACTGCTCTCTTCTGATGCACTGGATGGTAGAATTGAATGTAGAAGGCATGCCCCATTGAGTTCAATGGTCTACAGTTAGCTCTGCTGTTCAGAAGCATGGAACGAGACACAGATCTGTGTTAGGAAGCCCCTCCATACAGTACAGTGAGGCTGTTCAAAGAAAATATGGTTAATTTATGCTGTTATGTATGTTAGGAAGAACTAAGAGAAGAAGAAAATGTCTACTATTCTTTTTAGGATGAGATTTCCATTAAAACTTCCTAGATGTGTATGTATAATAATGTATAATAATTGCATGCAGAATAGAGCTTAGCTGTGTATGTATAATAATGTAAAATAATTGTATGCAGAATTGAATAGATTGAATTGAAGAAAATATTCTTTACCTGTGTATAGCCCTAATTGGAATTGCTGCAGTACAAAATAAATTAATTGTAACATGTTTGGCAGCCAGAGAATTAAATTGAGTTTTTGGATTGGACTTAGAGCTGTGGGAGGCAGATAGGCAGTGGTTCTGGCCCACAGTCACCTTTGTGATTGGAACCACTCCTTGAGTTATCTCAATGCTCTGAGAACAAACTACAGGTTTTCCAAAAAAAGAAAATGTAGAGATTTAAAGGGACAAAACCTCCCCAGGTCTGGAAATGTTGTGTGTGAGAATGTGTCTGTATGTAATCATTTCCAGCCCTGGAGGATGAGATCCTCTACAATGGAGCTTATTGGCTCCCAGTAAGCAGTATGATTACAGTGTAAATGTGTGAGTATGTTGATGGGAAAAAGGTTGGTATAAATGTTTGTGTGTTGACTGCTATCCCAGATTGAAGGGAGAGTAAGAAATAGTGTGAGAAAGGTCCGACCTGAGAAAGATAGGATTATTTGTGTGTGTATTTGTGTGTGCTTTACTGATGATGGAAATTATTTGTGTGTGATTTATTGGTGAAAAGAATGTTGAGTGGAAAATGGATGAGATTCCTGTGTAGTATTTTAAACATCCCTCCCTTCTTGTCCTCGCTGGTTGTTGTAAAGGCGGGGCCAGGAGAAGGGGGGAAAAGTGAGGCTTTTGATCACTTTAACAATTTTTCCCCTCTGCTTTGAGTTTTTGCCTTGAAAAAGGCGAGGTTAGAAAATAACTTTTTTATAGGTAACTTTTAATAACTTTTTTTATAGCTTCACCTCCTGATTTTTTAGTGATTTTCACACAAAGGAGCCTCAGATAGCTAGGCTGAGATTGGCAAATTGCCTGGAACGTTATCTGTAAAGGTGGTTCAGTTCCCAGGTGGGCAATTTGCCCAGATCTTTGACAATGGCTCAGTTCCCAGTTTCAGCAAGGGCAATCATAATTTAAAACTAGCTGCACTTTGTACATGCTCTTAATCCATATTTTGATTAAAGCAGAGAATTGACACTAAAATTTGACTCCATCTGGAGGGTTTACAACAAGAATGCAAAGAATGCATGGCTATTGCCAGCACAACAAGTAAAATCATGAAGGGTATACAATGGGCTTTGCAAATAACTTTTTCTTTGTAATTTTTGATAAAGCGCAGTAAGGTATAAATGGTGGAGTTGTGTAAAGTCTAATTTTCAATTTTATTTTCAGAATAACTTATCTCTTCAATGTCCTTTGCCTGACTATCTAAGCTGTATTGCTTGCCTAAAGAACTTTGGCCTGCTTACTTAATGACTTCTTCCCTTACAAGGATCGTCATGATGATATCTGGAAAGTGTTCTGCAATTTTAATTTTCAAAACTTTTTCTCAACAGCTTTTCAATTTAATTTCTGACTCATTATGTGTGTCAAATTATTTTTAATCTTCCAGGTGCTTATATTACACCCAGGATTGACCCTAATCTCATTATCTTATTTTTAATATTTGCAACAGCTACTACAAGACCAAAGATATTTCTTTCATATGTAGTCACTTGACCCTTTCTGGGATCTTTCTAAAGGCTATAGCTTTGCTGATTTTTTTTCAGTCACTCTTTTTTTCATCAAAATGCTAGAGGCCTGGCACAAGCTTGCCATATTCCAGTTAATCAAACCAAGCAGATTGTTCATCATCAACTTTGGCAAATGGATGTTACCTACTAGGTAAGCCCCCTTTTTTACAACATGATATTTGGCTTTTTTGCAATTTTGTACAACCTGGAATATAGCCATAATGGAACATGCTCATTGGTCATTTAAGGCCTGTCTCACAAATAAATAAAAAAGGAGGGAACGAGTCTCTAAAAAGTTTTTTTTAAGTATAACTTACCTTAAATCAATTGCATGTAATTGAATGTTTCTATTTACCTTAAATTAATTGAATGTTTTAATTAACTATTTGGGGGTGAAGGGGCAAGGCTATGTTGTTGTTTTTGCTTCTACAGGACCTTTGTGGATCCAAGCTTGTTGTATCCACCCAGCCAAGGATGTCTACACCAGGCCCCCCCAGTCCCAGTAATTTGACTTTACAGATGGCACAGTGTCCAATCCAGGTTCATTTGTTTATGCTTGATTGTTTACAGCTGTTATTTGGCAACAATGGCTGTTATTCCACCCAAACACTCACTTGAATGAATGAAGTAAAACTTATGGGTGCAATTGGCTAACATCACACAGAATAATGTCTTTTGCTTATCTGAAACTTATGATATGAAAAATTTGCTTTCTACGTGTTTAGTTCCTGTCTGCACTCCTTCTGCAGTAATTCAGAACTTCAGGATTTGCTGCCTATTATGCTTTACACACCTCAATGGTAGCAGTCCCTGTAAATATAATTTGTGCAAAAGTAGTTAATTGTACATCTTCAAGTTAAAAAACCTCACTGTCATCATATTAGCTCACCTACTTTGAACTGTACAGCTTTTGAAAAGACTTTAACTTTGCTCATGTTTGGCTACTGCAAGGCTACTTGCAGGTTAATGCAAGTTTCTTCAAGAAACTTTTAATTATATTCCTGCTAATATTAGTGAAGTGCAATGCTGCCTCTACCGGCTGATTTCTGTTTTACTTTCTAAACAACAAATTCATTGCTTGAATCGTTCTTGACGAGGGGTCATGCTAGATAGCACTTGCGACTCTGAAACAACCTTACTTAATAAAGCAGAATACGTAGTGCTAGCTTTGTCTATAGTGGGTGTGCCAGCAATTGCTACTCGCGCTCACCTTAACATTAACTCTGTTGCATGTAATTTAGTAAAAACAATTATGTAATTTAGCAAAAACAATTAATGTTACTTCTTCAGTTATCTCAACAACCATGAGATGCAAAATCTATATTGTTTTAATTTGTTTGATGGCTCACGAACCATCCAGCACCAGCTTAATATTTTAAACAATTTGGCCTTTGATTTGAAAATTGATCAATTAGGATCTTGGTTGGAAAGCTTTTGGGCTTGATTGCCCACAGGCTTAATGGGAAAAATTCTATGCTATGTAGTCATTATTTGTGCTTTAATTAGTGGATGCTGCTTTGTTCAATGTCTCCCTTCTCTTTGCAACATATGTATCACAGCTTTTTACCCTAAACCCTCTCCTACATTGCCTAAGGGTCAAGTATATGCCCTGTATAAACAACCGCAAGCATGCTCTTCTAATGATTATTATGATTCCTCTCCTAACTTCTTTTATGATTGTTCTTCCTCTAACAAAATAAAAAAGAGTGAAATGTAGTAGCCACTGAGATCCTATGGATGGCACTGGATGCTAGCAGCAGACTGCAGCTTTAGCTATGGGGGCCTCTTTTGTTACTGCATGATCTCATCCTTTGGAGGCCCTGGTCCAACCTACTGATCAAGGCAGGATATCAGACTTATACCATCTTAATCTAACAGTTGTTCAGTCTATTTTTGAAAACCTCCCATGATACAGCACCTACAACTCCTGGACACAAGCTACTTCATTAATTGCTGTCAAAAAATTTCTCCTTACTTTTTTAGATTGGATCTCTCTTTAACAAGCTTCTACCCATTGCTTCTTGTCCTGTCCTCTGGCGTCCTAGGAATAACTCAATCCCCTCTTGTCTGTGACAGGCCCCCAAATACTGGAAGACAGTATAATGTCCCCCAGATCTTAAACTTCAATAGGCTAGACATATCTAGCTCCCTTAATAATTAAACTTGCCATTTAGACTCTAAATCCTTTATCATGTTTGTTGCTCTTCTCCTCACACTTTTTAGGATTTTTTTTTTTGGGGGGGGTATCATGATGAGCAGAACTGGTCATCATAGTCCAGATGTGTCCTCACTAGTGCAGTATAAAGCAGTTTTATAACTCCTCATGCTATTGATGCTCTCCTTTTAATACATTCATTTTTTGGCAGAAGCATTTTTTGGCTCATACTCAAGTGATGATCCACTAGGACAGCTAGATCCCTCTCACAGATACTAATATTAAGCTAGCTATCACCTATTTTGTATCTGTGATTTGGTTTTTCTTGCCTAAGTGTAAAATCTTATTTTTCTGACCACTGTACTGCATTTTGTTGGATAGGGCCCAATGCTCAACTCTGCCAGAAGAAGGAAGTTATGTCTTTATATTTCTTCTTTATACTTGTTTCCCCTTTTCCACCCTCTTTTTTCCTCTATACTTTTAAAATATCTTTGTTTGCATTAATTTTCTATCTCTGTATTTTTCAACATCAACAAAAAATTAAAAAGCCTCCTCATGGCTGCCTTCCAGTGAACCCTGGAGTGGATTGCAAGACTTTCAGTTTCATAATTTCAAGTCACACTGCTACTTATAGTACTGACTGATTGCCTTTTGGACTTGCCTTTCTTAGTGCTTATTCTTTAGCTAGATTTTTTTGTGTTTGACTATAAGTTCTATTTGGATTCTCCTTGTTACTACATTGGCTTTGACTGTAGATTTCCATAATGTAACTTAGTGAAGATTCACTGCAATGACAAGGATGAGTCACTGAAGGGTATGCAAACACATGGCCCTCTGTAATATATAACCAAACGAAAAGGAATGATCTTCAAAAGTCCCTTAACAATGTCCAGTATGCTTCAGATACTTGCTTCTTTAAAGATCTTTGCAGCTGAAAATCCGTCTGAATAAATAAATGAACAATAAAAGTAGAGAAGTGTTCTTAATCTGAATAATTAAAATCTGTACAAGAAATATGTAACCATTATTAGAAAGCAAATGTGTCCTAAGTAGACAAAATGCCAACTGGATAGATTTATTTTGTTCTCTATTTCATGGTACTGTATGCTAAGCAATTCAGAGAACTGTGTTTGTCATGAATAACTCAACATTTATTTATTAAACCTCTACAGCTGCCCCTATCTACCTGGTCACAAGGTCACTCTTGTGCAAGTGGCATTTATGAGTGTTGGGTAATTATTTGGGTAATTCTAATTTCAGCCACAATCAATATATTGTTAATTTTAATTATTGCATCATCTATTGTCATTAGATTCTAGATTTTTTTTATTCATATTTATATGCCACCCTTTTCCGGAGACTCAGGGCGGCTTACAATTTTTGGAGCACAACCCAATGTGCTCAGCAATAGCCTTCATTCCATTGTATATGCCTACTTATTACTAGGGCCCCCACAAAGGGGCATTTTTACAAAGTCAGCTTATTGCCCCAACAATCTTGGGTCCTCAATTTACCTACCCCGGGAGGATGGAAGGCTGAGTCAACCTTGAGCCTAGTGGGATTTGAGCCTGCACTAATTGCAGGCAGCTGGAACTAAGTGCTAGGCGTTTAACAGCCTGCACCACCAAGATTGAGCATAGAAACAATTTAGAGCATAAATGGTTGATGACTGAAAAATTTGCAGGAGACAGAAAAATGAGGTAAAAAAATTTGTATAGGTCGGAACTATGTAAGCAACAGAATCAGCCAGAAATTTGACCATCAGAACTAGAAAGGATTTTAATTAGTTACTAAAGGGAAGAAAAATGGAATCCTAATGTAATACTGGAGCTCATAAATACAATTCCAACTTCAAGAACAAGACTTCATACTTCTGTTCTTGTTTTTTATAAGAACCTTAAGCCTCTTGAATGAATGGATAATTATCTGCTTATCTGGGATGATCTGCACGCAACTTGATGTTTGTGCATTAAGGTTCTGACAAACTAGGTTGCATTTCAAAATGTGCATTTGAAAAACATCTGGAAGCTAAAGCACATCTTCAGTAATTCCTTGCCTTGAGCTAGGATGGCCACTATGTCTCAAGCCCAGGAACACACACTGTTGTCTCACTGAGAAAACAATCTCCAGCTATCTTTTCTTTCTTCATATCAATCTTAGTGGGGTGGGTGAGTTTTGTTTGGTTGTTTTGAAATCTGCTGACATGTACTGTATTACCTGGTTTGCATGGTGGGTCTTATTTTCTTGTAAACAAATACTTCTGCTTCAGTTGCTCTTGTATCCTGTAGCAGGAACTTCCCTTCTACTCTAGTCACTGACTACTGCCTTACATAGCCATTCCATTTTAGACTGTTGAAATTTCCCCTCTTGTGATTAACAGCTTCACCCATGGACCAATGAAAGGCTGGGCTTTTTAAAAGAAGTTTACTAATGGAATGGTGAAAGGCTGAACTCTGGTTAAGAAATTTAAAGCAGTTTTGTTGATAAACAATAAAATGACAGAACTATTGCTGTTGTAATTCCTCCTCCTCCCCTGACCCCCAACTGAAAGGATTGCCCTTCTAAGCCAAGTGATAAGAATAATAATGCATGAAGATGCTGAGCTTGTCGATCAGAAAGGTCGGCAATTCAGCGGTTTGAATCCCTAGCACCGTGTAACGGAGTGAACTCCTGTTACTTGTCCCAGCTTCTGGAAACCTAGCAGTTCGAAAGCATGTTAAAAATGCAAGTAGAAAAATAAGGACCGCTTTGGTGGGAAGGTAACAGCGTTCCATGTGTCTTCCGTGTTTAGTCATACCACATGACCATGGAGACATCTTCAGTCAGTGCTGGCTCTTCAGCTTTGTAACAGAGATGAGCACTGCCCCCCAAAGCCAGAAACAACTAGCACGTATGCGCAAGAGGAACCTTTACATCTATCTATCTATCTATCTATCTATCTATCTATCTATCTATCTATCTATCTATCTAAAAATCATCATTTTAGCCATTGTCTATCCACTGCAGGATAAATGCCTTCCGCATGTTTCTAATCAATCCGGCCCTGACCTTTCTTTTACCAATTGGGCCCACAATACTTGCGGTCTTTGCTCCATCTTGTTTTAGGCCTCTTTCATGGACACTTTTTATCAATTGTTATCCATTCTATGACTGCCTTGGTCTGCGTTGGTCCACCTGCCATCAGTTCTTCTTGTTATATGACCAGCCCATTTTCATTTCAATTCTTTTACTCTTTTGATGATATTGTATACTTTTGTTTGTTCTCTAATCCATGTTCATCTAATCCATATGTAATGTCATGAATTAGTGTGAATATGTATACACATCAACAATGGATGCACAAGACAAGAAGTTTCATGTAAAGGGGGAGTTTAATCAAAGAGGGTTTGTACAAAATATAAACCTCATAGATCTGGCTAAATAAAAGTGTTAGGTTAAAAAAAAGGGTGAAATCTACTAGTCAGAGAGTTATAAGCATGGTCTGGACAGAATACTTGGCATTTTCATGGCCCAAGCTGAAGAACAAATTAAAATGTTTCAGCTTAATTTCAAGCTAGTTTATGGACAGAAATCAAGTCACTTAAGACTGCAGTGGGGCCAGCCCATTGAGTATTGACAGAAACCATTGTTTCAGCCATTGACCAGTAAAAATACAATCAATAAAATGGACAAAATAAAACTATCCCTACTGAGCTTGAGTACTAGAAAAGGCTATTCCTACAATTTCTTTAGCATGCAGTGGAAGTTTTCACTCTTTCTTTTTCATACTCTGAGTATCAAAGATTGGTTTACACCTTTATATAAAATATTCAGATATTATGTAGCTAAATATGTAGTATATTTTAGATGTTTTAAGAGATTGAATTATTTTGCTTAAGTGATGTCCAGATATAAAAAAATAATAAAGTATTTTTTTCTCTTATATATATATATTAAAGAAAGCATTTCATTATCTCTTACAAGCTTATAAAATCGTACATCGAGAGCAGTCCACCTGTGACAATATATTCTCTGTTTGATTAAACTGTTATTTTCATAGGAATGTCCCCTTTTCCTTTCTTAATAATCATTTCAGGAAGTCTCCCTTTATTATTACAGGAAGTGATAAAAATATTTTCATGGACTGGCTTTTGTGGTGGCTTCCCAGAAAGCAGGACTGTCTTACATTTCCTTTGAAAGTGATTCTCAACCTCCTCATTTTTCTAATGCTGATTTGCTAACAATGTGCATTTTTCCTGATGCTTGATCTACCTCTTCTTTGCTTCTATTTCTTTTTAAATATTTTGTATTAAAAAATTTAAACATATTAAGCATGTTAAAAAGATAAAAGCTAACAAGAATACAAAGTAAAAAGATAAGAAAAAGAAGGATAAAGAAAGAATCAAAAGTGCAAAAAGAAAAAAATAGTTTTTAAAAAAATTATTATTTTTGGGTAAATGTATATTGCTGCTTGCTCTCTCATGGCAACTTAGTGGAAATAAAAACACCAAATAAAAGAAATAAAAATAATAAAATACCCCCCTCTTCTCCACCCCAGAGACAACACACACCCATACCAGCCATTTAATGAGCTCCATAGTGCTCTGGGTTCCCCAGGCCTGCTGGCAGAATAACATCTTTGGGGCCCACCGAAAGAGTGTCACAGTGGGGGCCAATCTAATTTTCGGAGGGATGATGTTCCACCACAGAGAAGGCCCTTCTTCTGGTTCATGCCAAATATATCTTCTTAGAGCAGCTCCTCGGCAGCTTTAAGACTTGTGGACTCCAACTCCCAGAATTCTTCCTCCAGTCATGTTAGCTCAGGAATTCTGGGAGTTGAAGTCCACAAGTCTTAAACTTGCTAAGTTTGAAGACTCTTACCTTAGGAGCAACATTCCTTGCCTTCCCGCTCTAGTGGATCAGGTGGATGTGACCGGGGTGGGATTCAACCGGTGTTACTACCGGTTCGGTACTTACGTTTTGCGCGTTCTGCTATAAAGATTAGAAACAACTACTTCTTATCTTTTTTCTTTCTTTTCTATATTTTTTTACTTCCTTCCCCTTTCTTGTACTTTTAGCTTTCTCTTTGACTTCTTCCTTTTTCTTCCTTTATATTAGTTTTCTTTTAAAAAATGTATTTAGTAAAATATATGTTACAGAGAGAAACTGAAAAAGAAAATTTGACCCATGTTCTGTTTAGGCATCTTGCTAGGATTCCTTCTTTTTTGCTCATGACTTAAGGTAGCTCAAATAAAGAATAAAAGATCATAGGTGATAAACTGCACTTTTTGTTCAAGAACTCAAGGTTGTCACTTGGCACTCCTTTCTCACATCTGCTCCAATAACAAACCTGTGAGACAGGTTGGGCTGAAAGAGTGACTGGGCCAAAAAAACTTCCATAGCTGAAGGTAGACTTGAACCTGGATTTCCCCAGACTCACATTAATGAATGCATCACTCTGGCTTAATGAATTGCACAAAGACACTTGTTTGTCTATGTGACAAATACTGTACAACAGTTTGCTTGACAGTTGATTGCAAAAACTGGAACAGCTCAGGTGGTATATGGATTAAGATTAAACTAGAGCAAGAAGACCAAGTTCTAGTCCACTTTCAATTCTGGAAGCTTCATGGGAGAGTTGAGGCCAGTCATTCTCTCTCAGTCAACCTATATCATATGATTGTTGTATTTTGGGGGAAACAAATAGGACAGAGAGCTATATATGCTGCCTTGAGCTCCCTCTCCTCAATGAAGAGTGGGTTACCAACAGTGGTGGTATCCTATTGGTTTGGCCCGGTTCTGGCGAGCTGGTAGCAGCGATGAGCAGCAGAGGCTGAACTGATTCTCTCTGCCGCTCTGCTGTTGGACCCACCCACTGGCCTGGCTATCATACTCATCTTTATCTGCTGAATTTGAAGCACAGCCGCTTTGCGTGGCACAGAATAGTGCCGCACGGCAACTGTGAAGCAACTGGGATTGTGTAGGACGCCTCTGCACCTGTGCAAAGTGCATGTTTGGCACACACATGCACACAAAGTGTGTGCACGCACACAAAGCACGCCCACCAAGCCAAGCTCACCGAACCGGTGGCAAAAATATTTGAATCCCACCACTGGTTAC
Organism: Naja naja; assembly: GCA_009733165.1. Lineage (NCBI taxonomy): Eukaryota > Metazoa > Chordata > Lepidosauria > Squamata > Elapidae > Naja > Naja naja. The sequence goes on along the minus strand of CM019150.1, from coordinate 107,210,478 downwards.
CAATCTAACCAACAAATAAAAAACCATTATGGGATTAAGAAAGAATTGTTCTCTGGATTCAAGCTATGGAGACTATACCTTTTGGAATCAGATTTTTACTGAATACCGGGGAAGGGCGGAAGGGTAGAGTAAGCTACCTATGCTTAGAAAATAAAAACTCTTTTAATATGCACAGAATCAATCTATGGGAGTTCTAAAAAGTAAAAATTTTACAAAAGCTGAATGTTCCACAGAGGCTGAAATAATTCATTGTGCTTCCTTATCACTTGTCCTTGCTTCTATCCGCTTGCTAGCCAGTTCAAGCCACATCCTGTTTTTCCTAGCAGTAGTAACTACAGAGAGAGATAGGGAGGGAGGGAGAGGGAGAAATGGAGTAGGGGAACCTCTGCCTTGTTCAAACTATCTATAGTTATTCTTCCTTCAGTGGTTTAGCATGACATGGTAGCTGCTGAAGTGCTAATAAAAATACAAGTTAACTGAGAATTTCAAGTTTTCTTTTCATGTTTTAGCAGATGAGATATAAATTTGATCTTTGAAGTTCTAGTCTGGGGGTACAGGTTATCAATCATATACTCTAAGGCCTTGTTCTTCTAAGAGTAAAGGACTAATTTGGAAACAGGTTTTTGCCAATCCAACTATTTTAGAAAAACTAGGTGACATCATTTTCTTATAAAGATTTCATTCATAGTGTTAATTTAATTTTATTTAGTCTCCAACTGACTCAGGGCAGCTCACAATATATTAGCATAAACTAATCCAATCCAATTAAGAACAAGATGGGATTCAGTCACTACACAGAGATTAAAAACAATAAAAAAGGCATACCCAAGAAGGGGATCCATCCATCTCAACAAACAAAGTATTCAAGGCTCTATGCCAAGGGTCTTCAAACTTGGCAAATTTAAGACTTGTGGACTTCAACTCCCAGGATTCCTGAGCTAACATGACTGGAGGAGAAATTCTGAGTTGAGTTGAAGTCCACAAGTCCTAAAGGTGTCAAGTTTGAAGACCCCTGCTTTATGCCAATGACAACAGGGGAGGGGTGGGGGGAACATGGATTTCTGGTTGATCTCATTCCAAAGGGCAGGCACCACAACAGGGAAGGCTTACTTCCTGGGCCCTGATAAATGCCATTGTTGAACCAAAGAGACCCAGAATGTGCCAATTCTGCTGGCATGTACCAGCCTGGCAGAAACCATGGGAAATAGGCAGTTCCTCAAACTGCTGCAACTGCTGCCAATTCTAGCTGCAGAGATGTTTATAATTAGGTAATTCCTAGCAATTTCCTCCTGCTACATTTATTGGGGAGACAGTGTGGGAGAAATGAATTCAGCAGCAGCCATTGGGAGAGTAATGCTCCTGACTACGAGCAGATTACAGGAAGAATACTCATTAAGTAACATTTTCCAAGACAATGTCCACAATATAGTTTATCTTCAGTGCAGGGGTAGCCCAGGTGTCAGTGAATATGCTAACAGGTGTTCCTGTATTTACAGTAAAAACTCGATTAAAAAAATACATGGAAATAGGAAAACCTCACTTTCATTTAAACTAGATATCGGAGAATAAAACAGATCACTTTGTTCTTAAGCACAGAGAGCACATTAAATATTAATATTACAAACACCAGGTCAGTACCTGAAACCTTTCTCTTCATTCTCTCTCCCCATTTGCCCCTGTGCCCCCCAATGCAAAAACCTCCAAAAACAAAACAAAAATACTAAGGAATAATTTTAATTTTTTAAATGCCTGTTCATAAGCTATAGCTTTATTTTCTGGTCCAAAAACCCATTTCCCACTATATTTAGTTGAATCCAGTCTAATATAATGGTTTTGGTTTTTCTTCGTCTTCTTCCCCAAATAGGCATAAACGCAGGGAGGAACCTTGGACCTTCAACTAGCATGGAAAAGATGCTAGAAAATGTAATCCAAGATCTGGTCCACCTGATTCTATGCGCTGCCTCACGTCGTCTGCTTTTGCGACGCGGAAACGAAACATGAGGAGTAAGTGAAATCAACCACTGACTGGGGCCATTTTGCAGGACGTTTTCCCTCCTGAAACGCTACTCCGTGTTTTTATTGCACCAACTGGTTGTACCTTCAAATGCTCACGTAGAAGCTAATCCCACTGACAACAGAGGAAGGGAAACAGAAACTTCAGAGCGAATATACGTGCCGCTGGCTGGTCGGCTTTTCCCCCCCTGCAACTGTCTCCACCGATCGCTTTCCCGACCCCTTTCCACGTGCGCTTCGCCCACCGCCGGCCATCGTTCCACGCGTTGAGTGACGTTGGCAAAGCGAAGTTCAACTTTGAGCGCCTCCTTAAACCCCTGGGACCGTCTGACTCCACAACTCCGCCCATTCGGCTCCGGTTGCGAATGAAAAGTCAGCCCAGCCGAGCCGAAAAGAGGAACGTGTGAGTGGGCGGAGGACAATCCAAAGAAGAATCCGATCTCGTTGGATCGTGAGATGCGCCATCCTCGGGGCACCTAACGCGCACCGGCCACATTTGTAAGCCATATGCTTAGCATGCTTCATTATAGCGAGGATGATTGGGAGAGCGGAAAAGCTTCTAAGGTCTAGGAGAATGGCATATAGGAGAGAGTTAACTGTCTTAGCTGCTGGGATAGAGAAGCCTTTCGCTTGTTGTTTAGAAAGGAAAAGGCGCTCTTTTTTTGCCCGGCTGAAAAAAAAAATCAAAGTTAGCTCCGTCTTGCTAACTTGCTGCAAGTTCGTGAAATTGAACGGGCCGATGTTAAGAGTGCAAGGGAGGAGAAAGAGGGCTTTTTGTATCAGGAGGAGTTGCGACATGTTCATGTACTTGCGTAGCATATTTTAGCTTGGGCGAGGAAAAAAAAAAGTTGCCAGAGTGGTGGTATGGGGACTTTTACGGAACCGAGAATAATCCTCGGGGCTTGGATATTTGGCACGTGTTTGACGAGCTAAGGAATTCTATTTCTATGAACCGCAGGCGACCTTAAAATGCGTGCCCTTTGCAAGCTATTTTTTCCATCCATCGGGCGTGCTTTTTAATGAAATAGCCTTGGGAGAGAGGGCTGGTGTGGCAGGCTTTCGCTGAGCAGAAAACTCGATAATGTGGCAGTGTCGAGGTCGGGAAACGAAGAACCAGCCTAAACATAGGAATGTTATTAGATGAGACAGTAAACACGTTCAAATGCGAACAGAGGAACCAGGGTAAGAATCCTTAAAGATTCTCATACCTGGGAATAAACTCTGTTGAATATATATTAGTCATGGGACTGATGTATTTCTGTGTAAGCAGATTGATGGATATTTGTCCCTGCTTATTCAAGGGTCAACATAATTAGTGGAGGACTTATTAATGTTTTCCCCAGTTTATCTGTGACCCTGATATTTCACTTGTCTTTTCTGATTCTTGATAAAACTGCTCTTATTAGGCAAAGATAGTGTATGAAATGGTCCAGTTATACTTTCGTCAAATGCATTCAAGGTTTGCACTGTTTATAGTTATGACAAACACCAGGTAGATTGTAGTATGCTTACTACAACAAGAAGGAAACTTTTGAAATTGGGTAAGGAAGTTTTGGATGTTCTAACAAATATGATGGACAAAACCAGACACACAAAAAAAAATCAAAAGATTGATTCTCTACTATTTTATTTTTTTGAAATGTATTATTAGATTTATTTTTATTTGCCTTTGTTTTTTGATATCTGGTGTCTGCCTGGCAAAAGCTCTGCGCTCTTTGGGGAAGGTTTTTCAGAAGTGGGTTGCCATTGCGTCCTTCCTAGGGCTGAGCGAGAGTGATTGGCCCAAACTCACCTAACTGGCTTTATGCCAAAGGCAGGACTACAACTCATGGTCTTCTGGTTTATAGCCTGGGGCTTAACCACTAGCCCAAACTGCTCATTAGTTTTATATCTTACCTTAATTTGTACAGTTTAAGGCAACATGCTGTAACCATAGTACTGCTTCCTATTTTCATTACAACAGTAAAACTGTGAAGTGGATTGGGCTGAAACCCCTCCCCAACCCTAATCCTAGTCAGTTTTCAGCTCTGAGATTGGGCCAGTTTCTACTGCAATACCTGAAACATTCCATCAACCCAGCTTCTTACTTTTACTTTTCTACTGGGCTGTTGTGCAAACTTGTAAGTAAAGCTTCGTTCTTTTCTAATAATGGCTACAGCTGCCCTGTAAGTTGCTGGTTCTGCTTCCCACTTACCTATTTTGTAGTTATACAAAGCAACCTAGGAGAAAACCACAGGGCACAGCAAGCAGAAAGTGTGCATCATATGCTTTTGAATTTGCCTCCAGTGGAAAAATTTCTGGGAAAAGTGTATGACTCTTAAAAACTTCCCAGCTGATAGTTCTACATTGGTTGTGTTTAGCCTGGAGATGAGAAGATTGTAGTGATGAATAATAACTGTCTTAAAATAGCTGAAAGGGGCCATCATGCAGAACATGGGGCAACATTGGTTTGGGTCTTCCAGAAGATAGGGTCATCATATGACTTTGAATTTGCCTCCATTGGAAAAATTTCTGTGAAAATTGTATGACTGTTAACTGTAAAACTGTTAAGATGAGCAAGACAGTAAATGGTGACAGGGCATCAGGAAAAAATGTCTTAATGGTAAGAGTTTTTCAACAGTGGACAGACTGCTTCAGGTGGTGAGGCAGAGTCTTTCACTGAAGATGTTTAAACACTAGATGGATGGACAAGGAACTGGTCTAGATTAGGCCTGTCAAACTCCAAGCCCATGGGCCGGATGCGTCACATGCTGGCCACACCCACACCTGATTTAGCGAAGGGAAAAAAGTCCTAATGCGTCACGTGATGCTGCCGTGATGATGTGAGTTTGACATCCCTGGTCTAGATGATCTTCAATATTCCTTCCAATCTTTATATTCTGTGATATAGACATCCAAGAAGATATTTATGGATACCACATTTCTTGTTCTGGCATAAATTGTCAGAATTGAAAATGTGTGTGTATATACTGTGTATCCTTTCTCTCTCTGTGTATGTATCCCATAAGGTTTTATCACAGGATCTGGACTTTTTATTCTGAAGAAAAGAACAGTCTTGTGAGTGTGGAGAAGAAATCAAACTCTAAACTGAATAGGCCGAACAGTTTCCCAAACAAGGAAGATACTTCCTTCTTCTCTTCTCTCAATACTCATCATTTTCTGAATGTTACCAATTAAAACTCGTGGTATGCTGGGGAATGCAATAACTAGTATGCAAGGAAAAGAAGGTAGAGGTTATTTCAAACTTTTTTTGTGCTTTTCAAGCTCTCTGGCCATTGTGGATTTCGGACTGCCAAGGCTATTACGTGTGATTGGGTGATGCATCGTGCCCCAATCACATGTAACCAAGAGATTGTGAGTTCTAACCCTGTTTTGGCTATGAAAACCAGCTGAGTGACCTTGGGCCAGTCACGCAGTCTCAACGCAACTTACCTGACAGGGTTGTTGTGGGGGAGGTAGGAGGAGGAAGGAGTACTGGCATTTTGAATTGTTTATAAAAAGTAATAAAGGTGGGCTATAGATAAATATATCTGTAGCATAACCTTCTCACAACCTAATGGGAGAGGGTCAGAGAGGAGGATATTGTCTTTTTTTACCATGCCGTCCTCTTGTGCTACATTATCAAAGAGAAAGAAGGAGGAAGTTGTAAAGTATGAAGGCAATCATCTTTTATCTATCCTGCCTCTCTGGATGTGTCGTCCCACTGTCGGAGTTTGAATCTGAGGAGGAAGACAAACAGCTGACAAGGAGTGGGAGTGTGGCTCCGATGGCTGTGGAGGAAACTGGGGAAGGGCAAAGTCTGGCTGGGCAGAGCAGGGAAGGGGTAGAACAAGGGAGAGGGGGTTCAAAGGAAGACCCAGGCCCACCCCCCTCTTCATCCTAGGGCATGCAGGGAGGAACGGAGAAGAGAGCAATGTGGGTTGTGTGGCTTATGGGGGAGGAAAGGGCCCTGATTCCCTTCATTAGCCACACCTGGGAATGAAAGTTCATAAGAACTGAATGTTGACTGCAGCAGCTGCTGGGAGCAAACATGACTTTATCCTGTGTTGACTTTGGTTATCTGTGTTCCTGGCATCTTCCCAATTGTGTTGAGTTACTGCTGTGCCTTCATGTCTGGAATTCTTGTTCCTGCCCTGCCGGACTAATCACCTCATTTTGCCTTGATCGGACTTATAGTTACAGTTTTTGTTGACCATGTTTTGGACTTGATTCTCTGCAGACAAAGGCTGTTCTGGGAGAGTTTTTCTCCAGTCAGAAGGTAATTAGATATTGGGGGCAAAGTTGAAGCTAATAAAGGGACACCTACTGTGATTGTGTTGCCTTTGTGCCATGCCCCGGGTCATCACAGAATGGAGCAGATAAAGATTTAATTCAATAGACAGATATGCCAGTTTTGGGTTACCAGGAGATGGAAATCAGAAGAGAGGGAACAAATTAGCTCTTTCTCCCTTGACCAATTGTTGCTTAATCCTCAACTCTCAACTTCTTTGCCCTAGCAGTTCAGCCTACCATATCAGGTAAGAATCCAGATGTTGAACAAAAGAAAACTTTTCTGTATTTGCATACTTTATTGCTCCAAGAAGCAAGCAGAATCTATAGGTTGAGGCAGAGAAAGCAGTGATGGTTTTGGGCAGGAACAACTGCTGTCTCCTCAAAACTATTCAGTAGAAGGGTTGAATAGTTTTTAGTAACTCATCTTTTTGATTGCTCATCCTCTGCCTCCCTTTTAAACTCCAGCCTTTTTGTATTTTACTGCAAGGAACTGGTTTTAATTCAAAGGGAATGAATGAAATAGAGCTGCCTCTCAGTCACCATTTTCTCACTAAATTTTCTGGATGGTCGAGCTATTTAGGCCCAATCTTATCACCATGACAACCAAAAGGAGTTTATAGATAAGCAAGAAGGAAGGGCCTGCCCCTTGTTTGACCAATCATCTATTCTGCATTAGCCCAGCCTTCTAAGTTTTCTCCAGTGTGTAACATTGTGGTCCCACCTACAGGTAGGGAGGATGATCATGAAAGGTAGAAGCTACCACTATTTTGTCTTGCTTTTTGGAATTTGCCTTGTTTTTTTCCCCCAGCAGGTATTGCAAAGCAGGGACTATGATTAGTTTACATAAGCATTACCTACAATATGTCTCTGAACAAAGCTTGGCAGTTGGAATAGACACAGCTTTTTTGGCACCAATTTGGAAGTGGCTTGCAAATGCTTCCGCTGAGATGTTTTTTTAACTTATGAGACTAACGATGTTTAATGATGTTTTCCTGAAAGATAGCCTGTCTGGACAACCAATGACATTGACTCAAGCAGTGATTGTGAGTAGTATTTATGCCACAGCTGTTGAACTACATCCATGTTGTCCATGCAGTAGAAAACAGTATATGGATATGGATATAGTACTAGAAAACAAAACTTAGTATATACAGCTAGGAAGAATTTATCTTTCTTCCTGTCTATTGGTGTTTCCTTTCAAATAGTCCTTCCTGGACTGGCTGTTAAAGCAGAAGTGATTTTTTTTAATGGCTGACAGTTGCTTTTAGAAAGAATATTTGCAGTCGAGTTTAAGCTTAATGTAAGAAGGGTTGAAGTCACATACCCAATCTCTCTCTACTGCTAAAACAGATTTAGGGAACCAATTTCCTGAGAGAATGTTCATTCATCTTGTGTCACTTATTGTCCAAAGGACAGGATGATTATATTGTTTAGTGGAGACTGTTCTTTTATACAATGGCAAGCAGAACAATAGTTCCTTTAAACAATGGTGAGCAAAGCTATATGTTCCCTATCAAGGAAGAACTGGCATGTTTTGGTAGATTCCTACAATATATCAGTTCTTCTTACCTTAATAAGAAGCTGTTAATGTTGTAATTATGCTGTAGCTAGCATGGAGATAGAGAGAGAAAATGTGCATAGTAGGACAAGCCTGATTGCATGACTGTTTATATCTTGGGAATGGTAAAACCAAAGGACTATTAATGTTCCTGTAGGTATCAAACGTGTGAGATTCATGAATGAATCCGTAGTCCTCAGTGGAACTGCATAGAGGGAACTGTGCAGTGGGGTAGGCCCAGTATTCTTCAATATCTTCATCAATGATTTAGATCAAATTTTCAGATGACACTAAGCTGGTAAGAATAGCTTAAGATAGGCTTGACCACTGGACCCTATATAACAAAATGAAATTCAACATAGAGAAAAGTAAGGTTCTACATTTAGGCAAGAAAAGCCAAATGCATAGATATAGTATAAGTGGTTCCTGGCTCAATAGTAGTAACTGTAAGAGGGATCTTGCAGTCCTGGTGAATAATCACTTAAATATGAGCCAGCAGTGTGTTGCAGCTGTCAAAAAAGCCAACTCAGTCATAGGTTGCATTAACAGCAGGGGTGGGATTCTACCAGTTCGCACCTATTAACATTCTAAGCAGTTCGGAGAACCGGTTGTTAGAAGAAATTACTGGCCTAATCCTGTAAGGAAGGCAGGAAGGAAACATTCTGGTGTTGCTTACAGAAACTGCCTCTCCATTAACCCTTATCACATTCTTGGCAGGACTAGACTTCCTGTCTCAGGAACTTCTCTGGAGTTTTTCCCCCTCCTTTGCTGGTACTTTGCTTGTGTGGAGTGACCATCCAAAGTTACAATGGCACTGAAAAAAGTGACTTATGACCATTTTTCACACTTACGACTGTTGCAGCATCCCCACAGTCATGAGAGGCCAGGCGAGGAGATGCGTGCCTCGATGTGAGTGATATTGAGTTGACCACATCCAGCCAATAACATGACCACCAAGCCATGCCCACCCAGTCACATGACCACCAAGCCACACCCACCACCTAAGCCACACCCACAGAACCGGTTGTTAAAAAACTTGAATCCCACCCCTGATTAACAGATAGATATAATCAAGGTCACATTAAGTGTTAGAATCACTTTACAATACCTTGGTAAGTCCACACTTGGAATATTGCATCCAGTTTTGGTCACCACAATCTAAAAAAAGATGTTGAGACTAGGAAGAGTACAGAGAACAGCAATAAAAATGATTAAGGGACTGGAGGATAAAGCATATGAACAGTTGCAGGAATTGGGTATGTTTAGTTTAATGAAAAGAAGGAATCGTGGTGACATGATAGCAGCGTTCCAAATCTAAGGGGCTGCCAAAAAGAAGAGAAGGTCAACCTATTTCCCAAAGCACCTGAAATCAGGACAAGAAGCAATGGATGGAGACTAATCAAGAAGAGAAGCAGCCTAAAACTAAGGATAAATTTCCTAACAGAACAATTAACCTATGGAAGGGCTTGCCATCAGAAGTTGTGGGTACTCCAACACAAGTTTTTAAAGAAGAGATTAGTCTAGAAGACCTCCAAGGTCCCTTCCAACTCTGTTATTCTGTTTTTCTGAATTTATGCTATTAAGTAAACTTGGTAAAGTGCAAGTCATCTCTTAAAAGTTTATTGCTTCGACAGCAACCCACTCTTACCTTTAATTGTTTAGTTATGTTCAATTTATATAGATTACTAATCTATTCTTCAAAAGTCTTGGTAATTGCACTTCCACTTTGAAATTGTTTTGGCGTCAAATTGTATGTCCCAATACTTGAGCTCTACCTTGAAATAGTGAAAGAGAAGTATTAAGCAAGAATATTTCAAAAGTTCCTTGTGTGAAAATTTTTCCTGAAACAAAAAGTAAGGTAGAGCACTCGCTCCTCACAACATTGTTAATACTTTTTAAAACAAAGAACTCTTGATGTTGGAACAGATTTCCCCAGATTCTCAATTTTCATCAAAGTATTCTTTCTTTTAAGCACCAAAGTAAACGTTAAATGTGTTCAACTAGGACTGTGTAATAGATAATTGTAAATACCCTGGCCAAGGCTAAATTGGTGCAGAGCTGAATCTAACTGATTTGCCATGGCAGAGATTAAAGCAGGGATCCCCAAACTTGGCAACTTTAAGACTTGTGGACTTCAACTCCCAGAATTCTCCAGCAGCCAGCCACAAGTCTTAAAAGTTGCCAAGTTGGAGACCTCTGGATTAAAGGAACAAGCTGTCCCACTTCACCCCGGTTTATAAGTTCCCTAGGAGGTACCACCCGGTAATTAGAGAATCTGCTCTAGGACTTCAGCTGTAAATCTGAACAATGGCAAGTGCAGGGGAAATAAGGAGATTCAGGCAGCTCAAATGAGCATAAAGATTTATTGCAAGCTTAAGCTCTTTACAAGAATTGGACCATGTAACAGTCAAGGAAAATGAGTGTGAAATAAGGGAGGCATTCAAGGTGGGCCGCACTTCGATCTTTTGTGGGTCCTTAGTGATTCGTTACTTATGACACGTTTGATCCCTCCCTCAGGCTCAGCCTGGGCATCTCCTATAAATATGCTGTAATAAACAGATAAATGTCATTGTTAAATGTCTAGTTCATCTTTGATTTAATAAACAAGTATAAAACAACATAAAGGTGTAAACAAATTAAATGTGTATTTCAAATTGTATACAGATATTAAAAAGCCTAATCTGAAAATGTACAGTACAGTAATGCATATACAACATAACATTTCGATCTATATTAAAAGCCTTACTTTTTGTAAACCCCAGTGATAATTTACTGTAGCTGAATAACATTGTTGTAATGAATGAGTTATTGTGCCATAAGGCAAGCAAGCTCATCATGACAAGCAGTTTGGTTCTTGCAATAAAGCTATTAACTAGGAGAAAGTCCCATTGAAGTCACTGTAATTCCAACTACAGGATGGTGTAGGCAGCTCACTCTAATGTTTAAAACATATTTCATCATTAGCTGCACTGCATTGAAAGTGTTAGACTTTATTATTTGAACAATATGTTATATATTGATGTATATGATATCTCTCTCTATAAATCTATATCATCCATTTCCCTACCTACCTACCTACCTACCTACCTATCAAAGTAACACTTTCAATGCAGTGGATCTAATGATTATATGCATCTAATGATTATATCTATAGGCCATGCTGTTAAGCTACATACAGGGAACCCTCAACCATTCTAAGTTGCAATGACACTGAAAAAAAATGGCTTAGACTTAAAAATGTTGGTGCATCCTCAAGTGATGAAAATTTGGGCGCTTCGCATTTACAATGGCTGTAGCATCCCAGACTCGTGTGATCACCATTTTCAATGCTCCAAGCAAAGTCAATGGGAGAATGACTGCCTGATTTGCTTAACAACTGTATTGATTCACTTAATAGTGGCAAAAAAGGTTGTGAACTTGGGCATGACTCACTTAACAACTACCTTATAAGCAGCAGAAGTTCTTGCTGAAGAATAACATTATGGTCCCAACTGAGATTATAAGTCAAGACTACCTATATAGTATTCCAGGTGAAACAGGCTTCTTTAATTTTTGATGTAATCTTGTTACTACAAGACACATTTTAAAAGGACTTTAATATTGAGGGAGTGGGAAACTAACACTATTATATTTACTGAAAAATATGCCCCCCAGAATAGCTGGGAGCCAGGTAGCATATAAATTTAATAAATTATAATCATTATCATGCTCCTGAAGAAGAAAACATAGGGAAAGGACATTCGTTAACTTGAAGAATTCCCAAATTTCCCCAAAGTTTATTTAATGGTCCATGTTTTCTGAAAGTTTGACAAACACTGTTCTTGTCAAGGGCATGTGCACAGAATGGGAATGAAGTGTCTTCAAATAGACTACAGGGTGAGTGTTGATATATCAAACTTAACTATACAGGTTAGACAAAAATGGGTCCTTTTCCCAAGCTGTATAAGTAACAATATTTTGTTTAAATTTACACATGATTTTCATGTCCTGTTTAGTTGTGTCCAGAAATTCTTTTTATGTTAGGTTTACATTGTATGTTAATAGATACATAGCAGCTGGTAGGAAGGGGGAGAAATCAATGTTAACAAAAGACTGTGTAAGTGTTATCAGTTATTATGTTTAAGTATGGCATGTGAGCACTGTAACTGATCCTTTGAACTCTATGGATTTGGTAAGGCTTTTGTTCTCCAGTCATAAATATTTGCGTTATATGCAAAAAACAAAACGCCACCCAGACTTGGCTATAAATATATTCCTGCTTTTCTTAGGCAGAATAATAACTTTTTGTTGGAGTCTTGCCATAACAATAGCATAATTGTTAGAATAAGATAATGTTCCAGAAATGGAATTGCCCATGTGGTAGTTTCCCTGGTCAAAAGTCCAAATATGAATCCTATCTCAGAATGTTCTATGAAAAATTCTGCCCATCTCACGGAAATGCAAAACTTGTACTGAAGGATAATCTCTATCAAATTCCATCCTGCTGTCTAGCCAGGAAAGCAACCTCCTTTCTAGGTCTGATAGAATTGGCCCTGATCCTATCTTATTTGCTCCCAACAAACAGTAGAACAGTGGCTCCCAACTTTTTGGGCACCAGGTACTGGTTCCATAAAGAGAGAGGATATGGACTGGAGGGGATATGGTTTCGTGTGCTGCTTGCATCCAGCGGATGGGGCTTCACTTGTTTGCGTGGACCAGTTGCTGGCATGCCACAGACCAGTGTTTGGGGACCTCTGTAGTAGAAGAAGCTGGTATCGCTCTGTTTACTGGTCAGCGACTTGACAAGGCATTTGGTTAGAGAAGCTTTTGGTTTATAAACTTGAAATTAAGTTTTCTAGCATTTCAGCAAGAGTAATGATTTATTGGAATTAAGGGTCAAGCTTGGAATTAGTTAAGCAGACCTATGAATACCCAGGAAACATAGATAAACAGTTTAACTGGAAAAGCTATTGTGAAGGGATTGCAATAACTGCTGTTATATCAAAAGCAAAACCTATTTATTGCAAAATCAGTGTACATACTCTTCATCTCCCTCTCTTGGGAGGAGCTGCGCAGTAGGTTGGAATACCATATTTTTGGGGCAGGACACTTTATGTTTCTTGGTTTAGTAAAGGATAGCTTTGATATTTTACTGTTTTCCTCTGACCGTTTGAGAACTAACTCTCACACAAGGAATATTTATGATCAATGAGCACACATGGAATGTTGATAGTTTGTAAGGATTCTTACAAATGGTTGTTGTTATGAGCACCACACACCTTAAATTACTCATTTCCTAGAATCATAAACAATGAGGGCTGGAAGTAACCTTCATCACTGTCTTGTCCATTGAAATAAATTATTGTATAATTTTGGTTACCTAACCCTCTGTTATTGCGTTGCTTCCAGTTTCATACCAAATAGTCGCTTCAAGTAATTATTGCTATTTCTAATGGCATGCTAGATAATCTTATAAATAACTAGCTCTATATCCGTGCTTCACTATGAAACTATGTGATCGGGCATAGTTTTTGGGGAGAAAAATAAGGGGAAAAAATCCTGCTTCTGCCTACCAGCATCCATCGGTATTCATCTGGCTAACGTCCTGTCAGTGTGTGAGAGTTGAGGGCTGTTTGGAAACTGAAAGAGTATTTGCTGTGTGAGCAAGAAGGAGATAGCAAGGAGCCTGGGCGTGGCTTAGCTCAGCTGTTCTGTACTAAAGCTGGTTGCTGCTGTGAAACTAAAACTGAAACTGAAATTCCTCTCCTCTGCTTGTGTTTTGCATTTGGAACAGATTTCTTTTCAGGTGGGGAGGGGAGTAGAACTCCTTAGCATCATATTAATAATAATATACGAAATGCTAATGCTCTGATGGTCATTTCGAAAAATCCTTTCTTAGTGAGCACATAGAAGCCAAAAGGAGGAACATACATGCCAAATTTCAAATTTGTAGGCTTTATGGTTCTGGAGATTTTGTGATGCATGAGTGGTATTTCGCTTTTATATAGAGAGATTTATTTATTATACCTAGTTTAGTACATTTGCTGTTTCATTTTTCAAGGTTTAACATTACACTAGCAAACTCACCCAAAAAAAGAACATGGGAATACAGTCCTGATGTGCACAATCCTTTTTCTCACAAATTATTATTTTTCAGTAGTAACTTTTCATCATTCAGGCTGTTTAAGATGTTAGAATTGGAGTCTTTCGTCCTCATAGTTGTGATAAAAGGATAGATAAGACCCATTGGTTTTAATAAGATAATGGGGGCTATTTACCTGGTTAAAATGTTATGTTAACCAGCATAAATCTCTTATCTCTTTGATAAGCTTCCACCTCATGTGCTTTGGATGATAGGTTGATCCCCTGCTCTCTGTGACAGCCCCTCAAATATTTGATGACTGCTATCATGTTACCTTTAGTCCTCTTTGTTAGACTGGGCATGCTCAGTCTAGCTTGTGTTCAGCCCCCATGTTACCTGTAAGTGGCTTAATGTAGGGATTGGCAATTGTTTCAGATAACAGATACTACTCATGATTTCAAAAAAATAAAGTTAAAATTTAATTAAAATGTAAAGCAGTCCAATTTGATTGGTCTTGTTATTTTGACCACTTTATAAAATATGTATTTATTTATCAAGGTTCTATAAAGGATCTCAATGGGTGTTGCATTAATGTTAATGTTAAAGATTGTTCCAAAGTGCTGTGCAGTGTCCTACAACTTTAGTGATTTAATGCAGTAAAGAAGAACTAGTTATTGGTTTGAATGAGATGTTCAGGGGCAAGAAAGATATATGTGCTTGTTATGATCAGTGGAGGAAAGGGATCCTACGTAGTTCTGTTAACTTCCCAATTTGCAGGAGAAGAGGCTGGGGGCTGAGTGAAGAGAGGATTCAGCCTAGAATTGTTACATGTCCACAAATGTTCCAAGTCTACCCTTCCCCTTGAATTTTGTTGACTTTTATCTAGGAGCCAATTTAGTGCTTACCACTAGTTGACTAGATGGTGCATATACATGAGCAATACAGCTGTGTATATATTTATTCATAAAAGCTGGGTGCCTTTTGCACAGTTACTAAAAACTTCAGCCTGCCACAAATTGGGTAACCATGTGGTAGGAATTAACTGTGGACTGTCCTAATTGAAATCAAGATATTGTTCTGTCTAACCTTCCTGGAAATTGAGCCCACGAGTTCTGATTAATCTTAATTATTACCTCCAGTGATCACTTTCTTCTACAGAGTAGGATGTCTTTGCTAATTATTTGATAGCTTATGTTGCAAGTTTGCTTGTTGTGATATTGCAGTTGCATAACTAATTTGCTGAAAGCGTGTATTACCATTTTTATTTAATATGTTTCCATGTACATCCTGAGAAATGAAAGAATATTAAAAATGTTGCAAGTAGATGTTAAAGATATTTTCAGTATAGCTGTCTACTGAAACTAATTGCTAAACATACTGTTTATTATCTAATAATAAACCTGGGACTCTAATTCACCATTTTGGCCTGTGGTTTTTCATTTCTGCTGAAGTGAGCGATGAAAGGTGATAATGTTATTCTCCAGCATGCCTATGGGAGAATCCACACATATGGGTTGAATCTCTCTTTCTGCCCAGAGACTGAGTCATCAATCTTTGCCACGCCTCTTCCTGTCAGGCCAGGAAGCCCCCAGGCCCCAAACATGACTCAGTCTTGGCCCGATAGAGATGTGGCAAAGGTTGGCTCCAGTGATACTTTGGAAAAGCAGCATTCTTCATTGTGTGGATTCTCCAAAAGGTTTGAAAAACAGAAGGCAGACAACAATTGGATTCAAAGCCTGCTCTTTGCCCTGTTTATTGCGCAGCTTCCCCTGAATCACCAATAAGGGCCACACAGCCAGGCATAGAGGGGACAACTCTTCACCAATTTCCACCCCTTAGGGGGTGTGCTGAAGAGCCACAGTTGCAAGATCCTCCTGTGCACCCATTGTGCACCCAGGCTTGCCCAGGTTACTCCGGTAGGGCCGTTTTTTGCTTTCTCTGAAGTCAATTTTGGAGGGCGTAACATCCATAGATTTGACGGAGACCTACCTCCAAATTCCCATCTTTTCCCCCCATTGGAGGTTCCTCAGGTTCTATTATGCAGAGAACCACTATCAATACCAGATTCTGCCATTTGGTCTATCGTCGGCCCCCAGAACCTTCACAAAGGTGCTGGCTACACTGGCCGAGCACCTCAGAACAATCCCAGTGTGGGTCCAGTGCTATCTAGACGGTATCCTCATTCAGTCCAGTTCCAGCTAACAAGCACAGGCCGACTTGGGGACCACAATACATGTTCTTCAGGAACACACGTTCCCCATCAACTTTCAAAAAAGTCAGTTACTACCATCCACCTGCCTGTTACACTTGGGCGTGGTAATAGACCCCTGCCTGTGCCAAGTTTACTTCTCCCAGGAGCACCAGGACAGCATCAAGTCCTTTATCAGCCAGATTAGAGCAGCACAAGTGGTTCCCTTGGCAGTACTATCCCAACTCCTAGGAAAAATTATATTGTGCATCGCCATAGTTCCCTGGGTGCATTTACACGCCAGAACCTTGCAATGGTTTCTGCTACCATTCCAAAGGGCAGGGATCAGCATGTCCAATGTCAAGGTTTGGGTTCTCTTAGATACTCTCAGGTCACTCGGATGGTGGGTTTCCCTAGTGATGACCAAAGGAACCCTATTCAGGAAGCCCATTTGCATAACAGTAACCTTAGATGCCAGTCTATTTGGATGGGGAGCCCATCTACAGGTGCAAATAGCACAAGGACAAAGGTCCCCCCAGGACCTGAAATACAATATCAATTGGCTAGAACTCTGAGCTATCCACCTAGCTCTAAAGCAATTCCAGAGCTCGGTCTCTGGCCAGCATGTCTTGATCCTGACGCACAATGTGGTACCAAAGCACATGTCAACAGGCAAGGAGGGATCCACTCCAGATCCCTCATGACTGAAATGGAACAACTGGGGAACTGGGCGGAAACTCACTGTCCATCAAAGTGGAGCACATGTCAGGCTGAATGAACGCTCAGGCAGACTACCTGAGCAGGATCAAGGTGGACAACTCTGATTGGTGTCTCCATCTGGATCTTTTCAATGAAATGTCTCGGAAATTTGGATGGCTGATACTGGACCTCTTCGCCACTCTGACAAACACCCAACTCCCCCAATTCTTCTCCAGATTCCCAACTTCAGGGGCAGAAGGGATCAATGCCCTTCGCAGCTAATGGCCCAAGGGCCTACTTTATGCCTTCCCTCTGGTCCTCCTCATTCCGCGGGTGATAAGGAAAGTACTGCTAGAACAGGTGGAAATTCTGCTCATCTGGCCCAGATGGTCATGGTACGCAGACCTGGTAAGCTTGTCAGTGTCCCATCCTTGGTGGATTCCTCAGGACAGGATCTCCCTCAGCTAGGGGGTCTTGGAACATCCAGAGCCCCAATGGCTCCAATTGACTGCCTGGCACTTGAGAGGAGAATCCTGAGGAAGGACAACTTCTCACGAAAAGAGATACGGACCAGGAGACCTTCCACCAATAGATTATATGACACTACCTGGAAAGCGTTCTGCAGGTGGTGTGCCAGGAAAGAAATTGATCCCATGACGGTCTCAATTCCATGGATCTTACTTCTTGCAGGATGTATTCAATAAGGGCTTCTCACCCAGCACCTTATGCAGACAGGTAGCCACCCTGTCCACAGTGCTGAATTATGGAGACCTAGACTCCTTAGCCCACCATCCGGTGGTTCCCACCTTCATCAAGGGAGCAATCAGTCTCAAACCACCTACAATTCATAGGTACCCCACCTGGGACCTATCTAAAGTCCTGCAAGCCCTCACTCTGGCACCATTTGAACCTCTGCAGTCTACCAGTCTGTGCTACTTAACATTGAAAGTCACCTTCTTAGTAGCCATTGGAACTGGCAGCTCTTTTGGTCTGAGAAGACCTCTGCACCTTCCAATCCAACAGGGTTGTTCTATACCTGGATCCCTCCTTTGTTCCTAAAATTAACTCGTCCTTCCACAGGGCTCAAGAAATTAGCCTACCAGATTTTTGTCCTATTCCATCTCAACTTAGAGCATAGATGGCACACACTGGATATAAGGAGGGCTCTCCACCGGTACATTAAGTGTACTTCATCTATCACAGGTCTGAAGCCCTGTTTGTTTCATTTCAACCATCTGCCATGGATACCAAAGTCTCATCATCTACCATAGGTCGTTGGTATAGTCAAGCCCTGTGAGACTCAATCTCTTCCCGTACCCAGACGAGTAACCGCCCATTCAACAAGAAGCACAGCTTCCTCAGCTGTTTGGGCGACGCAAGCCTCACTTGAGGACATCGGCAGGCCAGTGATGTGGTCCTCCCCATCTTCTTTGTAAGGCACTACAAACTGGACAAATACACCTAAGCAGAGGCGGCCTTCGGCAAAAGAGTACTACATTGAGTACATAGAGACGAGAGTTCACAGGACCAGAATTCTTCCCGCCCATAGGGACTGCCAGCTTTGGTATGTCCCATATGTGTAGATTCTCCCATAGGCATGCTGGAGAATACGTGTTGTCTTACCTGAACACAGTTTCTCAGCATGCCTTGGGAGAATTCACTCCCACCCTGGCAACTCTTTGGTCCAGTGTCCAGGTGGGAGGCAAAGCCAACACCACAAAGAAGATCATCAAGTGGCTATGCCTTTGTCATGACTGGGGCCTGGGGACTTCCTGGCCCGACAGGAAGAGGTATGGCAAAGATTGATGACTCAGTTTCTGGGCAGAAAGGCAGATTCAACCCATTCGATTCAACCCATTCGATTCTTCCAAGGCATGCTGAGAAACTGCGTTCAGGTAAGACAATGCCTATTCTCTTTATTTAGCATGTCCCTTATTCAGAATTCAGAATTTCTGCGATTGTTCATATCTGTTGGATGATTCAAGATTAATTACCTTTATGTATCATTTAATGGCTAGATTACATGCCAACAATTTCCCCCCTAAAAAGTATAAGAATGATTCAGCTTTGAGATTAAAACCAGAATCTGTGGAAACTGCTATACAGCTTCATTGCTGTATTTCCTTGAAAACAGACTAATGACTTAAGCTGTTCTAAATAATCCATACATTGAGTGCTCCTATTTCCTTTTCTTTCTTGTTTTGGAGTTTGGGAAGAGATTTTCAGAAAAGATTTGACTCAGATTTGCCAGGTGGGATCCAAACAGCTGCAAAGTAGCATTCCAGGCCATGGCGTTTTTCAATAGCAATTTCCAGTGTCAGGTTTTAAATTCATTGAAAGATCTTAATTTCAAAAACAGCTGTGTCACATAGCTTTAAAGAGCTGTTGTATGCTTATCTGGAACCAAATAGTGTACCATCTTTTTTACTTTTGCCAGTTCAGAATTTTTTTTGGTGTGTACAATGTTTCCTTATGATTCATAAGGGAAATTAATGCCCTTAAAGTCAGTTTGAGTTAGTATTTGTTGTCCTCCTCAACTGATGCCCTCTAGATGCCCTTTGCCTACCATCTATGCAGTAGTGGTATGCTACCGGTTCAGCCTGGTTCAAGCGAACCAGTAGTAAAAAAAAAGCTTCCAACAATCAGCTGAGAGGAGGAAGAATAGCCTCCCACTGGCCCCTGCAATTTTCTCTTCTTTATCCTCTCAGCTGATTGGCGCTGCAGGCCTCAGCTGGTGTGTGAAAAGCTGTGCGAGTGCATTAGGTGTGTGCACACACGATTACCGAACCGGTAGTGAAACAGGTAGGATCCCACACCTATGCATCTATGCTGTCTGTGGATAAGGCTATCCTTGAAGAGTATTTGGAAGCTACAGCCAGTAAAGAATGCAGAAACTTAGTTCTAGCTTGTTTCTAAGTGCAATTCAAGGTGTTGATTATTACCTTTAGAGCCCATTACGACATGGATTCAAGGTATCTCCCCAATGTGGTCAATTCATTCGACCTCATCTGTCAAGGAATTTTGGCTGGCAGGTCAAGGAGAAGAACCTTTTCCACTGTGGCCCCTGCCCTGTTGAACATTTTGTTGAACATCTTCTTCCAGAGTTGAGATCTGCCTCCAAAACCTGGTTTTGCTAGCTGACCTGGGGGCACCCTTCACTGGAAATGCTTGATGGGTTAAGAAGGAAGAGTTCGCCCCCATGCCATCTGCCCCCTTGGTTTTAGTTTTTATTTAAGTCTTAATTTTAACTGCTTTTATATTTATCTTTTTACCATTTTGTAACCATCCCGAGTTATTTTATTGGTGAGAGGGGTAGCATATAAATTTTACAAAATAAATAAATTGTAATTACTAGGTGGGAACCTGGGAGATCAAATGCAAATGAAGGCATTGCACATTAGTACAAAAAAAATTAGCCTAAAAGAGCTAAAATTTCAGTACCTAAAATTATAGAAAACCCATGTGTTCTTTCAATTCTTCAAATGCATCTTACATCTTTTCAACTTGCTGCATTACTGACGTCTGGAAGGAGGGAAGCTATAACTTAAGAAATAGAGGTATCTACTGAAATATCTAATCAGATCATATATTTCAACATATGATTTTGCAGGGAAATACATTTACGTTTTTTGCCACAGGACTTTTAATTGTGTAATGCCCTGTCTAATGTCATATGAAAAATCTTGAATTATTTTTCAAGGTTCAATGGTTATCACTTCAAATTGCCAGTCGTGTCTTGTATGACCAGTTAGACAGCATAGCTCTCATTCTTAAAGAAAAAATGTAGTCAGGTAACTTTTAACTGGGTTTTTTTTTGGTCAAAGCTGAAAGTAGCCTAGATATTTTTATTACTAATCAAACCATTACATTGCATCAATATACAAGCTGTCTTTCAGGTGTATGGGACTCCTTTTCACTTGCCTATTTTTGGAGGTAATTTCCAAGGCAGACAACAAAAATGAGATCTATATTGAATATACTTCTGCTGAGCTTGGTAGATCGCAGCCATGCAGTAGTCCCATCAAAGGAGCATAAAATGTTCTTTAAGTAAGAAAGGGACAGCACTTCTCTGGACATATGTTCCTGAGCAGGGTGGATAAAAATCAATGATTTTTTAAAAAAAAATAAAAAAAATCAGATTTTTAAAATTTAAATCGGATTTTTTTGATTTAAATCAGATTTTTTTAAATAAAATGCTTTTTGAGGAAAATATATTTCCATCCAAAGGTTATTCCATCATGAAATAAAGATTAGTTTTTTAATTATGTAGAATAAGGCTGTATATGTTTAATTTTGTTGGTAAATAAATTCCATTAATCCATCACAATGTCATGCTCTTCCAGAGGTTTTTGTAAGATTATTGCGCAGTTTCTCTGCCTACAAGGTATTATCACAGATGCTTGGTTTACTTTTGCAGTTCTCAAAACTGAATTTGACTCAGCAGAGATCACATGCCTCTTCTTCACAGCAAAAATGTTATAACATGAACAGAGATGAGAAAAAGACCTTAATCCTATTGTTCTACAAACCTATGAATACAGAATCAACCCCTTCAGTGCTAAGTTTCAAGAAGTTCAGTGAATAGAATAGAAACAATATTTTTCTGATTGTTTGGAGTGGAATAGATATGCACAAGAAGAAAGTGAAACTAAGTGAGGAGCGAGGGGCAAGCAGACAAGCAGTACAAAATGAAAGTGAAACTTTCTGAGCACAATACTGCACAGCCACAGACAGACAAGTCCTTGGATCTTTTTGTGTGTATGACCTGAGGTTTATCACATTCTTTCCTTGGAGGAAAAACCTATAATGGCAGCAGGCGTAAAGAGACCCAGTTTGGCAATATTTTAATGAAGTTCCTTTACCTATCAGTAAGGCAGGCATGCGTGCAAAATGCAAACACTGCAACAAAGAAATGCAAGGCCTGGTGGCCCGAATGAGGCAACATCATGAGAAGTGCTGTGATGAAGATGACCAAAGAAACACATGTGAACAGGCAGGAACTTCAGATTGGTAAACATTTTTATTGAATCATATAATATTTCTATAGACTGCCTTGAACTGTCATGTTTGAGCAAAATTGTATTTCTTATTATTACTGCATGTTACTGTCATTTGGCACAGTTATGAAGAAAAGCAAATATTCATTTTGGGGCAGTGCTGTGTACAATAAGCAGAAATTGTATAAACAATAACATAACAGCATTGACTTTTTTGTTTAGGGGAATTAATGTATTCTGGAAACTATCCACTTTCAAGGTCACCATCCTCCTGTTCTACAGTTTCAGAGTTATCCATCCAGGATAGTGCTTCATCATCATAAGACACCCACAGCCACATATCACTATCACCTAAAAGAAAGAAAAAATCCTTCCCTCCTGGAACCACCATAGATAAGTTTGTGATAAAAACTAGCAGATTAGAAAAATAGTTAATTAATGAAAAAATTGCCCAGTTTGTTTATGCAACGAACTCTTCTTTCCGTCTGACTGAGAACCCATATTTCATTAATATGGTTCAGTCACTGAGACCAGGATACAGTCCACCCAGCAGAGCAGATGTTGCAGGGAAACTACTGGATAAAGTGTATGACAGAGAAATGGAGCAATGTGCAACAGCTCTGGAGGGTAGAATTGTTAACCTAAGTATTGATGGGTGGAGTAATGTCCACAATGATCCTATTGTATGTGCTTGTATAACAACAGAAGAAGGGAAAGTCTTCCTTGAGCAAACAATTGATACGTCAGGAAATGCACACACAGCAGAATACTTACAAGAAGTGGCAGTAAAAGCTATAATAGGGCCTTGGTGGCTCAGGCTGTTAATTGCCTGCACTTAAGTTCCAGCTGCCTACAACTGCTGTAGGCTTGAATCCCACCAGGCTCAAGGTTGACTCAGCCTTCCATTCCTAGATAGGATAAAAATTTGAGACAAGCATGTTTGAAATTTCTGAATCATTTTGCTGTTGAAATTGAAATGTTGAAAGGATGGGTGGAACCAAGCTAACGCTCCCACAAGATGTTAGATGGAACTCTGGTGGACTGTTTTGAGCAGTATATCAAGAACTGGCCTATTCTGATGACAGTTTGTGAACAAAATCGATATAAAATAGATGGCACAGTCACGGCCAAAATCCTCAACATTGGGCTTAAGAGAAATGTTGAACATATGCTGAGCATCCTGAAACCCATCTCTGAAGCTTTAAACAAAATACAGAAAAATAGCTGTTTTATTGCTGATGCTGCTGAAATTTGGAAGGAACTGAGTGAACACTTAAAAACAGAACTACACATGGACAGAATTAAATTACAAGCATTAAAAAAACGAATGGGACAAGTACTGTCTCCAGCTCATTTTTTGGCAAATATTGTCAATATCCAGTACCAGGGTCAAAACTTAAGTGCTGAGGAAGAGGAGTTAGCTATGACATGGGTATCCAGCAATCATCCATCTGTAATGCCAACTATAATAAACTTCAAAGCTAAGGGGGAACCATTCAAGAAATATATGTTTGCTGAAGATATTTTAAAGAAAGTAACACCAGTGAACTGGTGGAAGTCACTTAAGCACTTGGATTTAGAGACTGTTCAAGTAATGATTTCACTTTTAACAGCAGTAGCTTCTTGCATATTATACCAGCAAGAATTAGTCTTTATGTAGAAAACTATGATTTAAATCAAGCCTTACTGACTAGTGATTTAAATCGTGATTTAAATTGTGATTTAAATCACGATTTAAATCAGTTTGATTTGCCTAATACAGATGGTCCTCAATTAACAACTGCAATTGGGATCAGAATTGCCAACAATAAGTGACATTGTTAACAAATCACCACAGGTCATTAAGCAATCATCCGATCATGTTCCCTAAAAAGGGAAAGTTGGACAGTTGTCCCAAATTGTCAGGTTTGAGGGTTGTTCCTTGCGGAGGGAAAACACCACCCATTCCCTCGAACAGGCTGATTCCACTGCCTGAACCCAAATGTAGGTCACTTCCCAGTCTTGTTTTGTTATTGAAGTTCTTCTGATTGAAGTTCTGCTACAAGTTTTTAGAGATAAGCAAAGCTATTGAATGTTCCCTTGAGAATATATACTTACTAGCAGAATTCTACTGCAGAGTTTGAACTGACTTTGCATCATGCTGTTGCATGCTTTGTTAAATAGTGACATATGCCACATATTACAGTTAATTGGTTTTCATAACTTGTTAAGATTAATCCATGGTTGACAAACAATGATACCTAGGTTCATGGAATTTGCTGTTGGTTTGCTAATACAAAGCACAATGTGATGCACAGTGATGCAGTTTTTGTTTCAAATGCAGTGTGAGATGATATGTTGGTATTTTACCAGTACCAGTACAACAATGTTCTGGAATAGTACAATTTTCCCACCATTAAAGGTTCATTTATTCACTAGGATTAGTTCCTAGATCCGGTCTGAATAGGCCTTGCTCCACCAGCCAAGACTTTCCCTAGGATTTTATTTTAATCTAAGTTGTACAAGAAAATAATTATCAGAAAAGGGGAAAATAAAGAAGCCTGAACATTATTTTCCCTGTTTAAGAAATGCAATAAAACACTTAGCATTTTTTTAAATATTGCTTGGGATTGGGTATGTATAATGTAACTGTATGCTCTTTTGGGGGTGGGGTAGAGTATAAGATGTGTACACATGCTTTTTAATCACACATTCCTCCTAGCTGTAGGAGTTTTAAGATGAGGAGATATGATTTATAATAATAAAAAGGGTTAGCTAGAATTAAAAGTTGGAAAATCTGAACTTCATCTTCGGGATGAAACTGATCTCAAAACAAATGATTCAGAAATACTCGGAAATGTTCATTCTACTTTGTCTGGGCTAGCATCCAACTTGGAATACTCATGAATCTCATACCAGAAACTTTTCCTCAGCTCCACTTAATAAATTAGCTCCTCCTGTCCAAAATACCTGAATTTTGCAATTAGCTGTCTGTGATACGTTTAAAACATTAAACTTTACTCTTTGGCTACGTGCGTAAGTTGGACTACTCTGTGTGTGTGTATCTGTTTCTTTCTCTCTGTATGTATCTCCATGGGGAAAAAAAGTAAGGCACTGGGGCATGAGCCCAACATTTAATGTGTGATTTGCCCCATCTCTTGCCAGAAGAAGAAATTCATTAGTGTCTGCAAATAAGTTTCTTTACAGGGATATTTTTGTTTCACAGTTTTAATTCTAACTTAACTTCTGTAGTCCACATCACATATTTAAAAGGTTCCTAAGGGGATGTGCATAAGTGCACTAACATGCCTATTGTCCCTGTCACATTTTAGTTTTTACATTTTGCGTTTTTGAATTTGTAGGTTTTTAAACAAACAAATAAACAAATATGCCAGACCAAGTATTCATAAATCAATCTACTTCAATGTGATGTCTCCAAAACCTTTGGAATTCTTTCTCTATAATTTCTGCAAATAGGGGAATGCTGCTTAGACATGGTTGAACTATAGTTCATCAGATCTATAAGGTAAACAATTTTGAAAAATTGTTGTAAGGTTTAGGGATTTATTTTACTTTAGATCAGGGGTGTCAAACTCAAGGCCTGTCGGTTGGATCATCCCGCAGGGTGCTTAGAACTGGCCTTCAGGGCCACCCTGCCAGTGAAAATGGGCTCCCAATCTCTATTTTTGGCTGTGACAACCTGCTGTAACCCTCTGCCCAACAAAAATGGAGATTGGGAGGGCTGCATGCCCGTTTTTGCTGGCAGAGGGTTGCAGGAGCTGAAAACGGAGATTGGGAGCTCATTTTCAATGGCAGAGCACTTGGGCCGCCACAGGCAACCCTGACACAAGTGATATCAAGCTGCCCCCCCAACCCCCAAGGTCAAACACATCTCTGATGTGGCCGTCAATAAAATCGAATTTGACATCCCTGTTTTAGATATTCTTACTTTAGTAAGGTTTTTCCTTACAGGCTTTGCTTTGGCTTGTTTGTTCTCTGCCATTGTTTACCTTGCCTTAAAGCCATTAGGATCCTTGTCAGATTCAACAACGATTTGACTTGTGAGGTTAAGCAATTGTGATATTTCATCTAGAAATGTGCTACACAATAGGATAAATATTTTTTATGTTGTTTTTCAGCCATTTGCAGAAAGTGGAAATTCACATTGGAGACTGTCTTGGGAACAACCATTACATCTACAAGAGGTAGCATAATTCTTATCCTGTCACAGACTCAGCCACTGATTCTACAATGTCCAGTATAGATCCGTATCAGCAGATCATGGTAAGTGGATAATTGTTTTATTTTGATTACCCAAGGTAATTGTTTTAATTATGGTAACAATATCAAGGCCTGCATATTTTGAAATATACAGATAGGAATACTTTAAAATAAGGAAATAAAATGGGAAGGCACTGAATAAAGTGAACAGTTCAAATTGATTGCTAGAAGGGCTAGAAATTCTATAAAAAGAAAATGTACTAAATACACTTTGGAACTGACTCTGAAAATCCACAGGAAATTAAAATATTTAGATATTTGAACTGACAATATTCAAGCATTCCAGGGTTCAGATATCACATTTTTTCAGTCTGCAAGCTGTGCTTGGGAAGTCAGGAACATGGCAACCTTTTCTAGTTCCCCATTTCCTCTGTCTTCCCTCAAAGCAATTTTTTTATTCCCTTCTATGGTTTGCTATAGTTATTTGAATCAGGCATTTGTCAAGTCCCAAGTAATCCTGAATCCTGATTGCTCATTTATTTCTTTGAGTCTTTTCAGCCAGTGTTGTTAAACTGACCCAAACTGACAGCAAGCTGTGGTTACAGCAAACCACTGAAAGGAGCCATGCTAGAGAGAGAAGGAAGCTGCAAAAGAAATACCTTGACTGAACTTTCAATTCCTTATGCATCCTTTATGATGATTGTAACCTTTTCCACAAGGATGTAGTCATTATATTCTTTTAAGTATAACTATAGCTCATACTTACAAAATGGCTGTTCCACTTGGATTATACCTTCACCGGGTTAATATTACCTAGAGCTTCTTTTGCCTATTTCACTCAACTCTAGTAAAGGAAAATTCTTCTAATTAGTAAATTAAATAATAAACATTCATAAATTGTATATCTTTGAATATGCATATGTAGGGCCATATTGTAGAAGAAAGTCATCTTTTCGCACTGCAGTTGCGAACCCATTCCAAAATGTTAGAATATTTAGCAGACCAGCAATTTAGCAAAACCTGTAAATTCAATGTAAGCTGTCCACCAACTGCTATCATGCTGCTAGTATGTATGCCTGGAGCTCTCCATGCTGTAATATGTGTTCCATTATATGCTGTAATAGAGAATGTGTTCCATTATATAACAAAGAGTTCTTTTTTTAAAAAAACCAAACAATCCTAGATTGTCTACCAGATTAACTGTTTTGCGTCTTCGCGCTATTTGCTTTGGGCTGAAAGAGAAAGACGAATTGGATATTGATTAAAATAATCAAGTTGTACAATAGGTCCTAGCAGTGGTTTGATTCTTAACTTGAAAGGCTTCAAATTTTTCTCATTATATTTGTGGCGAAGCACCTTCTACCAAGGTTTTACAGATGCAAACTAAAATTTTAAGTGATTATCCTGTTGCATTTTTGTTCTGAAATTATAATTCCTTCTAAATAACTCTTTCTTACTTTTCAGTTGTTGAAATACAACAAAAAGCATTTAGTTCTTATAAAATAAGGAACACCAAAGCATTAAGCATATGAAAACGTCAGTATATATCTACAAGAAATTCCTTTGTGTACGTGCAAGAAAGAA
Source organism: Naja naja (assembly GCA_009733165.1). Lineage (NCBI taxonomy): Eukaryota > Metazoa > Chordata > Lepidosauria > Squamata > Elapidae > Naja > Naja naja. Next base: position 107,182,906 of record CM019150.1, on the reverse strand, counting down.
GTAACTGGGAAAATCCCTTCCAGAATTGGACTTCAGTTTCTATAGCTGAGGGGTTATTAGGTTCCCTATCTTACTGGACAATGTTAATATTTCATTCTGGTCAATTTTGCCTCACTTCTTTATCCATTTATGTTTTGCTCAATTATGTGTATCTCTTGAAAGTTGATGCTCTACTTGTTCTTTCTTGGTTCATTTTATTTATTTTATTTTTTAATACATAATTTCTTTTGGGGTGTATTTTGGAATACATATAGATTTTGCTTAGTGACCACAATTGGGGCTGGCAATTGTTGCGAAGTGCCACAATCACTAATTGGAAAATCATGTAACTGTGACTGGCTTATGATCAGCTCACTTCCAATTTGGTTGTTAGGCAAATCGTTGTTATTGATATGTGCAGTTTTACTTTTGAGTTCCCCCTTAACTCTGTTTGTCGGAAGCTGGTTGTAAAGATCAGAAATAGTGACTGTAAGACAGTGGGACATTGTGACAGTTATAAATGCATACCACTTGCAAAGCACCGAAGTGGCAATCACGTGACCATGGGATGCTGTAACGGTTGTAAATACAAGGATTTGGTTTTTTTATACTGTTGTAATCTTGAATTTCGTCATTAAAAAAAGCAGTTGGTAAGTGACGACTAGTTGTAAACACAGCCCAGGTAGAAATACATGCACTAAGAACTGATGGGTTTTGTTTGCTGTCCTTTGATAGCAGACTTGGTCATAATATTATTTAGTGGGAATGATGATCACCAGATTAAAGTGATAAGGATTTGTAAAATCAGGAGTTAATCACCACAAATTATCTTGTATTGGTAGCTCCTTTCAGCAGTTCATATCAGTGGGGCTTTCTGAGCAATCTCGGAAAAAACCAACTTTTTTTTGTTAAAAAATACACATTTAATAACTTCATCTTGAAGATATTAGTTTCTTTAGTTCTTTAATCTGTGGGAGCAAGTGAAATACCTGTTGGGTAAACTGGATGAATCATTTTTAATGTAATAGTATTTGTTTTCAATATCTAGGAATTAGCTACGTGTTTTGGCTACTTTATACATTAGAGAAACCATTCAACAGTTACTGTAAAACTTATCACATCCTCTAAAGGATATTATAATTACTGTAAAACTTATCACATCCTCGCATGGGTTTTCTACATAAAGCTCATAATCCTGTAACTAGTCAAACAAAAAATTAAGCTTGAGTTGTATCCATATGGTTTGGAAATAGTTGGCAAAATATGCTCACCAAGCAATAAGGCCACCAAATCCTTCATCATAATGTTCTTCTAAATACTTTTTCAGTATTTTTTTTGTTTGTAATGGGTTTGATTGTTATGGTAGTCATATCCTTCTGAGACAACTAACAATTCCCAAAAAGCAATTCAGTAGTACTGTTGATGCAATAAGGGTTTTTTCTCCCCCCACCTTTTTTTTGAGGTTTGACTTAATGGGGCAAAAGGAATGGAAGTGGAATATTACAAGTTATGATGAATAAAATAATCATATTGTTCAAGGACGCCTTGACATAAGCTTTGACTGCCATCTCCTGGATAAAGGGTTCAAGTTGGAAATATAACAATATGGGTTTTCCTCACTTTATGCAAATTTGCTACTATCCAATTGATCATTTTCATCCAAAAATTAGCTGTATGTAAAAATAATTTGCCATTCTATGATTTGTTTTAAAATCATGATAGGACTTTTCCCCACCAAACCTCTGAACATTTTTCCGCCAAAATCTTTTTTCTGCATTCACACATATTCCTTCCTTCCTTCCTTCCTTCCTTCCTTCCTTCCTTCCTTCCTTCCTTCCTTCCTTCCTAACGACCTAACTCCCGCATAGAGATTGTATATGGAAAAAATTTAAAAACAAAAAAAATGAAGCAGCAATTGGACATAATTTAGAACAGCTTATAATTCTTCAGAGAGGACCAGATTTCTCTTTCTTTTTTTGCATATTAATATATGTTTCATTATACAAGTAGATAAAGCTCATAGATTCATGGTGGAATCAGGCTGCTGAGCAGATAACTGCAATATAATTTGAGAAATAGTGGCTGTTTTCCCCTGAGCAATCCAATAATGTTTGCCTTTACATTTCTTCTGAGTCTACCAGCAGTCCCTTAAGCGATTGCATTGTTAGGATCTGCTCTGATTGCTATCATCAACTAAAATAGCAAGATCTTACATGATGTTTTTTTATTGCTTGGATTTGGTCCTGTCACTCAATAAAATCCGAACAAAATCCGAGATAATTTTTCTTCGTTCTTGTCCATGTTAATCTTGCCCATGGCTATTCTTAGGAAGAAAATTGCCAAATTCTCTCTGATTCCATCTACAGTATTCTGGTCTGAGGAGGGCAGAAGGATCAAGGCTGTTAATATACCTCAACCTGCACAGCCTTTTATCCTCAGTCTTACTAGCTGTTGCAACAATTGACATGTTTGCATGAAAGTCATATCAGTTCATTTCCAACCACAGTTCAAAATGCTGGTGCAAGCCTTTTAATTCTACAGGATTCATGTAGGGCAATGAATGTGATTTTTCATAGCAATGTAAGTCAGAAAAATTTGCCCCTTACCACCACTAGCAGGACATTAACATGACAATGTTTGTGAAGGTCCTGCTAGTAGTGATTGTAAGAAATAATTTTTTCTGACTTCATTCAAGGAATGTTCTTTCCAGAATAGGCTGCTTGGCACCAATATTGATAATCTTTTCAGTATCATCAAAAATATTAAACAAAAGTTTCTTTAATATCGCATTACACATTTTCAAATTTTCAGATTATTAGATTTTTGGGTTTATTTCTTTGTTGATGCAAAAGCTATTTGGAATATATCAATATAACATAAAAACTATTTTGAGTATATAAATGCAATAATATCAGCATTAATATAACTATATAATGCAACTATAATAAATAGTAACTGTATGATTGAAATTAGTTAAGTTAATAAAAGGTTGCCTATCTGGTCATTTCTCAGTTTGCGAACATTGACAGATTGCTGTATGTCTCTTGAAGCAGAACATGCTTCCTATATTTTGTTCTATATTTTGGTCTCCCTAGCCCAGATATATTGTAATATACTTGCTATGCAGGCAATAATAGGAGTTACACTTTGATTCATTTGGGGGATATAAGATGGAGAAGATCGCTTCCTTGCTTTGTATGGAAATCACAAGTTTCACTTTGGTTTTACACAAGATTGAGTCAAAGGCAAACTCTTCCTTTGCATCTTCCCCTAAAGCCAACTGTTGGGGTACAGATAGACAATTCTTTCTTCTCAATCTAAATAGACTTTTGAAACATGGCAGACAGTAAAGGATATTAGGGCAAATATCTTAAAATATGTCTACGCTTAGAATGATTGATGGACAAGGTTTTTTTTTGGTACAGGACACACTGTTGAAAAAGTTACCCAAACCTGCAATGTTAGAAAATCACTGCTATAAGTCCATGTAATCCTGAATACAGGTCTTTTTATATATTTGTGAGTTGCATTTTGTGATCTTTAGGCATCATAAACAAATCTATTTAATCAGTTTAATTTAATCAAAAATTATATTTTTCCCGTGAGAGGAATGTGTCTTCAAATGTACCTAAAAGACTCTTGTAAAATCAGTGTCAACTTCTATGCAGTCTCTTGCTGACTAATGACATATTTGAATAGTACCTGTGCTTGAAGGGGAGGAGAGTTAATATGATGAAACTCAAACTCAAATACAAAGAGGAAGAAAATAACCACAAATGAATAGGAGTGGTAGCAGTCAGCTGTGAAACCTATTGATCTGAATTTTCAGTAAAGCTGAAGAGAAAATAACTTTATAATACACAATGCTGTGTGTTCCGGTGTGTACTTTTAGGGGGGGAGGAAAGAGGAACCATAGGTTAGCTGAAAACTCATTGAAGAGCTGTTACTTTTCTATAATTCTTTTGCTTCCTAATCAATTGTTGTTTGACATTTAGGTGGAACATCAGTATTCACACAAATTTACTGTGACGGTTAAGCAAGCTAAAAATGTTACCAAGGGGGCTTTTGGAGATATGCGTAAGTATCACTTTAATGTTATTTAGTGTTATCTGTATTGTATTGTTTTCTTTTCAGTTCTTACCACATGAGTTTAGAGAGAGATATTCTTCAGGTATGACTGATTTTCAAATTAATTTTTGCTGCTTCAGAGGCTTGAAATTGTAACACATGTGTGTTATATTAAATAAATAAATCCAATGCAGATCTTATACCAAACTGAGTCATTTTAGAGCTTTATTGGTGGAGATTCTTAGGGCTACAAACTTGCAACGCCTTTGCAGAACTGATAACATTTTTTTCTTGCAAGCTTTCCAGATAAGGAAAAGTCTAGGTAGAGGTTGAAGGAAATATGGAGAGGGTAATTTTGTCACTGACAGCTCTGACCTTTAATGACCCTGAAATATTTTATCTGGAATCTCCCCTATGGGATTTTCAGAGAAGATTATTCTACAATTTAGAACTTTTTTTTACTGGTTTGTCTCTTAGAAACAGGAATATTACAAGTAGTATTTTTATGAAAGACCACTTCATTTTGAATTCAAGTGTTCATAAACCATAAAATACAGTGATATGGAATGGGCAATGGATGGATTCTGATAACATTTTTGAAGCAGAGGGAGGGAAAGTCACTTTTGGTTGATGTCTCTGTTGGGCTCTATTTTCCCTTCATAAAAAAGGGCTTGTAAGTGTTGTGCAAAGATTACCATCATCACCACCTCCATCTTTCCTCTTAAAATGGTCATGTGACCATGCAATGTGTTGCATGTTTAGTTGATTATTAAGGAGAAAGGCGGTGCTAGAATCCTGTTCTGATGTCATCCTGTGTGCATGTAAATTCTTTCATATAATTTCAGTGGGGAAAAACAAAGGTCAACCTACTTGGTTGCTGACCAGTGAGTTCTATCTATCTGCACCTGAACAGTTAAAGTTGGAATCTTCAGTCTTCTTAAGATGATCATGCAACCACAAATTCTTGTGCTGTGATACAATCATTTAGAGATGTAGTAAGATACTACATTTTTTATTTATGAATAGCTGGACCAAAATCCAGAATTTCCTAATTTGTTATATGGCAAACTAGATTCCAGAGAATTTTGGTTACCAGGTTTTTTTAATTAAAATGAAAAATGTTCGGAACTCTATGCACTACTTCGTCTGAAATTTACAGTAAACCTCCCATTAAGAAAGGATTAGCTTCTTCTAATTGTTTCCAATTCTCTTACATTATGAAAAATGTTTTAGCCATTTCTTTATGTCAGATTACAGTCAGTGAGAGATTTGGAATTCTAAGCTGAAAATCACATTCCAGACCTGGTTACATCCAGTTTGTGACACCTGCCAATAAAAATCAGTTCCACCAAACCCCCAATTACAAGAATATAAATACATTTGCAAAAACGCAATCAAAAATCCTTAAAAATTATTTATAAATAACAGTGCCAAATAATGCAACTTCAGAGGGACAAAATCAAAACACCATTCACCAAATAAGAATCATAACAGGGAACGCTAGAATATAAAAACAGTTTTCACATAACTGAAGATAGACAAAATCCGAATGCCACTGAAGATGATCTAAGCTCCAGATTCAGCAGGGGTGTCAAACTCAAGGCCCGCGGGCTAGATCTGCCCCCTGAGGTGCTTAAATCTGGCCCATGGGGCCAGCCTGGAAATAGCAAAGGACTGGCCTACAGTGCCTCTGGCAAACAAAATGGGGCGTTGGGTGCTGTGTATGCCTCTGTGCCCCATTTTGGGGCCTGGATGGCTTCTTGCAGCATTCTGCCAGCCAAAATTGGTGTGGGGGGATGTGTGAGGCCCCTCGCACCTTGTTTTCAATCTGGACAAGCCTCCTGAAGTACTTTGCTGGTCAAAATGGGGTGCAAAGGTGCCTTTTTTGGCCGGCAGAGTGCTGCAGGAAGCATCTGTCTCATCCCACCCAGCTTGTGAAGGAAAACTATAATGCTGATCCGGCCCTCGAAGAAATCCAGTTTGACACCCCTGATCTAGAGGTCAAAACACATGTCTATATTGTTGCCAAGAAAACTACAACAATATTTTCGTATAAGCAGGGGCAGTTAAGTATCATTTGAGGGACTTCATGTTGTTTTTCAGTGTTTCTCATATCTCTGGCTTCCTTTTGAGGAACTGTGTTAAAATAAGAAATAATATAATAGCAGTGCAATCTATGTTGCAATTGTTTATAGGAAAATATTCAGTTGAGTTAGGGTTAAAAACATTTCCCTGTGAACATTGATAAAGTTTTGGACTGATCCTGTTTTATCATTTGATTTACATTTCTGATTTTAGAACAAGTTATCTAAATGGGCTGCCTTTCCTTTTTCTTTTCTTTCAGTTTGGTATAATGGTTAAGATCCTGGCATAGAAACAGAAGACTGTAAGTTGTAGCCCTGCCTTAGGCATGAAATCTAGCTGGGTAACTTTGGGTCACTCTCTCAACCCACCACACAGGGTTGTTGTTGTGGGTAAAATAGGTAACTCACAACCTTCGGTTACCTAAAATAGGGAAATCACAATCTTCAGTTACCTATTAAATAATAAAGGTAGGATAAAAATCCAATAAATAAATAATAAATAATAAAAAGAAATCTCCTGATTTCTCTTTTTTGTTTTCTAAACATTGCCTGCAAAAAAATGCATTCAACTAAAACACATTTCATCACCCAGAATATTTGTTTTTTCCCTCTTATTACCTCACTTTTATTAAGCCCAAAGTAGAGCTCCTCTACTACTTATTAATAACAGAACTGAGCATTATTTAGTTCTTTAATTAACAAATTGTTCCCCTTGCAGCTAGTAGTAAAATGAGAAGATTGTTTAGGAGCTTAATTAGAACATTCTATTAATCCCTTTTTCATTTTCAAAAATGCACATTTAGTTCAGACCTAACAAATTTGAATGTTAGAATGTTAGTAAAAGAAGTGTTGTTTATACTGAGTCTGGAAACTGGATTCTGAAACAGTCTGTTAAAACATGTATTTTCCATTCAACCAGTCAACAAGCCATCAATCTTCATACAGCTGAAGCTGATTACATCGCATTTTCTTAAGGGCTAAGGTTGCAAAATTAACTAGAGATCAGAATTTGATTGCGATTATATCTTTAACTATGTTTAGTTGCAGTCTTTACTCCAATATATTTTTATTATAGAAATACCTTTTCATTATTATGTGTATAATAAAATGTAGAAAGGTATCTGATTTAAAAGGAGAATGGCTTTATGATAGTGTAACTGAATCAGCCAAATAAAGATAAGATCCAATTTTATTATGTACTCATCTAAAAAAACCATGAATATGTTCTACTGTTCAAGCTTTGAGCAAACAGGCATCAGCAAGCACCAGCATTCATAAGGAGGTGCCCTCATAGAAAAGAAAAACAAAACAAAACAGAATGTATGCTTTATAAAATTACCACAATCAATATAATTTAAAATGTATTCAACAATACACGCGCCTATTAAGAAAAGAATGTACTTTTGAATTTTGATGACTTATACTGCTGGTCACTCTTCTGGATAAATTTTCATTCTGGAAGTTAAGAAACCTTGTAATAAAAAGACATTATTCTGCTACATCAGAATCTGTGCCATGATTGTAGCATCTTATTACAACCTGTTTTCCATGCATTATCCTCACCTGCTGCCACTTCAAAACCCATCCAGCACAATCTTTTCCCAGTTGAGCATTACCTGTACTAAATACTCAGGAAACACTCGGGGGGAAAAAATTGGAGTTCTTTACACTGTAATTGCTCATATTTTCTTCTTCTTGCAAGCAGAGATGAGAGCAAAATATGAATGTTCTTTGAGATAGCTCTTACTCCAAAGTTTTCAGGGAGTGAATCTTTTGATCCAGAGGATACCATGGGACTTGGGTGAAAATGTCTTGCCTTTGATACACAATTTTCTATGCCTGGGATTAGTATGTATGTATGTATGTATGTATGTATGTGTTTGTTTGTTTGTTTGTTTGTTTGTTTATTTATTTATACATGATGAATGCTGTTTATAGCTTGTGGGTAGTAAAAAAGCTTAACTATAAAACAAGGAAGTTTGTTATTCAGACATAGGATGTCCATACAATGACTAACATTGATGAGACTATCAGAGTGGTGTCATATACAGGTATTCAAAGTGGCTATGTAAAGTCCTGTATTGGACTTTCCCACCTGATGACCTCCTGATAGTCCTAAGTTGAGAGCAGATGCATATATTTGCCTGCAGAAGGGATAAGTCATTGTTTCAGAATGTCAGATAAATACTTCAATTAACATAAGACTATAATTAGCATGCCCTTGGCCATTAATTTAGCCAAACTTTGACTGCTCTTGGCCATTAATTTAGCCAAACTTTGACTGCTCTTGGCCATTAATTTAGCCAAACTTTGACTGCTGATATATGCATGAATGCCTATACTCTTTACATAAGGGTGATTTGAGGGCACAGCAGTTAAAACACAGGCTTTGTTAGCTGGAAAGCTGACAGCTCAGGTTTGAGACCCAAGTGCCACAGGATGGGATGAGCTCCCATCCTCACTCCAGCTCCTGCTAATCTAGCAGTTCAAAAGCATGCAAATGCGAGTACGTAAATAGGTACCACTTTGGTGGGAGAGTAACAGTGCTCTATGATGTCATGTTGGCCACATGACTGGAACTGTTTTCAGACAGTGCTGGGTCAATGGCCTTGAAATGGAAATGAGCACCATCCCCTATAGTCAGCAATAACTAGTGGAGTAAAATCCACTGGGACTCCTTTACTTTTACCTTTTTCTCTGGATATAGTTCTTTGCTTAATATGGGGAATGCTTTTTTGGACCTCTTTACTGACAAGTTCACTTTAGTGTGTTTAGTTGTTTTCTCCTTACTGAGCAAAGCTAATCAGATGGATAATGTTTGAACCAAACTTGATGACCACTGTATGTTATTGCAAGAGTAGTATACCTGTTATATTCTTTATGTGATATATAGTTTTAAATAGATATCATATAAAACTTTTACTTAGTACTTTTATAGTATCTCTTTAGAAATCAGTTATTAAACAGTATGTAAAAATAGGTTTAGGGAATATGACGTTATGGCTGGCCTACAGGTTTTCAGAGAAGCTACTGCTGATACCTGCATGTTCTTATTTTATTACAGTAGACACTCCTGACCCCTATGTGGAGCTCTTTATTCCCACAGCACCAGACAGCAGGAAGAGAACAAACCATATCAACAACAATGTGAATCCTGAGTGGAATGAAACTTTTGAGATAATTTTGGATCCCAATCAGGAAAATGTTCTGGAGGTACTGGTACAAATATCTGTAGGGAAAAGGATTCATGTGATGTGGATACTATATTAAAAATATTAAATGCTGTGTCAAAAGAGGCAGACTAATTTACAACTGTGTATTAAATATCCTTGCTTACAGAGGTGGTATTGCTTTATAACTTTCTATTATAAATGAAAGCTTACTTAATGAAACAGTCTAAGGGTTGATATTTGCTCTCCTACATGGCATGAATAAGTATTTAGTCACATTAGTTTCTTCTTTTTCTGCCTGCGTGCCTGCCTATCTCTCATCTATCAATAATCTCTCTCTCTTTCTCAACTATCCATAATCTCTCTCTCACACACACACACTCAATCCCCCACACCTTTTCTACCATTGTAAAATAATACTGACCAAAATGATGAGTATTAGATGACAAGTTGAGACAATCTTGTGAGCGGAGATTTGGGGATTTAGTAGTTTGAGCCCATCTCTCTTTTGATATGTACTTTTACAAGTAAAATATTATGAGAAACAGTAGGAATCACAGAGCTAAGATTAACACAACAGCCACACACGCACAGGGAGAGAGAGAGAGATGGAGATGTATACATATAAATATATAGGCCATCTAGAATATAATATAGACCAGAACTGAGAAAGTTCTAATATGAATTTCTCATTTTAAAAATACATGCTTTATTGCAGCTGGTCTACATGTTCGGAATGGGCTTTCTAATATCTCAAAATAAGACACTGTCTTATATTTTTGGCTCCCAAAACACACTAGGTCTTATTTTGGTAGGTCTTATATATTTATGGTGCCAAATAGTGGGTGTGAGTGTGTAGGGGTGTCTGCAGTTGCTCTGAAAAGTCTTCCTGGAACTGGAGATTTACACTAGGTCTTATTTTCGTCTTATATTAGGGCAGGTTTAGAAAATAGTGCTAGGTCTTACTTTTATTTTGTAGTACTTATTTCTCTCTTTCTAAGTAAATGAGCCCCTTTGACAAAGGATAAAGGGCAGATCAGCAGGGAAGAGAGTGTTTAAAAGAGGCAAAATCTTGGGCTCATCATGAATAATTTAGCCACAGAATATGACATTTTGTTTGCTTTCTGAACAGAATAAACAGTTATCTCCTACATTTAGCATACAAAATGAGAAATTTGTATTTTTACAAAATATTACAGCATTATATGACCATCAGGAGTAAATATCAGTTTGGCCAATCTAATTTATGATTAATGGGTATACAATTGTGTCCATTCATCCTGAAGAACTGGTTGCTGTCCTAACATAATTTTAGTACTAATAATGTGTAAAAATACAAATATTATTATCCAAAGCCATGTGTGGAATCCCTCGGTATAATTATTTTGCCATATCTGGTAAAGGTTTACAGATCTTCCAATTAAAAAAAGTAAAAATATTTAACCAATATTGCTTTGTTGACTTCAAGTGAAGTAAGTGAAGTGGTAATAAAATGTGTTTGTAGATTTTTAATCAATACAATGTATGTTGAAAATTAACTTAAAATTTTGTGTACTAAGCATGTTTCCTTCATTTTGAAAAAGTCCTTTTTACATTTGTCTAGGATATGAGGAGGTTCAGTTTAAGTGTGTATATTTTTTCAGATTACTCTTATGGATGCAAATTATGTGATGGATGAGACTATTGGTACAGCAACTTTTCCCATTTCATCTTTGAAAATTGGGGAGAAGAAACAAATTCCAATCATCATTAATAAAGTAAGTTCCAAAATTAACATGTCAGTTTTTTTTTAAAATTACATTTATATGCCGCCCTTCTCCGAAGACTCAGGGCGGCTTACAATTTTTGGAATACAACCCAGTGTGCTCAGCAATAGCCTTCATTCCATTGTATATGCCTGCTTATTACTAAGCGGCATTTTTACAAAGTCAGCTTATTGCCCCCAACAATCTTGGGTCCTCAATTTACCTACCCCGAGAGGATGGAAGGCTGAGTCAACCTTGAGCCTGGTGGGATTCAAGCCTACAATAATTGTAGACAGCTGGAACTTAAATGCAGGCATTTAACAGCCTGAGCCAACAAGGCCCTTTTCACTGTTGTTGGTCCCAAAATGGTAAATTTCCAAGGTTATAAGTAGAGGATCTGAAATATAGAATCTAGTCATTGGACAGAAATGATGTCCTTTAGTTCTCTTAAACAGTTCTGGTACTGAAAATGATGTGATCTGTTGAAATTACAAAGATTACAAAATTATTATTTCAGGTGTTGAGGACCTGAGTCAAACCACATCTTTTATTTTACTCTTTGAAGCATTTCTAGGGGTACTAATGTTAGTATTTTTTAATATGAGATTTACCTGGCTGAAGCCACTCCTGTAGGCAGTGTCTTAAAATGACATTTATTTTGTAGCCTAAGTTGCACAGCTATATACACAACACACATGTTGATAGCTGCAGCTGTGAAGAGCTATCCATGAGAAGCCATAAGCCACATTTAGATGTACTTCCATTTCACTATCCCAGATTTTTTAATCCTTCATTTGTAGGGTCAAGACCTGAGCCATGTTCATATATTGATTAAACAGCATCTAGTTTTTTCTGGATTGCTGAATTTGGTATTTGTTCAAGTTTGGATAATAGTCATACTTTGAAAAATGAACTTGATTTGAAAACATACCTGTCAAGTTTTTCTATTCTCTGGTCTTTATATTTTGCAATGAGTCTAGATTTTAATTTCTTTTTTTATATGGATGCAATGTGTTACTTTCAGTTTTTTCTAACCCCAACCCTATCAATAATGCATTTCAAAATCACTTCCCAGATAAAATTGTTGTGATTACTTATACAATATGGCAATATTATTTATTATCTGCATCCTAGGTAACAGCATTGCAAAAAAAATCTTATTACATTGGTTATAAGATGATAAATGCTGAGAAACTGAAGTGTAATTCCATTACATTTTTTTATTGATAGTCGTATATTATTCCTTCTTTTAGGAAAATCTATTATTTTTTCCATGTCTTCCAGAGAATATAAGATGTAACACTTCCCTTGCCCCTAGCCCCTCTTCTTCCCCTCCCCTCCTCCTCTCCTCTCTTCAACATGAAATTATTCTGCATTATTCTGTTCGTGTCTTTGTGGTCCAAATGGTGTGGGAATATGAGATAGTATTCAAATATTGATAATGTATCATTGAAAGACCAATGAAATATATTTATATGTTTATTCTTTTAAAAATTTCATACCACTTCTTGTTTTAAGTAAAAATAAAACTCTGAAATATAAATAACAATGTCTTTTGAAAAAATTGCATTGACTTAAAAAAGGCTTTTAAAGCCTGGAAAGTTAGAAAAAAAATCTGCTCTAATATAAACTGGTAGGTGATTAGTGTTAAGTGAGACTCCTTTGTTTATAAGACAATAGATCACAAATTTCTTGACAAAAATTGTGATGCAGTTATAACATTTCTTGTTTAGGTTATAGAAGTCACATTGGAGGTATCTATTGAAGTTTGGTAAGTAATCTTGGTATTCACAAAGTGTATTTGCAGAAATGATAGCATTGAGACATGTCTTCCTTTTTTGTGCAATTATGATATACTAGCAGGATACCCATGCTTTGCTATGAAACTATGTGACCAGGCAAGTATTTGGGGAGGAAAATAAGGGGAAAATTGTGCCTATGCCTACGAGCATCCATCAGTATTCAACTGGCTAGCATCCTGTCAGTCTGTGAGAGTTGAGGACTGTTTGGAAACTGAAACAGTATTTGCTGTGTGAGCAAGAAGGAGACAGCAAGGAGCCTGGGTGTGGCTTAACTGAACTGGAGTTAGAAGAGATTTTTTTTCAGGTGGGGAGGGGGAGTAGAATTCTTTAGCATCAGAGCGTGTTAATAATAATATAGGAAATACTAATGCTCTGATGGTCATTTTGAAAAATCCTTTGTTGGTGAGCACCTAGAAGCCAAGAGGAAAATACGTGCCAAATTTCAAGTTTGTAGGTTTATGGTTCTGGATTTTGTAATGACGTGTGAGTGGTAGTTCACTTTTATATATGTAGATAAACTATCACAAAGATATATTGGACTACAATGACATAGGATTGAGAATCCATTGAGATAGGCAATGGATGCACTTCAGTCCTATATTGTCTTATTGATCTCAACGTAGGATATTGCTGTAGTTTAGTCCTATGTATATTTATTTGGCCATCCTGTATTTTACGTTATCTGTAGTTAAGTTCCATTGAATCCCATTGGCCCTTTTTCTGTGTATACACAAGCATGATTTATGTTGTCTTGATACTGTAATTTGGCCTGAAACCTGATGGCAGTGGGTCCAGACAATTCACTTTCTCTGAGCCTTTTAGAGCTGCAAGCCTTACCACCATATTTAAAAATGCAGCACTTTAAATACTATTAAACCATTGTTTCAGTGGCGTTACAGAAGTCCATGGTTGAGCAGGACTTTATTGGCATAGAACTTAAGTAGATTAAATTGTTTGTTAGTCCTTTAAGTAGGAGATTTAGGACTAAACCTAAAGATTTAGGTGTGATCTGGGATGAGTTCGATCCTGTTTCCGAGGATGAAGTGGACAGGACTGTGCGGCGGCTGAGTTCCACCACATGTTTGTTGGACCCGTGTCCCTCCTGGTTGGCTTATGCTGCCAAGGAGGCCACCTGCGGTTGGCTCTGGGCAGTTGTCAATGCTTCGTTAAGAGAGGGTGTTTTTCCCTCCGCCTTGAAGGAGGCGGTGGTGAGACCCCTCCTGAAGAAGCCTGCCCTGGACCCGACCATGTTAGACAACTTTCATCCAGTCTCCAACCTTTGCTTTTTGGTGAAGGTTGTTGAGAATGTGGTGGCTCAGCAGTTTCCACTTTTCCTGGACGAAGCGGACTACCTGGATCTGTATCAATCGGGCTTCCGACCCAGTTACAGCACAGAGATGGCATTGGTCGCGCTGATGGATGATCTCTGGAGGGCTCGGGACAGGGGTTTTTCCTCTGTCCTGGTCTTATTAGATCTCTCAGCGGCTTTCGATACCATCGACCATGGTATCCTTTGCCTCGGGGCTGGGAGTGGGGGGCACTGTTCTTCAGTGGTTCACCTCCTACCTCTCGGGGCGGTCGCAATCAGTGTTGTGGGGGGTCGAGGTTGACCCCGAGGGTGCTGTCTTGTGGGGTCCCTCAGGGGTCAGTCCTCTCCCCTCTTTAACATCTACATGAAGCCGCTGGGTGAGATCATCTGTGGTTTTGGGGTGAGATTCCATCAGTACGCAGATGACACCCAGCTGTACATCTCCAGCCCAAACCAGATCAGTGATGCCCTCTCCCTGATGACCCGGTGTTTGGATGCGGTACGGATTTGGATGAGCGGGAACATGCTTCGACTCAACCCGGCCAAGACTGAGTGGCTGTGCATACCGGCATCTTGGCCCAGTCAGGAATATCCATCTTTGGCCATAGGGGAGAGGTGTTGCCCCTGTGGATAGGGCGAATCTGGGGGTCCTCCTGGATGCACGGCTCCGGTTGGAGGAGCAGGTTGGGGCCGTTGCCAGGGGGGCCTTTGCCCAGCTCTGCCTTGTTCGTCAGCTTCCCATTTCTGGACTGAGATGCCCTGCACAGTCACTCACGCCCTTGTTACCTCTAGACTCGACTACTGCAACGCTCTCTATTTAGGACTGCCCTTGCATACCATCTGGAGGTTGCAACTGGTGCAAAATGCGGTGGCGTGGGTGGTGATGGGAGTTTCCCGATTCTCCCATGTTACCCCCTCCTGCGCTGCCTGCATTGGTTGCCGGTTGCACTCCGGGTGAGATTCAAGGTTCTGGTTTTAACATACAAAGTCCTTCACGACATGGGTCCTCAATATTTAAGGGAGCGTCTTCTGCCGATATCGAGTGCCACCCGCCCTGTGCGAGCACATAGGCAAGGACTCCTTGGGGTCCCGTTGGCAAGCCAATGTCGGCTGGCGGTCCCCTGGTGACGAGCCTATTCTGTCACGGCCCCTGACCTCTGGAACCAACTGCCCCTGGGGCTCCGCCTGGCCCCTGACCTCCGCACCTTCCACCATGATTTGAAGACCTGGTTGTTCGACCAATCCGGGCTGTGACCCCTCCTTGGGGGGGTTCTTAATTATTTTAACTACTGTAAATTTTAGTTTTTGTATTTTGGGGCTTGTGAAATTAGTTTAATTTCTTTTTAAGTATTTATTGTTGTTGTTTTAGTTGTGCCCGAGTCTTCGGAGATGGGGCAGCATACAAGTCCAATAAATAAATAAATAAATAAATAAACAAACAAACAAACATGTGTTTTGCTCAACAGCTCTTCAACAGACCTCCGTTTCAGCATGGCTCTGTGTGATGAAGAGAAGGATTTCCGACAGCAGCGGAAAACTAGAGTAATGCATTATCTGAACAAGTTATTGGGAGCTGATTTGACCTCTATTCGTGATGTAAGTCTGGAGAGCTTATATCCAGCAGTCCTTAGTTAGTTCAACCGCAGAGTGATCCAAAGCTACATTGCATTAGTTTTTTTTTACTGTAACTTCAAGTCCTATTTCACCTTTCAACTCTGTAAATTTTTGTTTCTATGTACTTTCATCAGCAATCCACTTCATCTTCTCCAAATCCAGTATACTTCTTAAAATTCTCATAATCATTTTATTTCAGTTGAAAACTTTGGCTTTTAATCTTAAGTAAAACACTTTAAACTTTCTTAGCAAGTTCTTTGTCTAATGCTATGCATGGTTGCTAAGACTTTGTTTGCTTTCCTAACTAGCTAATTCTTGTTCTAACTAATATGGTTAGAATTAGTTATTCTAGTAATAACTAATTATAACTGCTTGTTGTTTTTTTTTTAAAAAAATCTCTAGTCTCTAATAACTTTAATTGGTTTATTTGAGTTGAAATTATGAAAACTTATTGCAGCATTTTTTTATCTGTGAGACATGCCATCTTGATATGTGGAAAAATGAGAACTGGAGAGGACAGGGAGATATATGCAGTGTTCTTATTTTCCCACACATTTATCATTGCTTATAATGTCCAAATATGAACTTTTGTGTTGTTAAACAATCCAGAAATGGTTTTGGTCAGCACAGGCAACAAATTAGCCAAGCAAATAATTAATCATCATCGATGCTTTCTCCATATTGAATATCTTAAAGTAGAATTAGAGATTATTTCTAAATTTTCTTGCATAAGGCAGACAGAGACATTAACTACAAATGGCATGCTAACACACAGGTCAGTGCTCCAATTTTTAAAATGGTGAGTAGGGATAGCAAAGATGTTTATATATTAGAATTTTCTAGCCTATTGTTTTTTTCCTACAAAAACTTCAAAGCTGTTCTTCCTGAAGAGTATTAAATACAGATCAAGTCTTGCAAATGTGTGTTCAAACCTGGATGAAGAGATACAAACCATGGGTTGTGTCTAGGAGTGAACAAATGATTTTTGGGATGGTGCACCAGTGGGATCCGACCTGTTCCACTACCGGTTCAGTGATTGCGTGCGCGCGCACCTAAAGCGCACATGCAGCTTTCCCCACACCAGCTGAGGCCAGCAGCACCAATCAGCTGAGAGGATAAAGAAGAGAAAAGTGCAGGGACGGATGGGAAATCCGATCCTGCACTTTTATTTCTCCTCTCAGCTGATTGCCTGAGGCCTTTTTTTCCTCCTCAGCTGATCCTCAGAGGCTTTTTTTTACTACTGGTTCTGCTGAACCAGTCTGAACCAGTAGTATACCACCACTGGTTGGGTGGGTTTTCTGTTACCTGATGCATTTTATATAATGTTACCATGACTATACAATGTCTTGCTCGTGTTGTGTGATAAATACCTTAGAAGGCATCTATGTTGTATGTTTTCCCAGGTACCAGTAATAGCAATCTTGGGTTCTGGAGGTGGATTTCGGGCCACCGTGGGGCTTTCTGGAGTAATGAAAGCACTGTATGAATCTGGAATTTTAGACTGTGCAACATATATTGCTGGTTTATCTGGATCCACATGGCAAGTTTCCTTTAAAAAAAAACTTTTTATTTTAATAGACAATACCTTACTCTTATTATGTATATTTTTATCCCTTGATTCTATAGCCAAATTGCCAGAATCTTTTTAAAAAGGTAAATCAGTTTTAGACTATGACTGTAATCCCTTCTATTTCTAATTCTTTGGTTTGTTGATTTAAAAATCTTTCTGAGTTAATAAAAGCTTGCGACTTAGGTTTTTAATGTTTTGCTTATACTTTTTGAGGAAATTGAGACCTATAAAAACAAATTTTCTTTAAACTTATACTGTATGGTTCACTAATCAGCTGAAATTATCTACAACAAATCTTCAGTATAGCTCAAGGGAGCTTTAAATGTACTGAAATTAAACTATCACTTAATAACATAAAAACAATGATAGTGTTTATTATTTCTGCATCCTTAAAATAATGGATTTGATTGATTTCTAAAACTAGTAGAGCATAAAATAAAGCAAATTCTCAGTCCCTTGAAGTTAGCTTTCTGAGGGAATTTTTTGCTTGGCGGGGTAGCTCTACAGTAAAGTTCTCTTACTGCTTGAAGAAAGATTGAGTCTTCTGGTAGCTTAGGTCATATTGTCAAAATTTAAAAAGACCACAGAGAGCCCAAACAAGCATCTGAGTTCTGGAGTAGGAGGGCAAGTAGAAATAGGTAGGACTAAGACAACTTTTAGTTTATAGTATTACTCTGTTTTCTTTCTATTATTTTATATTGATAGCTAATATTCTCTTATTTTATATTGATAGCTAATAATTGATAGTCTCTTCAATTGTGATAATGGAATAAATTCATAAACAAACTTAATATTTTCCTGTTGTAAAGGCTAAAGAGACTGCAGCCGTAAATGAATTTTTGTCAGTTTTCCAGAATAAACTTAATGAAGTTTAAAAAATGGCATAACTACTGTCAGATTTCTTTTGAGGATCAATAAATATAATTTAAAATCTTGCTGCCAAATGATGAAATTAGAATTCTTAAATTGAAGTAATCTCCTTTCTTCTGGTAGCATACTATCTTAAACACGGAGATTAGAGAAATGCATATTGTGTTTCCCAGTTAATAAGAGGACTGAGTATTTATAAACCGTTAGTTTTATTCAATATTATGTGTTATAGATATATGTTATTTTAGATAAATGTAAGATATGTAAAACTTTGTAATTTACAAAATGATAGCTTGAATTTTCCCAAGTTTCACCGGTGTTTTGTCTCACTTCTCCTCCCCTCCCCTTTCTCTTATATATTTATTTATTTAAAAAAAATATGTGGCTGCCCAACTCACTCTTGGTGCCGGTATCTCGGGGTGGAGAGAACATCGCGTGCCTCCCCATATTCCTCTCGCTGCCTCCATGGCTGCTCACTGCTCTTGCAGTGCCTTGCACAGCACATTTAAATTTAGCATGCTTCACAATGGGGGAGACTGCGTTCCCTCCTCCTCCTCCTGGAGAAGGTGTTTTCTTTCTTGGTGTTTTCTTTTCTGTGGGAAAAAGGTCCAAATGGCTCTGAGTATTTAAGGTTGCAGACCCCTATGCTACATAGACCTTCTTAAGAAGGTCCATAGCATTCCCTGCTTCCTCATTATGGCGAGTGGGGTAGATATGGCGAGTGGGGTAAATATGGTTTTTCAGGTATCTTCATCTCAAGCTATGTAGGGCTTTGAAGATGATAACCAGCACCTTGATTTGGACCCAGAAGCAATTTGGCAATGGATTCTTCCTCAAGAGAAGTGACACGTGCAAATCTAGGCTTACCCACCACATTTTGAATCCATTAAACCTTCTAGAAACTTTTCAAAGGCAACTCCATTTAAAACACATTACAGTAGTCAAGATAAGAGATGACTTAGGTGAAGGGAACTGTGAGTAGGAATCGTTGGTCCAGGAAAGGGCATAACTGATCATAACCCACAGGTCCTCCTAGCCACGACTGCCACCTGCTCTTTAAGCAGGAGTTATGAGTTCTAGAGAGCATTCCCTTTTTCATTGATCACCATTGTTGATTGATGATCTTGTGACCATCTTTGGTCTATTTTTATGTTCACTAAAAATATTGTTTTGGTTTCTTCATAGGTACATGTCAACCCTGTATTCTCATCCAGATTTCCCAGTGAAAGGGCCAAAGGAGATAAATACTGAGTTGAGGAACAGTATTAGTCACACCCCACTGAAACTACTTACACCCCAGAAAGTGAAGCGATACATTGAAGCACTGTGGAAAAAGAAGAGGTCTGGGCAGCCTGTGACATTTACAGATATCTTCGGAATGTTGATAGGAGAAACATTGGTTCAAAATGTAAGCATTTGTCAAAACATTTAGGGAAGCTATTTAAATCTTAGGTGCATAATATTTGTGTAAATACAGCATGATGCATTAGAACTGCTGACCTTGTAGTAGAAACTGCAGACAACAGTGAGAAAACTTCACCAATCAAAATTAAACCAATGGTTTGAATTCTAGTTGTAACTACAACATAATTTAAGGTAAATGTGAGTTGCGCTCTGCCTTTTGCTTACCCAGAAAGCTGCAGTAGCTGTCAAATACTTCTATTACCACTTTATCATAAATATTTAAATGTCAAAAACTTTCAGAAAACAATAGGAGAATCTAAATTAGGTCCATAAACATCAACTTTTATGGTCTCTGTTATTTTAGCACATAAAATTAAACAATACATTTATATCAGCAATATAACCTGTTGTACATCAGTTGAAAATAGCAGTAGCAATAGCACTTAGACTTATATATCATTTTACAATGCTTTACAGCCTTCTCTAAGTGGTTTACAGTGTCAGCATATTGCCCCCAACAATCTGGGCCCTCATTTACCGACCTCGGAAGGATGGAAGGCTGAGTCAACTTTGAGCCTATGAGAATATCCTTTGAGTTTCCTAATGTATGAATACTATATTTACAGTTTCTAAAATTTTATTATATTATTATCATTGTGAAAGTTATAGATAATTGGCACATAAACTGCTCAGAGTCTGAAAGAGTAGAAATGCTTTATAAGACCCAATCATCACCAAGTTCTGATTTTTAATGAGACTAATCAGTAGCAAGAAGGCTTTGTTAGTCTTTATTACAAGATTATTAATTTATAATGTCCAGATAGGCAATTCTGCTATATTTTTGGTGTATGTTCAGCTGGTTTATGACCATAATGAAGTAATCTGAAGTAACTTTTTTGTATTTTTTAAAAAGTAAAACTCTGAGAGAGATAGATGATTAAAAATATGAACTATAAATAAATATATCAGCTTAGTTCAAATATTAAACTATTAAATTCTGTCTCCTTTTCACAGAGAATGGATATCACTTTATCTCATATGAAGGAAAAAGTCAACAAAGCACAGTCAGCTTTGCCACTTTTTACCTGTCTTCATGTTAAACCTGATGTGTCAGAACTGATGTTTGCAGGTAAGTGTTCTCACTACCTGGGTTCATTCAACCATTATTTATTTAAGACCATCCTATTCAAGAATGACTCTGGGTGCCTTATAAAAGAAACAATGATAGACAGGAAAAAATTACAACCATGAATTTCCAGATGAAACAAATTACCCAAAACACACCCATGAGAGGCTCAACAACTAGCCTACTTCAGAGCTGGGAGAAGAATCTCAATTTTAAGGACTTCCAGAACCCCATTTTTTGAGAGAGGGACATGTATCTTTAGAGAGATGCTATTCTAGAGGGCAGGCAGGTAACTTGGGTCCCAATAGATGGCACTATTTAATAGATGGTAGGTAACATACCAACTATGTAGGTCTTACCTGATGGGCAGAAACCATGAAAGATGGTCCTTTGATAACTTGGCCATATTTAGAAGTAATGGCTACCATCTTGAATTGCTTCTGGAAACTCATTGGCTATCAGTGCAACTTATGCAGGAATGGGTGTCACACAGGCTTATGCCGATCACTTCCTGTGCTACTGCATTTTGGATTGTCTGCAGTTTCCAATATGATCTTTGAGGTCACATAGGGTGCATTGCATGATAGGATGAGAATATGAGTAACTAAATGAAGGGCCTCTTAATCCAGGAATGGACACAATTGACACACAAGATGGAACTGTAGGAAGTGTGATGGCTCAACTAGAGGGGGCAGTAAAAACATGTTCCAGCATTGAGTCATTCCATGGGAGGAAGTAGCAGAGGCTACTGAAGTCTTTATTTGCTGGTTCCCAAGAAAATACAATTTCTGGTGAGATTCTTGTAAATAGGCAATCAACAATGAAGAAACTACTTTGGCCTACTTACAAAGCTGTTCTGATTTCTTGCACCTGACATATCTCTATATCTGCCACTTCCTTTTCAAGTCCAAAATGATCCCCAGGTTTTATACCAGTTTTGAATACAGAAGGGTAGCCTATTCCAAAGCTAAAATGAAAAGTCAACTTAGTCTGTTTGCACAGCCTCCAGACACCATGACAGGACATTGATATTGGCACAGAGTCAAATTGTATATAACTAGGAATCATCAGCACATTAATGATCTTATCTGATAGCTTCATAGTAAGGAAGGGAAAGAGGTTTGAACCACAAAACATAGTAAAATATAAGAAAAAGCATATATTGCTTCAAGTAAACACCACAAAACTTGATTTTTATTGTCTCCACCCCGAAAAGAAGAAATTAAAGTAACAAAGAAGTAGAATTAAAGACAGATGGAGCAAAAGCGTTTGAGGATGAAACTGATACTTTTGGCTTGGATTGATTGAAAGAATTGGTGCTTGCTTAATGGTTATATCAGTATACTGCTCTTTTTAGTCTGTCTCAGACACAAATGAGTGACAAAGTGAGACTTTTTAAGGTAATAATTATGAATCAGGTAGGTCCTCTGTGTTGTACTCAGCTGCTTTTTAATGCTGTGAATAAACCAATGTAAACATTCTTTTGTTGCTAAAAAGCAAAGTTCTGGTTCCTTTGTGCATGTGTTGCACATAGGTAAGTAAGTAGGTTTATTGTTCAAACAAAACAATACGTGCCACAGGTAGAGTATATGAAATAGAATGTCTCTGATAGCTTTCTTTCATATAAATTCCAGGGCTTCGGTAGTGGGTGAAAATGATGATTTTTATTAATATAGTAATACTGCATTACATTTCTGTTGGTAACTGGTAGAATTGCTTAATATTTGTTGTCTACTGTGTATTAGTTGGTAGCTCAGTATGAATTTTGATTTTGTGATGCTGCAGTTGGTTTAGTGGGACTTAGTTCATTGTGGGTTGGTGCCGACCTCTATTTTTGTTTTTTTCATCATGGACCAATTTATTTATGGTAATAGATCGAAGTCCCATACTCAATAAAGCAAACCACATGAGCAAAGCTGTAATGTTAAATTAGTAAAAGAGATAGCTAATAACTCTCCACACAGAAACAATCAAATCTCTATACTACCAAAACTCTCATGTCTGTTTGACACTTTGTAACCTTCAATTGTGCAAAATGGTGCATCATAGGGCAAATTTGGTCAACAAAGGTACCCCAGACAAGCTAATTTATAGAATGCTGGGACCCATTACTCCCCCATGGAATGAAATTTCATGAAAGATGTGACTGCTTCAGACAGGAAGGAAAGGACAAACTGAAGTTGAAGAAAGATCTCAGAAAAAGGCCATGGCAAACCACTTTCAGTTAACACTTTACTCTATCACTTCATTGCTTAATTTACACAAACAGTATTAGTATCTGAAGTGACAATTTCAACAGATGATTAACATTTTGTTCGGCCTTTTGCTACGATTCCCTAGTTGGAACCAAGGTCTTTCTTGACCCAAACTATTGCCCTAAATAAATAAATCACGTTGTATATTCATGTGATCACACCAGATGAATTCAACAAGGGAAATTTGACTATATTAGTTTACATGTTCATATATGTATATTGGGAAGAAAAAAGTGTGAGAAAATCAGAAGTCTGAACCAGTCGCAAACTTCTGTTTGTAAACACAGCCTTTGTAATAGGTTAAGTCATTCCTCATTTCTCTGTCTGTTCTAACCATTGTTTATTGCTGCTTTCAGATTGGGTGGAGTTCAGTCCTTATGAGATTGGAATGGCTAAATATGGGACCTTCATGACTCCCAATCTGTTTGGCAGTAAGTTTTTTATGGGCACAGTAGTGAAAAAATACAAAGAGAATCCTCTGCATTTCTTAATGGGTAAGTACTAGATTAAATCTTAGAAAGTAAATAATGCCCAAGCATTATTATTTTTAAAGAAATAGTAGCATTGTTCTCTGAAAATCCAAAAATTTCCAAGATAGAAATTTTCTAGTTAAATATAGTGTAATTGCAATAATAATGTACACTGTTTATTTATTTTGTATGGTGGTTCCTTAGATTATATATAATTCTTTTAACAAATTCTGCCAGACAGATTCAGCTGGATAAGCCAGGGTTTTCATCGCATTGTTGAAAATGAATAAAGGGTTAAAAAGAAAGCTCGTCAATAAGAACCAAGCTAAACTTCCAGCTCCTTTTTTACCTGTGTGGTAATACAGAATTTTAGAAGATTCAAGCATGTCAGAATTATAGCAAAAATAATTGTCTATATTATTCCTAGGAATGTTTGGTATGGGCAAAAAAATATCTGGCTCATATAGTAGAAGAGGAGTGTCATGCTTGATTTCATTGAGGGCTGCATCAGGGTTGTGTTTGACTTTGGGGGGCTGGGGTGGGTATGGCCAGCTGTCACTCATGTTGGGTGCCTGTGATGGCCCAAGCGCTCTGCCAGTGAAAACAGGATCCTGAGCTCCATTTTCGGCTGTAATGGCTTCTTGCAACCCTCTGCCCGCGAAAACAGAGCTTGGGAGGGTCACCCGTTCGTTTTGCTGGCAGAGACATGTGGGCTGGTCCTTCGCTGTTCCAAGGGCAGCCCTGTGGGTCAGATTTAAGCACTTCGCAGGGCGGATCCAGCCCATGGGCCTTGTGTTTGACACCCCTATAGTAGAATTTAAAGTACCATTACTGTATCAGAACTAGAAAATGTATATTTCTCTGCTACCATCTAGTATTGTAGATCTTTACAGCCCAAATATGGTGGTTCCACACACAGTTAAAGTATGTATGAATCACACTTGACTTTTCTAGTCCTATGAGTGAATCCTGGTCATACAGCTAGATAAACAGAAAGTTTCTATCCAGTGTAAGGCTTCATAGTTTGTGTTCTTCTTCACTCTGTTCCTGAGATCCCTTTTACAGTAGTGTAATAATAGTTATTTTTAAAATTTAAGAAATGCTACAAGTTAGTTTGTATTTTAAAGTCTGACTTTGAAAATTAATAAAGATATTATATTAAATGGATAAAAGATCAGTCATTTATATACATAAAATATTTTACTTGTTTTCAGGTATATGGGGAAGTGCATTTGCTATACTGATCAACAGAGTGCTTGGGGTTTCTAACAGCCAAAATAAAGGACCCACAATGGAAGAAGAACTAGGTATTGTAATAAAAATTGGAGCATGCGTCTATGTTGATGTTTTAAAGATAGTTTAAAAATAATTAAACAAATGTAAAATTGGCATGTTGAAAAGCAATGTCCTAGCCTCCAAGATCATCTATTTCCCAGGTCACCTTTTAGTTCCAAAGGAACTAATAACCTACAGTGTAAATGCTTTGGTTGGAAATGTCTTACTTGCCGTTTAAAAGAGAAAAATAAGTAGAAATGGTACAGAATACCTGTAGCACACCTTGACCTGCAGGGATGATGAAGATGGTTATCTGTTAAAGAACTACTTTGTAACTCTCCATGGATTCCATGACAGATTGTGAATGCTAAGTTGTTCTCAGAGGTTTTGCAGCTAGGTAGAAAGAATGTCCACTGTACGCACTTATCAGTGTAGAAAGATTTGGGATCCCTGGGCTAATTTTAAAAGTAGCTTAGACAAATTCATGCACTTTAGTAGTTATGACTGTTATAGCTAAAAGCAGCTTGGATGCCATGTTTCTTCCAATAGTAATGGAATATCATTAGGAAAGAATATTGCCTTTATGTCCTGTGTGGGTGCTTGTCTGAAGCATCTGGCTACATATTTAGTAAGAACAATGCTTGATTACTGGAACTCTAGTC
The DNA here is from genome assembly GCA_009733165.1 of Naja naja. Taxonomy (NCBI): domain Eukaryota; kingdom Metazoa; phylum Chordata; class Lepidosauria; order Squamata; family Elapidae; genus Naja; species Naja naja. The sequence goes on along the minus strand of CM019150.1, from coordinate 107,157,503 downwards.
TAATTTTTCTGAGTTTTATTGTTCCATTTATTCATTGAATGAATTCATCTGCTAGGGATAAAAACTTCATGTTGCTTATTTCCCCATGCAGCTTATGTTGGATACTGTTATCTGTCTCCCTCATGAACTAAAGAAAAAGTGAAGAATAATCAAATAGAAAAAAATAAAATTGCTGCAACAAGTTTATTTATTTTTTTAACAGATGGCTAGATCCATAACTTTAGCCACCTCGCAAACTTGTTCCAGTCAAAACATGAACAATCTTGGGGGGGGAATTGCAGCCACTTCTATAATTCACTTGTGATCCCTCTGGAGTCCACATGATCACAGGTTTTGGAACCACCATAATTTATATTGTTTTATTATTATTAGCCCAAATAAATTCAGGGAAGAATGGAAGCCTTCTCCTTAAAAATTATGAAACATAATCTGTCATACTGTGCCGGTATAGATTGGTAGATGTTTTTTCAACTTCCTAGTATAAGGCTGAGAGAAAATAACTTGCCCAAAAGTCAACTAGTTGGTTTCTATTCCTGATGAAGATTTAGAACTTGGGTCTCCCCGTTCCTGGTTCAGTATCCAAACCACTGCACCACTCTGGCTATCTGCATGACATGATATGACTTTATATAAAAATTGACATAGAATTTTAAATGGAAGAATTGCTACAATGGACAAGAGCGAAGCATCAGAGGTTAATACAGATTTTTTTAAAGCAACACTAAATCTATTTTGAGGAAATGTAGAGTACTATAAAAGGTGTTATTTTATTCCAAATAAACTGCAGAAAATGCAGGAGGTGAGCTGTCTCTGAAAACATCTTCATTGTCGTAGTCACCCATGTCACTCCTTTATTTACTCATGGTTGACAGACCTTAGTTTAGTCTGTGATCCCTTACAGAAACCTATCATTTCCTCCTCCTGACCCCCAGGCAGTTGTCAGGCTTTTGAAAGACTGTGGCTGAGAAAAATATATCTATGTACATTTTTGGCTAATTTGCAGTTCCACATATCCTACAGGAAATTTCATTTCTTCCTAAAAGGTTAGATAATAAAATTTGGGAGCATCTAAAATGAATTGCTAGTTGGTAGCAGCCGCTTGCCTATATCTAAAATTGGTGAACTTGTACTTCATTCAAAAGAACAATTCGAATTATGCATTACATGCCTGTCTGCTGTAGTGGAGAAATATATAGTCTTTCAAAGGCATCGAGACTTACTCCCAAACGGATAAAACATTGTTCCGAAAACTGAAAGCATGCTTAATCCTATGGATTTCATGACTTGGATATGGTTAACTTTTGCATTGCAGGTAGTCCTTGACTTACAGCAGTTAATTTAGTGACCGTTCAAAGTTACAACGGCAATGAAAAAAGTGACTTATGACCATTTTTCACAGTTACGGCCTTTGCAGCACCCCCACGATCATGTGATCAAATTTCAGATGCTTGGCAACTGGTTCATATCTATGACTGATGCTGGTGTCCCAAGATCATGTGATCACTTTTTGAGACCTTTTGACAAACGTTAATGGGGAAGTCAGATTCACTTAACAACTAGATTATTAACTTATCAACTGCAGGGATTCACTTAACAATGGAGGCAAGAAAGGTTGTAAAATGGGGCAAAACTCACTTAACAACAGAAATGTTGGGATCACTTGTAGCCGTAAGTTGAGGACTACCTTTATTTTAAAGCTAAATCTGTTTCTCTGTTTCTTTTTTTAAATTATTCAGGGGTTGGTTGGTTGGTTGCTTATGATGTACTCATTCACTCATGACTCTTTGAATGTCTGATAGTTTGTCGTTACAGTACTGCATGGTATTAGTCAGATATCCTTAAACCAGAGTCAGTCTTATTGCAGAGTTGAAAAAAAAAGTGCATTGGCCACAGGATAACCCTGATACTGATCTACACAGACATACACTCAGATGGCCATTGCGTGAGAGAGCATGACTCTTGTAAAAGTCACACTCTCAACTATTCTTTTAAGGAAGTGATCTACTTGCTTTCCAAAATGCAAACCACTCCCAACTGAATATTTACTTGAGAAATAAATAATAAAAAGAACTCCTTAAGAGTAAGAGTAACTCTGGAGAATAATGTGAGTTTTTTGATAAGAATAAAATATCCTGCCCCCTTTCTTTCCATATATACAAACATACTCTGGAAATTCATTTCTTAGAGGGAAAAATATTGGAGTTAACTAGTAACCAGAGCCGCTCATACTAATATGTTTTTGAAACTATTTGAAATGTTTTTAGTATGGCAGACTGTGTTGGATATCATAACCATGAATTGAGTCCTAAAGCCAGATTTCCTCACTTCCCAGCTTCCAACTTTCAGGGCTATCATAATGCATTTAAAATGCCAAACTGATTTAATATTAGATTACTAGATGGAGCACTAAAACAGGATTATATCCCAGTTCAGTTTGTTACAAGTAGGATTAATGTAAGAAGGGTCTAGAATTGAAGCAGTGTTTTAGAGTTGAGTGGGGTTTTTTTTCTCGGCTGCTGTTCTGAGACAGACCTGTATATTAGCAAAGCTTGTCTATCTCTTGGATCATGGTTCATTTGGTGTAGGGATTTTTTTTTTTTGGTATATTACGGCTTTTATGAAGGGCTTACTGAGTCCAGTGGGAAATAGCTTGCTCACATCTGAAGATGTAATGATACATTGCAGTGATGTAATGAGAACCAGCAGTGAGGAATAGTCTTGTGTCATTATTTATCCTAGGGAGATGTCCTTTGGCCTTTTCAGCTTTAAGTATTGAGAATATCCTTTTTCCAGTTTGATTGTATCTAAGTATATAAATAGAACCCAGCTACCCTGGAGATCAAATTATATATTGCATTGAACATATAGAAGTTTCCTCTTCATTTTGTCTTTTACAGCAAGTGATAAATCCTACTTAAATGTGATTGCATACCTGCATGGAGGGGGAAGTTTTGCAGTCTTTTTCCTTCTACCCTAGAGTCATTTTCCAAAGGAAATAGCTATGAGGAAGACTTAAATGACCTTCCCTGTGTACCCCGTGAAAAGAGAAAATAAAAGTACATTAATTGCTATTATTACCTTGACAGCAAGCAAAATAGGGAAAATTGTAAGCTACTGAATCTCACTTGTACTGTACCTCAGAAGTTTGATTGTTAGATTAATTTGTTTCTCACACTATATTGGGTCTTACTTTTGACTTGGTTAAGACTAGTGTGCCTCATCATTCAGACAGCGAGTTTGGCTCAAGTTAGAGAAAAACAGTGTAAGGGTTTTTCCTCCCAAAGGCGTTTCCTTTGATTTTAGTAATACTGTAATAATAATAAATAGTTAGATCAGAAGGCAATCAGCAAAGGGAAGTCAGTGTCAGAGAACAAGAAACTACCTTTATAAATTATGAGTTTATTTCTTAATCTCTTTTATCAGTGGGTGGCATGAACTGCAGCTTTCTTTGTAAGAAAAAAATCCAGTGCCTCCAATTTTTACTTAGCCATCCTTTGATATTTATTGAGATAGAAAATCTTCTGGAATGAAAAAACTGCAAAATTCAAGTTAACTTTAAAAAAAGAAGAAAATATCACAATGACCTTGTTTTCTTTAAAGTGCCTAAATAAGGAAGTTAGGCTAGATTAAAAACTTTAAGTAAGTACAGACAACTTCCTTTGCCCTGTATTGCTGGCATGCTCCCATCTCTATGTCAGGAATCAGGCATGGCTGGCTCAGGAATTCTGGGAGTTGAAGTCCACAGGACATAAAGGGGCCATCGTTCCCCACCTCTGTTCTATGTGATGGTCCACAAAAGAGACATATTCTCTTTATGTTTATGGAATGGAAGGCAACTGCAGTGAAGAAATATTCTGATTGACTGCCTTCCCCTCCCCAGTACTAATATATTTTCTAATTTCTTACATTTCTCTATTGTTATTCAATATTTAAAGTATCGAACTGTTTCTTTTCTTGTTTTCACAGAAAATATCAGGTTGCGACAGATTGTAAGCAATGATTCAGATAGTGATGATGAATCACAGGGGCCAAAAGGTAAGAAAAGTTACCAATCGTGACACTGCCTACAAAATATTTTATGGATGATGCCTTACCAAAGAAAGACATAACCAAAAGAGAAAACAAGACTATGTGTTAATTAGACAGAGGTACTTTCCTATTAAACATTGTAATGACCCGGGGCGTGGCACAAAGGCAACACAGTCACATAAGTAAGAAGAGTCCCTTTAATACCTCCAACTTTGCCCCCAATGTCCAGTTACCTTCAGCTGGAGAAAAAACTCTCCCAAGAACAGTCTTTAAGTGGAGGAAATTCAGTCCGAAAACAAAGTACATACAAACTGTAAATAGAAATCCACACAAACCACACTGCAGTAATTAACTTGACAGGGCAGGATAAGGAATTGCAGATATGAAAGCACAGCAAAACACACACAGTTGATAAGATGCCAGGAACCCAGATAAGCCTCAACAATAACAGATAACTCACGATTTGCTTCCAACAAGTTGCTGTGTGTAGCTTTCCTTTTTAAACACTGTGTTCCCAGCTGCAACTAATGAAGGGAATCAGGGCCCTTTCCTCCCCCATAAGCCAGGCAACACATGTTGCTCCCTTCTCCGTTCCTTCCTGTGTGCCCTAGGATGAAGAGGGGGTGGGCCTGGGTCTTCCTCTGAATTCCCTCTGCCTTGCTCTACTTCTCCTCTGCTCTGCCCAGCCGGGCTGTGCCCTTCCCCAGTTTCTTCCACAGCCAACGGAGCCACACTCTCAGTCCCTGTCAGCTGCTCGGCCTCCCCCTCGGAATCAGATTCCAACAGGGGCATGACAGACATTTCCGGATGCTTCATACAAGTGTGTGCTTTTTAAAAAAATAAAAGATAGATGTTTAAATGTCCATGTTATGTCCGAGATTAAAAAAGCATAGGTTAAAAATTCCAGAATGATCTTATAATTTATATTTTACATTAAGATATTGAAAGCATTTTGCATATGTTGTCATCTTGTAATACTTAAAAACAATCTGCAATATAGGCCTGAACCATGAGATGGTCAGCAAACAAGCAAACAAACAAATAAATGTTAGTATTGCTACATTGCAGACCAGTAATGAGATGCAATTTAACTTCTCTGAGCATAGGTAGTAAGTTCATGTAGAAACAGTGATGTGCTGCTTAATGTTTAAAAACTGGCTTCATTGTTACCTGCTTGCTGGAGAATAGTTAACTAGTGTGCTAGGTTTCATTGCTGATGCTGAAGCCTTTTTTTTTAACCTCAAACAGGCTCAGAAAACCCCCAGTCTCACGAACAGACCAGCCAGGAAAGCTGGGTCCAGAGGATGTTTATGGCACTGGTAGGCGACAGCGCCCTTTTCAACACCAGAGAAGGCCGTGCTGGCAAAGTCCACAATTTCATGTTGGGTTTGAATCTCAATACTTGCTATCCATTATCCCCTTTCGTTGGTGTCAGTACTCAGGAATCGGTGGAGGATGATGACGTGGATACTGCTGTAACAGGTGAAAATCCATATGTTTCTTCATTCTGTTTCTCTGATCAGTAAGACAGAATGAAATGTAAAGCAAATGTCAGGGTTCCAAGTAACATACCCATAGCAAACAAAACTCTGAGGCAGGCAGCTTCCTCAAAGAATAAGTTTATTGAATATGTCATATTGGCACAGGCTTGTAAAAATCAACTCTGAATATTCCCACGGTTTTCACCTAATTAAAAGTAAAAGTTTTTCACTTTCTCAAAACAATCAGTCACATGGTCCATTCAGGATGCTGTCCAGTTGCTAGGTGACTGCAGTCCCCTCCTTCTGAGCACCTGAAGGAATGTCCTTGGTTCCCAAGAGAAAGTATTTTGTTTTGGCTACAACACTCCAACTACAGTGCATCTCAGTATTCAGGATTTTATTCCTTACCACCTCCCATTAAGAAAGCTATTCATTCATCTCTGTATTTTGTTTTCCATTTTAACCATTTTGCACTCTCCCAAAAGATGGAGCTTTCCCCCCTCCCCCATGTCTGTTTATTTTACTCAAGAGTTTTTGATGAGAAATGTATTCAAAGTTTTTTTTAAGGCTGAGTATTCAATATCAACAGGGTCATTCAATATTCAATATCAACAGAGCTTTGGTGGCTCAGGCTGTTAAATGCCTGCTCTTAAGATCCAGCTGTCTACAATTACTGTATGAATCCCACCAGGCTCAAGGTTGACTCAGCCTTCCATCCTCTCGGGGTAGGTAAATTGAGGACCCAAGATTGTTGGGGCAATTAGCTGACTTGTAAAATGCCGCTAATAAGCAGGCATATACAATGGAATGAAGGCTATTGCTGACATTGGGTTGTGCTCCAGCCTGAGTCTTCATATAAATGTAATTAAAAAAAAAAAAAAGGGTTTTTTTAAGGCTGAATATTCAATATCAACAGGGTCATTCAATATTCAATATGAACAGGGTCATTCCAGCCACATGGTAATAGCCTCAAAAAACTCTCAACCATTGATACAACAAGCTATATGTTTGTAGAACCCAGATTTTCTTCAACTAATTTTATTATAAATCATCTTACATTACTGTATGTGTCTGGTTATTTTTTCTTAATGTATTAAGAATGTATTTGTAATGTATTTCTATCATTTCATAATGTATTTCTTTCATTTTGCCTAGTTAAGCTGACCAGTTTGTAGTTTGCAAAATTTTCAATGGTTTGTTTGTTTTCTTAATATTACACTGGCTATCTCCTAATCCTCAGAACTGAAGCTGATTTGAATAGCAGTTAATTTGGGGGGGAGGAGCAAGGAGTTGACAATTTCACATTTGAAATTTTTAAAGAACTCTTTTAAGTGGATGCCATCAACTCCCAGATTTATAAGTGTGTAGGCTCTCAAGGAAGGAAGTCTAGAATATCTTTTGTTATTTATCTCTGTTTCCTTCTGTGAGAAAGTCAGGTATCCTATAACTTCTATAGTGGTGTGTATGTCAGATTAGGTGAGAGTGGGCAATGCAGTGGCTCAGCAATTAAAACATTGGGCTTGTCATCTGGAAAGCCGACAGCCCAGGTTTGAGACCCGAGTCTGCACAGCTGTTCTTGCCCCAGCTCCTACCAGCCCAGCAGTTTGAAATCCTGTAAATGCAAGTAGATAAATAGGCACCACTTCAATGGGAAGATAACAGTGCTCCATACCACTATGCTGGCCACATGACCACGGAAACGTAAATGGAGATAAGCACCGCCCCTGTAGTTGGCAATCTGAAGGGACTCCCTTAACTGAGGATGGCTGGTTTTTTATATCTTTATATGTTGGTATATACATAGAGTTTTGAAGAAATGGGGACTGACATTTTATTTTTAGGTGGTTTTACATTTAAAGTCTAGTTTTCATCTACGAACTCAAGGTGTTGCCTCTAGCAGCAACTTTCTCTTCATTTTGACCTCCCAACTGTCCTGGGTTGACAGAAGTGGCTGAAATGTTTTTCCAAATTCTCTCTTCAATGGAAAATGAATAGAAGGTTTTGTATCCTGTATTCATTAATAAGGTCTCATTCAAGCACAGACTCAAAGTGAAACAAAAGTTCATTCTACACTTTCTGGCTTTCCTTAAAAGCACTTCTGCAAAGGAAACTTCTCTGTTTGTCACATACTCTTGGTTTAGTTCATTCTTGGAAGAGAAAATATTTTATTTCAGATGAACAAGGTTGAAATAATCTGAACCAAATGTCTGGTTTTCCATGCCAAATTTGTATTTACAAAAGAACACCCATTTGTTCTTAGATTTTACATTTATCCATCCATTTGAAACTTTGTCCTCCATGGTCTAGTAAAGCTCTACAAAAGTAATTGAAACAATAGAGTGGAAAGATGAGGTTATGTCTGGCTCATCTTGGAAAAAAGACCTCTAGCATTAGAGAATGACCCATAAGAAACTTCATTTAATCCAGATATCCTCTGATCCCCCTCCAGTTAAATTGCATTTGTTGCAATTGAATTTATTTTAGTTTTTGACTATTTTCATAAGACATCAAGTAACTCCTTAGATTCTAAAACTTATTCACCAAATTTGAAATATTTGGACAAAAATCTTTGGCATCCAAGCAAAGAAAAAGGTGTGTGGTCCCTTCCTCCTTTTCCTGACACTTTATGATTTATTTTTTGGCTTATATGAAATTAAAATTCCTCATGGCTTTCAAACTAGAAAATTTTAGGCTTAACATCTGTTAACAAACAAGAAACTCACAAGAAGGAAAACTGTTTTACCGATACCATTAATATCATTTCAAAGTGAAGCACTATGGAAGGACTAGGGATTAGCTCCGGGTTTTGTTCAATTTACTAAACCATATCTGTGGGTTGACCATGTCAATCCATTAAGGTTTTATTTTGCTAATATTAAGGTTGTGGACTATCCCAAATAAACATTGGGTAATTCCACTGGATTATTATGCCGTGCCTTATAACATTCAGTGCTTCAAACAGGCAAAACATTTTTTGTTTTGGCGAATGGCTTTCCTTTTTTAATAATAATGATAGCATTAAAATGTTTGCTTCATGCAGCTGCATTGTTTTGCATGCACATTTTCCTGCTTGTGCTAATCCTCGTTCCATCATTTAGATATGCCATTTTTGAAAGAATGTATATAACTGACTGGGATTGTCTTCTCTCAGTTGCAGCAGGCACAAACCATGTAATCTGCTGCATTTATACTCCATCGATCTTTGCCCAGGAGCTCAAAAGAGATGCAGTTTTCTTTCTTTTCCTTTTTTCCTTTCCTTCCACTCCTCACATAATCGCAATAAGGTAGTTTAGTCTGAAAGATGTTGACTAGATCCAAGGTTCACAATGAATGTGGGTTGTACTTTCAACAGTCTAACCACTAACCACTGTGGAGATGAGTAGTGAGAGACTAAAAGATAAGACCACTCACCTATAAGATGGGTTATGTGTGAATCAATGCCCCGCCCCTCCTCTCCCCATCACCACATTGGACTTAACGCTGTAAATATCCTAAAACTGGTTACAGTGGTTGCCTAACAGTGTATATAATAGCTTGATTTGATTTGAACCAGATATGTGAGACTTTCAAGTATTTTAATTTTTTCACAAAACTTTACTGGATTTCAAAAGAATATAAAGTACAAGAAAAAGAGTTGCAAAGAGAAAAGGGGGAAGCAGGGAAAAAGCAACAGTGGGGGAAGGGTGTAGATAAGAAGGGGAAAGTGCTATAGAAAAGAACAAGTTCTGATTTTTCTTTGGTACAAGCATGGAATACAATGGCCCTTTGAACTGTAGAAAACCATAGCACACAGAACTTCTGTGGTTATAAACAGTTCTAATCATCAGATCCCAAGGTTAATGTTTCATTTCTTTCAGCTTTGAGGAAAAAATCCAAAAGTGGTTTCCAAGAAGAAACAAAGCTAGATAAAGTTTTTTCTTTCAGCCAAACAGTCAATTTCATCATCTTCACCAACTCCATTAACTTCCCATTAACTTCATCTATTCTTCCATTGTTGATATTTGGGAGTCCTTTCATTGTTGTATATAAAGAAGCCTTACTGCTGTTATCATGTGTGAGAAAATAATCTCATGTTTTTTGTTTTGATCATTTTGTGTGTCCATCAAATCTAGAACAAAACTCTCTGGTTTCAATTGTGCTTTCAATTTTAGAATTCTCTGAATTTATTCACACACACACACACACACACACACACCTGATCCCAGTATTTCTTAGCTTTCTTACATGTAAGAAAAACTTTCAGTATTTTTTTAATTGAAACATGAAAATTTGTTTTGGAAAATGGCATAAATCCTTGATATCATTACCTCTCTTTTCCTAGATCCCAATGAATTTGACAGGATATTGGAACCTCTGGATGTAAAGAGTAAAAAAATTCATGTTGTGGACAGTGGGCTTACTTTTAATTTGCCATATCCACTTATCTTAAGACCACAGCGGGGTTGATCTTATTATCTCATTTGATTTTTCTGCTCGCCCCAGTGATTCTAGTCCTCCTTTTAAGGTGAGTAACTAGGCCATTTATGGACCTGAATTGACAACATACATCACTCTAGATTTTAAGTTTGTAAGTCTTCTAATGTGTTCTGGGTAGTGGCTGAGAGGTTGAACCAGATTCAAGAAAGATCAATATTAGAGCTCCCTCTGAGCCATATAAACCTGAAGTAGTCAGCCTTGCTCAGCTCAACCCTACCTCATAGAAAGGAGGATAAAAGGAGAGGTAGGTCAGTTATAAATAGAATGAACATAAATTTTATTATATATTTATGATACAGATATTACATTTAACAAAAAGAATGGTAAATACCGGGAGGAGATAACATCCTCTGATTGGGCATTTTCTAATCAACCAAAAATCATTGTCAACAGACTCTTCTATGGTATTTAGCTACAGTATGGATTGGAAACTAGATCTGTTCTAAGGACTAGATACAATTCTACCCTTGGCCAAAGGGGTTTGATAATATTTGGAAGGGGTTTTAAGGAGACACTTTTGTGCAGGAAATTCTTACTCTAGCCATTGGGGGAAGCTAACTTCCACTAGCACAAGTCTTTTATTGTCCTGTGGAATGACTGCAAGGATACCTTAGCCAAGTCACCCTCCATAGAAAAAGTCCAAAGGAGTGAAACACAAAACAGATTTTTCTGCTGTGTGCTGTGGCCTCATCTGTCCTACATATTTATTCCCCTTTGAGGAAAATGTGGGTGGACTGAAACTCAACATCTTTGAATGCTCCAACTAGAATGTCTTAAACAATGGTTGTGCCTAAACTTGGCCATTTCATGCCATACCCCTTTGGGAAATGTACCTTTCAGACATTTTGTTGAGTATACAACTATGCTTGTGACTTATTTGACACACTGAAAGAAATAAATTCCCATCTCATTTATTGTGCTGTAACTATGACTTTGTAATACTACCAGGAAAAAATATCAAAAGATAAAACATTATATATTTAGGAAAATATTTGGCACATTGATCATACAATAGACACTTAAGAATAATGTCATGGCTTTTGGGAAACATGGAAAAAAAATAGGAATTGAGCCATAACTGTCGGCATAATTTGTAGCATTTCAAGGAACTGCCTTTATGACGCAGGAAATGTTATGGCCCTCTTGTTTTATAGAGATCTACTTTTTTATAGTCAATTAAATGTTACATTTATAATTGAAACCATGCCAAACTTATGGGGTGGTATTTCTCACAAAAAGCTACTGGTGACTTATTAGTACTACTAATAAACTGGAATGTGGGATTTTGTATGGTAACATTCCCAAACTTTGTGGTTTGAAAGCTTGGATTATACATCCTGCTAACTTTTAGATGCCACATTTTATTTATTAGGATCTTGAAAAACAATAAAGTTTTTATGTTAATTATGTTATTATGTTTTATGTAATTTATGTTATCTAACAGCTAATCACAAACATATGCTGAAGGGCCATCCAATATTGCATCAAATGGTCATTATTTAGAATCTGTTATCCTTCAGTTTCCACAGAGTGTATCAAGAGATTCAGCTGTTGAACAGTTATTGGAGTTTTTATTTTTACTAATACAAGGAAGAGGAGAGAGAGAAATCATTATATCTGCTGTTCATTGACCATTTTTATTAATAAATAAAACATTTAAGCAGTCATGATCTTCTACTAATAGAAATGAAGTATGAGATGAGATTGTAGTGTTCAGTGGCTCAACCATCTTACACTGTATTATAGGTTGTTTTCTCAGTTCTGTTTTTTCAAATACAAATAATTAAATGAGTGCCACAAGAATAAACAAGATTCCATTTTAATTGCATTTTCCCTATTTAATGTTCTCTTAACTCAGGGATGTCAAACTCAAGACCCATGGGCCGGATCCAGCCCTCAGGGTGCTTAAATCCGGCCCATGGGGTGGCCTGAAACTATCAAAGGACTGACCCGCAGTGCCTCTGGCAACTAAAATGGGCCGCATGCGTTCCCCACCCCCGCACCTCATTTTTACCCCCCATGGCCTCCTGCAGCACTCTGCCAGCCGAAAACAGGCCAAAATATGCTGAAAATGGGCCAAAAAACAGACCCAAAACAGGCCAAAATATGGGCCAAAAAACAGCCCAAAAACAGGCCATGCATCATGTTTTTGGCCAGCAGAGTGCTGCAGGAGGCTATGGAGCAGAGTGGTATTCAGAAGGTTCTGACCAGTTCTGGAGAACTGGTAGCAGAAATTTTGAGTAGTTTGGAGAACTGGCAAATACCACCTCTGACTGGAGATTTTACAGTATCCTTCCCCTGTCACACCCACCAAGCCATGCCCACAGAACCGGTAGTAAAAAATTTGAATCACACCACTGCCATGGAGGGTGAAAATGAGGCACTGGGGGCTGTGCGCAGATCCCACGTGCCCCATTTTGGCCGGCAGGGTGCTGCAGGAAGCATCTGTGCTGCCCCTGCCACCCCCTCACAGCCAGCCCGCAGAGGAGAACTAAAATGCTGATCCAGCCCTTGAAGAAATCTAGTTTGACATTCCTGTCTTAACTGAAGCAAAGAAATAAGTGATGTCATTATGGCAGGAAATAGGGTATTTTTTTCAACAGAGGAAAAGTATATTGAAAGCAACAGAAAGGTACAATTTTTATGATATTTTACACTCATCATGCCTCTTCACAATAACAACAAAAGATTGGTGCGATGTATATGCTTAATCAGTGTTGAACAGAAATGGCTATATTTGATTCAAACATAGAAATATCACACATGAGCTATATTTCTGATAATTTTCCTATGAAGGGGGATGAACCACTTTAGTGCTAGAAGCTCAAAAAATAATAAAAACAATGACAATGTTTCATCATCATTATCTTTAAAAAACTAAACACTTGTCTTCACAGTAGTATATAGATGGTAGTTCCTTAATTTTGGCTTTTGCCTCTTTCCTTTGACATGATAATTGAAGGAAATTATGTTAGAGCAAGCTGCAAGAGATGATGTTATTTTGATTTCCAGTTTTTCTATAGTGAGAAATTACCATAAGCTCCTAAAAACAGGAAGTCTACAGATAGAATATGAGAATTGTTGTTAACAAAATGTCTTTTCATGCTCTTTGTTCTGTTTTTCTAAAATATGCTTAATTAGAATTTTACAATGCAATAAAGATACAAAAACTGAACAGTAAAATAAAAAAGAAAAGAACAGAAAAAAGAAAGAAAGAAAACGTGGAATTTTGACTTCTACCCTTCTTTCTATTAATTGCCATCTTACTCTTTCCTCCTTCCTCTTAACACTTTCTAATCCCCACATCCATAAATTAGTCTTTTCTTAGTCCATATAAAATATATAAAAAGTCTTTAAAAATAATATTTATCATTTTTTGCCTGACCTACTTGTTCAGCTTTGACATTTCTATGAACGTCATCTATCCATTCCTCAATTGTGGGTATTCATGCTATCTGTTCTGTGTGGTTTTGTGGTTTTGGAGATACAGGAATTAGTTTTGTAATCTGCAGTGGCATGTGCAGGATAACTGTTTTGAATGAGAAAGGGGGCAGTATGTGATTTCCAATTTGCAAAAACAGAACTAAAGCAATTGTTAGTCCTCTGGGTAGAATAATGTGGTTGTAGTATGTGTTCTTATATATTTTGCCCAGCTGAGAAATCCATGTGATGAAAAGGATTAAACATTATCACTTAGTACAATGTGAAATCTGAACCATTATTTTGCAATGAAGCTTTTACTTTGATTGTATTGGCATATTTACTTATGTATTTCTATTTTTCTATTTTATTATGAGATTTACATGCCGCCCTATCTCCCTAAGGACTCAGGGAGGCTTACAATACTAAAAACCATGAAATACAAATATTAAAAATAAATTAAACCCCAAAAATCTCATAATCGTGAAAATCTAAAATTTAACACCCATTAAAAACCCTCCCCCCTCCCCATCAGTCCAGGTAGGCCAGTTGAAATAGCCAGGTTTTTAGGCCATGGCAGAAGGATCGGAGGTCGGGGCCACCCGGAGCTCCAGGGGCAGCTGGTTCCAGAGGGTGGGTGCCCCCACAGAGAAGGCCCTACCCCTGGGGGCCGCCAGCCAACATTGCCTAGCTGATGGCACCCCAAGGAGGCCCTGCCTGTGGGAGCGCACTGGGCGTCAGGAAGTCGTTATTGGCAGCAGGGTTTCCTGCAAGTACCCCGGACCAATGCCATGAAGGGCTTTATAGGTCAACACCAGCACCTTGAATTGCAACGGTAACCAGTGCAGCTCACGAGAGGGTGTAACATGGGAGTATCAGGATCCTCCCATCACAATCCGTGCCGTTTTTACATTATAAGCCTCCCAGAATCACTTCAAAAACAGATGGGCAGCAAATAAATTTAATTAATAATTTAAAAAAGAAACAATAAAATAATAGAAGACTATATATCTATGGAGATTCTCAGTCATCCAGATCATTGTTGTCTCAAAGAGGCTTTTTCAAAAGGCAACTGGATTTTGTTTTTCCTTAAAGTCATTTTACTTCTCATCCAAGAAGCTTCTTCAGTTCTAAATGAGTGGTGGAGGATGCTTATGAAGTGCATCCTTCCACCCTCCACCATTCAGTCAGAACAATAGAAGACTATTCTCTTTATGAAGACTATTCTCAATTATGCATGATTGTATCAGTTTTTTTCCTTCCTTGTGTTCCTTTATATGGTGTTTGTGTCTTGAAAAAAAATATGTCTGTCTTTTCAGGAAATTTTACTTGCTGAAAAATGGGCCAAAATGAACAACCTTCCTTTCCCGAAAATAGACCCAAACGTGTTTGATCGTGAAGGGTTAAAAGAGTGTTATGTCTTCAAGCCCAAAAATCCTGCATCTGAAATAGATTGTCCTACGATTATTCATTTTGTTTTGGCCAATATCAACTTCAGAAATTACAAAGCGCCAGGTCAGTGCCAGAAAAGCATCATTACCGCAAAAAATAACCTGTTTCTTGTAAGATAAACCTTGCTCTGTATAGATTTACTCATAATCATATGTGCTTTTATTTTATTTTGTAACACTGAACTTACTCTATTTTTTCTGTCTTTCTTTTTGGACACTATAGGGTAAGGGAGGTAAGAATATTTTTGTACCTGCTGCTTCTGTTTCAAACACACAATTTGAATTTCAAATATAAGAAATTATTCCTTAGCTTATCAGTTTATTTAAATCAGATGGGCAATGTAATGTAAATAAAGTTGCATTTTTGCCAACAATGCAATTACACTCTAGATTTGGATTTCTTGTGTTTGAGGAACAACTTAAGAACAATCCTGCCTTCTCAAGAATCTTAAAAACAATTAAAGAAAAAACCTATCCAAAAAAAAGTCCAATCATACTTATGGCATTATGTGACTACATAATCAATTATCTTTGGTTATCACACACACCCCAATTTTGTATAGGTAGTTCTCTACTGGCAGCCATAATTGAGCCCAAATTTTCCTTTGCTGAGCAAGAGAGTTGTTAAGACAACTCTTACAACCTTTTTCTCCCGCAGTTTATTAAATTAGTACAATTGTTAAGCAAATTACTGCAGTTGTTAAATGAGTCTGGCTTCCCCCATTGACTTTGCTTGTCAGAAGCCTACTGGAAAGGTTACAAAAAATGATGACATGACCCCAGGGCAATGCAGTTGTCATATATACATATTAATTGTCAAGCGCCCGAATTTTGATCACGTGACCATGGGGATGCTGCAACCTTTCTCAGTGTGGAAACCGAAAAGTCACTAAATAAATGGTTGTAAGTCAAAGGTTACCTATGGTATTCAGTCATAAAAATATTGGTCAGTTTTTGATATAGCTTGTGTGATATAGCTTATGCCAACTTTATCAAGCTTTGTACACCAGCAGTTAAAATCCATAGGCAACTGATTCTGGATTAATATATCATTATTTTACATGGATTTTCTTTACTTGTTTTATACTCTTGGTATTCAGTTGTTATTTCATTTGATCTCTTTATGATCTTTGGAGCAAACGTGTATGGCATCTTTTATTGAAAAGATTCTGAAACCAATAAGCCAAATTTCCATTTGAGACAGTAGCAAAGGCTCAGTAAGATTCATTAATGTTTCACTGACTTTGCTAAAACCACTGCTTATTCTTGGTAGCCCTCTCCGTGTGCCTAGGCATTTAAAGAATGAAAGGAGGAGGAGCTTACAAAGGAAATGTACAGTTATTAAACATTCAATTGAATGCATTCTATACCCACCTGCTGAATTATTTGGTCTTAAGGTACCTCCTACTTTGCTGTCTAATGATAGGTGTTCCAAGAGAAACTCAAGAGGAGAAAGACTTTGCTGACTTTGATATTTTTGATGATCCTGACTCACCATTCTCCACCTTCAACTTCCAGTATTCAAATGAGGCTTTCAACAGGTTGCACGATCTGATGGAGTTCAATACCCTTAACAACTTAGATGTATGTATAATATACAAGGGAATTTTTACATGCTCTGTTGAATTCAGTGACTTGTATATCTATCACTTGAGGGTTCTTTCTTCAATCTTGATAATTGTTATTAATTTCTAGACAATTCCCTTTCACTTTCAAAACCAGAAAGAAAATGGGTCCAGATAACATAAAGTAAAAATGTATGTGTTAAATAATGCAGCCAATGCACTTGTAGTGATCCTGCTGCTGTAGCTTACTTGTGTATAATGGGTCTAATTTTGAATATCAGAAAAACAACAACACCCAGTTTCCATATTATTTGGAGAGCAAGGGATGGAAAAAGAATATTATTAAAGATGGACAGATGACAATACAATAAATGGTCACTGATGCTATTGGGCAATGCCAGCACAATGGGTTTATTGGGCAAAAGTGACAATTTCCTCAATTATGGAAGATAAGGAAGAGTATGTTGATATTATCCGTACTTCTTGCCTTGAGTTCTGCAAATAAAGCTTGGGAAAAAACAAAGATTACTGCTTTGAAGTGCTTTCTGCTTTAAAGTTCCATTGATCCTTGTCCTGTAGAGAGTTACACCTATTATTTCTTCAGCAGTTTGGAAAAGTAGAGGAGTGGACAGGAATGATTTTTACTTTTAAATAACTGGTAGTTCTTCTATTCAGTGAGAGCATACATTTATATATATATATATATATATATAGAGAGAGAGAGAGAGAGAGAGAGAGAGAGAGAGAGAGAATAGTTCCTTCTTTGTTTGCCTTCAGTAATCTAGGTTAGGATTTAAGAAAGAATTATTTAAACAAGAAAACCCTACTATATTCCTTGCAAATCTATAAAGTAGATAAATGAAGCATTGATTTTTTTTCACAGAAACATATGTTTAAACGGGAATGATCTTAGTTCTTATATCTTTGCTTTCTTCTAAAAAGCAGCAGGCAAAAACCTTGGATTGGCTTTTTGTTCATTCTTTCTTAATATGACTATTGCCCCAAACTATGAATGATTCTATTTCAGAATGATGCAGACATATTCTTAGGGCCAATATTACCCTGGCATTAAGGAAACATCTCAACCTGGTTCATTCTAAATGTGTTGAACCTTAATTCCAATAGTCTCCAACAAACCTAACCATGGTCTATGTGGTTTGGGACTAGATTTCTCTTGAGGCTGAAAGCATTTTCCCTAAGCATTCCTATGGGAGGAGTATCTATGGAGATTCTCAATCATCCAGGTCATAGTTTCCTCAAATGTGTTTTTTCAAGAGGCAATTGGACTTCCTTGTTTTTCTTTGAAGACGTTTTGCTTCTCATCCAAGAAACTTCTTCAGCTCTGACTGGATGGTGGGGAAGGATTTATACTCCCCTTACACACAGTTGGTCATTTGCATTCTTTTAGAAAGTTGTAGGCAATGTACTTCTCTCCATATCGCCTGTTTGTTAAAGTAAACACAATAAACCTGGAGGTTTATCTGTCCTCGGGGTCACCTGACTAGTGCAAATGGGTGTGGAGCCTCCTTGGAACTGCTGAAGGGATTGTGTTGTAGACTGGAGATAGATGATGTTGTGTCTGTCATCTTGGATGAGAAGCGAAATGTCTTCAAATAAAAACAAGAAAGCCCAGTTGCCTATGGGAAGAGTAGTTGGCAACAATTTTGAAATGCTACATATGCCTCCATTCATCCCCTTCCATATGATAATGCAATTCATGATGGAGTTGCTGTTCAAGGATTGGAGAAAATTTTAAAGTCATTCTCAGTATGCTTCTCCTTTTTATTTGCCCTAGAAGCTATGGTCAAGCATGTATCAAAACAATATTTTTATATAGCATTCTAAAGTTGTTCACTGGTCCAAATGCAGTGAAGCTTCCTTACTAGATCTTGATGCAGTAGACTTCCAAGACAACACATCAACTTTCTGCTATTTGCTTAATAATGCCATCATGCAAATAAGCAATTTGCATAATTTACATCATTTGAGTATGATATATTTTGTTTACACAGGCAAACAAATATTCAAATTATGCAAATCTCATGCCTGTATCTCTTAACTATAAGGACATTTGTCATACTCCCCTAGATACTTCCCCTAACTTCATCCATTCAGATGAGGTTTCATTTGTACAGTAGATTTCTAAAAGCACCCTGTTTTTCCTTGCTCTAACTCTATCCTTACTTTCTCATTATTGCTTTAATTTCAGAAATCCATTTTGTAGGCTTAAGATATGAAACAAACCCTTAGAACTAGTAGGATACTTTCATCCTTTAGTCAGTTCTGGCCATGAATGTGCCTGTTATGCTTTATTGACAAGTAGAGCTTCTAATTAATGCATATTGGGCAAAATTGTATGGTGCACTCCTACAGAATGCAGACATAACTTTGTTTATGGAAAAACAAAATTTACTAATGTTTCATTGAAGAGAAAAAGGAAGGCACATGACTTCCATATGCATAGACAATGACATTTTTGTTACATTTAACATTTTGTAACCCATACTCCCTTCCCCGTAGAAATTCCACATATGGACATGTTGATGTGTGTTCAATGCAATGGAAATTTATCTATTCGTTAATTAAATTTATATGCTGCCCATCTCATGGTTTCAGGAGACTTGAGTGATAAAAGTTGATTCAAAGGCCTCTTTCACAAAACAGAAAAAAGGAGGAATTATTAGATGGAGAAGCTGGGAAACTTAGTTTATGGTTGTGTTCCTGGACAAAAGCACAGTCTTTATATGCAAAATAGAGTTGAAGTTTTATTTTTGCTAAACAGTTTAGTAATTACTAACATTACTTTTTCTGCAAAAGTCTGAACTGTTGGGGATATTATGCTTAAAAGATGCCATCTAGTGGTTAAATTTCATTCTCCATTGAAAAGAAACACTGCGTACAAATTAAAAACATTGCATCATGTGTAGAATCTGTCATCTTTCTGGAGAATGATATCACAGTATATATTAGAAAGTGCCTTTCTCTTTTTTATTTCAGAAATAGAAGATTGCAGCAGTGTGTGTGTGTGTGCATAAAGTCTTTGGAATTCTAGTGTTTCATATTCAAAGTCTTAAAAAGGGACTTTGGATTATTCATGTGCTATAATATATATAATATATGTATGAGAAATGTATGTGTGTTTTTGTATCTATATGTATATAAACAAATATACACAAAGAGAGCTGGATCATTATATTTCCATCAGAAATAAATTCTGTAATGTAATTGATCTTTCGTTCATTTAGTATAAAAAGTATACAGTGCAAATCCGATAGATAATGCGTTTCACCAAAAATAAGATCCAACTGGAAAATAACCTCTACCATGATTTTTTTAGGATGCTCGTAATATAAGACCTACCCCCAAAATAAGCCTCAGTTAAGATTGTCAGCCAGACGGACACATTTAGTACTATATTTCCTCAAAATTAGTACTGTATTTCCTCAAAAGATGCATTAGGGCTTAATTGGAAATTAAGCCCTAATGCATCTTTTGGAGCAAAAAATTAATATAAAACCCGGTCTAATTTTTGGGGAAACGTGGTACCTCTTTAGAGAAAGGCTCCACTGAGATTAATGGAACATGTTCCTCTGTAAACAAGCAGAGCATATATGACAGGAAATTTAGATACTTTTTAAAGGTTGTATCTTGTGAAAAAAAGGAAATTACAAAACGGAACAATATTATATCCTTTGTTTGATACAGATGCTTGTATAAATAGACAATAGAAAATGCAGGGTATTAAACTTTCAGCACTAGTACAGTTTTGATGCTATTTTTGCTTCTTTCTTTGCAGGTAATCAAAGAAGTGATAACAGACAGTATTGAATATAGAAGGCAAAACCCATCACGCTGTTCTGTATCACTCAGCAATGTTGAAGCAAGGAGATACTTCAACAAAGCTAAAAGCAATAACTGTACCTAAGGATCAATACGAGGTTTGCTACTTAGAGCCAAGGATTGTTGCATTGATCAAATAGACTATATGCAGAAAAGAATCCTCTCGGAATGAATCATTACAAAATAAAGGAATACAATTGCATCCCTGATGATGATGATGATGATGATAATGATAGGTTTATTTACAGCTAGAAACCAAATAACAAGTATAGTATAAATTACAAAATAAGACACAAAGGAAAAAGGAGAAAAAAGAACCAAGTAAAATACTTAATGCAATAGAATTCATAATCATCATAGTAGATAATAATGTTAAAATAACATTTTAAAAATGGTTCTACTAGTTTTTCTCCAGATCATATTAAATTTTCTGACCCAGCTATTCTTGTATATTTCTCCTCATTCCTTTAAAACACTGCTCCCCAGCAATGTTGCCCCAAATATATTGATTTATTTAACATGTTGGAAGTTGTACAGTAATCTTAGCAGTTAGCAGCTGAGTTGAGGAATGGTTATTTTAAGAAGACAGTACTCTCATTTTTGATGTGAATACTCTGTGGTTGTATGAATGCTGTATTCTAAGTAAATTGTTTCATGAAAGTATATTCTTCCCAGGCAATTATATAAAATGTTTGTATCACTGTGAAATGAGTGTTAAAAATCTAAACCCATCTCCACCATTCATTCATTTAACAACATCAAAAACAAAATGAGATGGATAGTATCACTTGGTTTTTATTTTTGTTTTGTTGAATTTTTATATAATTAAACATAGTAGACTCTTGATTTAGTTTAACTTAGTTAAAGGACAGAGACTTTTTAAAAAGTGTTTATTTCTTTTAAAGTAAAGTTGCATAAAGGGACTTAAACTTTTAAATCCAAGAGTGGCTTCCTTTCCCAGTTATGGACATATTCACAATTATTTATATTGCCAATTGAGCCCTTAAATATAGGAAACCATTCTGCATAAATGTTTTTTGTTTTGCAAACCACTAGTTATTTTTAAGCACTACAGATTCCTTTCCTTCCATCACACTCCTGTCCCATGCAACCACCTCTCATTGTTGCAATCTGTACATAATTCTAAATCACAATGGGAAATACTTTTTTTAAGCATAACTTGATCCATGAAGCTATGCCTTAAAATAAAGGAATGTATCAGGCTATTATAGCTTGCTAAATACCCCCAATTTGGTATTGTATTTGAGTCACACTATGAAATCATCATTCTATATTTAATTTATGGAATGTGTGAGATATTTCAGAGCCAAACTATAGCCAGTCATTCCCAGGTCATGCTCTCATCCTTTTCTCTTGGTTCTTTGGTGTATATAGTTATCTTCCCATCCAAGTAACAAACAGGAATATAGAGATGTGTCCTCTGGTAGTACAATGTTGCTCTTCATGAACAGACTGCACCATCTGTTTTAATTATGGAGTTGCCTTCTCAAACAAAGCAGAAAATCCCTTTATATTTTCCTTGCTGGTTTATGCTTATGATTGTAAATCTTGACAAGATGGGCTGTGCTACTGCTTGGTACCAGAATAATTAAATCTGGATAAGTAACTCAGTCCAGCACTCAGGAAAAAATACAGATGAAATGCTAAAAGAATGACATTGAGTTGAGCAAGTATAAAAATTCAATATATAAATAAAATTCTGATGGGTATTTCTTAGTGTGGGTTTGTGCCTGAAATCAAATTTTGATTTCTAGTGACTGCCTGGATAACTCCCTGCAGTTTCCTTGGGAAAGTTTTTCAGGAAGTAACTAGTCATTGCCTTCTTAGGGCTGAGAGCGAGTGTCATAAGGTTGCTCAAATGTTGACTTCATGTTGAAGATGGGATTAAAACAGACTACATTCCAATTTCTAGACTGGTCTCTTAAGCATCTCATATAGCTTAGAGACCAAACTATATCAACTGAACCAGAAATTTAATCCAGTATGTAATTATTCATTTTGTGTGCACTACTCCTTGCTGAGAACTAAAAATTTGTTCAGAGTTAATTTGTCCCTATTTCTTCTTTGCTCCAGACACCAAAGAGCACCAATTGACTGCCCATAAGAGCCTTTACTTCCCTTCTGACTTTTCTTAGTAATTTTTTTCCACTTCCCTACACAAAAGAGAATTTTAAACCCTTATGATGGCCAGACATTACACTGAAGCATAGTACACGTGTATCTGCAATGACATTTTTGCTGTCTAACGTGTATTGTTCAAGTGCTGGGAACATGAGAAGTTACAGTAACTACATTGCTTTTGACTGGAATGTTATGAAGTGAGCTCATATTTGGACAATATACATTCTTAAAGTAACATGAATCTCTTTGCCAAGTTGTAGCACTTTGCAATGGCAATTATTGCAAATATGTATGATCAGACCTTTCCTACTTTCATGCCATTTCAAAACTAATGATCCTTGGCTGTTAGAATGCTTTGTTTCAAAGCTTGTGTTGATCTCAGAACAAAAATATTAATGCCCCTGGAGAGTGGAACAAAAGATCAACTGAAGGGTCATGCTTTAGAGCTTTGTTTTCAAGACAGATTGAAGGAGATAGCATTCCCTAATGGATGTAATCCAGTTACTTCCTTGGTTGATTGTGATTTCACTTCAGAGAGTTTATGGTGAGCCATATACAGCCAGTTTGCTTTTTAACTGGTCCCCCCCCCCATAGTCTCTTGTTCTAAATGTTGCTAGAAATTTATTCTAGTTTTCTTCTTGGTTTTGCAAACATGTATAAGCATCTAAATAATAGCATTTTATTCTGCAAAACTGGGATATATTCCTCCCTTTTTTGTTTTTGCCCTTTTTTTGATTTAGTTGTTGCTAAATGTTTATATATTATAAACATCAGGGATTCTTAATACATGATCTGAATTCAGCCATAGCTTTTAACACATATTTCTTTCTGCCAACTGATTTCAGCCAATGCCATTCTCTAGCCCATGTATCTTAGAAATAAAAAACTGATGAATGTAAATAAATATGCAAAAATAATCATTGGTGTGGTTTTATTTTATTTTTTTAAAAAAATAACAGATAACTATCATTCTTCACTGAGAGTAAATTAAAATCATGTCAGATGTGCAAATGAATTTGAATTCCATTTTTGAATGTTTTTAGGCAACGGTATTCAGGAATACTAATCTTTAATTAGTTCATTGTATTCTACTTTAAGTGTTCTCCTTTGGCTTATACAAATAACAGAAGTGTGGATTTGTTAATGCTGCTAATAGTTTTATGACTGTTTTGCTCTCTAATGGAGAATTTATTATATTATACATACATACATACATACATACATACATACATACATGCAGGTCTTGGCGTGTTTGGGTCTTTTCCCGTGTAAGATTGAGAGTATCTTGGCAATGTTTCGATGAGGTCCCACTCGCCATCTTCAGACTGGTCCGTTTGGCTTCATGCTTGTGCGAGCAAAGTGTGATCGGAGCTGCCGTCTCCCTCTCTGGTGGGGAGGTGTGGTATGCTGGCTCTGTTGTAAGCAGGTTGGTTGGCTATGTTGTTACTTCTTGATTGGTTGATGGAGTTGATGTTTGCAGATTGGCTGGCTTTTTCGTAAGACCCTGCGTGGCTGAGGTACTGGCTGTGTGTCTATCAGCCTTTTGTGTTGTAACAACCTGGGTAATGGGCTGTGTGATGACCTTTTGAGTCCTGGGACCTCATTGAAATGTCGCCAAGATACTCTCAATCTTACATGGGAAAAGACCCGAACACGCCAAGACCTGCATACCCGTACCCGTAAAAACCTACAAAAATATATATATATATATATATATATATATATATATATATATATATATATATAAATTTCCAGTAAGTCCTTGCTAAAATAAAATTTAAATGTTTTAAAGTGACATCCTAAGCAGAATTGTGGGTGCCACCAGTAACTTCCAAAGTCTTGATAGCCAGGATGGTTGGGGTATCATTCACCTGATTTTTAATGAGGTGGCATCATTAAGCAAACATGGTAACCAATAAATTAATGTCACGGTTAAGCAAATCCATCTATTCCTATGGGTATTATGTTTCGAAACTGGCTAAAAAGACTGGAAACCAGCAAACACTGTTAGTGGTCAGGTGATTATGGAATGCTGTGTTAGGCTGTAAAAGCAAGCCAGTTACCAAGCACCCAAAATGCAGTCATGACCATGGGGTTGTGTGGAGTCCTCTCTGGAAGTGGGTCAAAAGTAGTTTTTAGGGGGTCCATCATAATTTTGATGGTTGTTAAGGAAGTAATTCCTATATAACTTACTGCAGTTTTAACTATAACTTCCATCTACATTGAACATTACTTTCTATTCTGCTGACCAAAGTTCACCTCCTTTGGTGGAGATGTACCTCTGTTCCAGCATGGTTATAGTTAACTAAGACGGAGTGATTTTTGTTGATTTATTTTCCTTGTAGGACAAGCCATTTTAGTTAAATTGGATCTGCATAAGATTTAAATCTCTTCTTACATAGCTATGTCTTAATTACTAATTGCAGATCTAGAACAAGAATAAGGGAATGCTCTAAGCCTGCTCCTTGCTGAAAAAACTCATACTTTATAAATAGAATGATTTAGTACCAGTAATCTGATTTTTATATTATATCCTCTATAGTATATTTTAAGAAAAGTTATAATATCTTCCCATTTTTAAAGACTGTTTATTCAATAGTTGCTAGATTTGTAAAATTATTTAATTATTTCATTTTCCTTTCTATAAAAAATTAAGTTGCTTACTTCATTTAATAACTGTTCTATCATCTATTGTATTATTAAGATTTTACCAAAAGATGTCATACTGTTTAATCTGCTTTATGATAATGTGAATTAGATGTTTAAAATCATAATAGGATTTTATGGTTTTGTTTTTAAATTTCTGTGAAAAAAAGGATGTGATACAATCTTATATATTTTAAGTAAAACCAGCAACATATTAAATCATTCATTTTTCTTTTGTTTAGAATGTTTAATTGGTTCACAAGACTAACAATGAATTATCCCTTGTATAGATAAAAACATTTCATATCCCTTTCTTAACAATGCTTGGTATATCATCTGTTTTGTACCATGACATTATTATTTAATGTTTTAAATAAATATTATTGTGTGGTTACATTATAGACCCATGATGGTGAACCTATGGCATGTGTGCTGAAAGTGGCATGCAGATCCATCTCTCTAGGCATGCCAGCCATCTCCCGTTGCTCTTCCGGGTGCCAAAAAGGTTCCCCAACACTGTTATAGACTTATCAAATTTACAGTCTCACATTTCCATCATTTGTTGTACAGTTGTATTATAGGTAACATAATGTTGCTTCACTTGAAACCACGGTTTAGAAATAAGTTTGCTCAACCCAGAGAACATCTTTTCTAGGTTTTGTAGCACATGACTGAAGTTAATAGTGTGGCTTAGAAAGGCTTAAGAATTCTCCAGCTAGATCAACTATTGTAATTTAAAAAAAAAAAACTGGCCAAACTGGCTGTTATCTGACCAGTGTCTATATATGTGGTCAAATTTTGCTACAGTTTGTAAAACCAGACACCCTTAGATTGCGTCAATGAACTTTCCGTAAACTATGTTATTTCATTTGGTTTTATCTGCTGCTAACTTGTTGAATTCTTTATTTTGCAATAAAGGTTAATATAATACAATATATCCCAATTAGTAATAGCCTATTGTAAATATGTTTTATAGGGGAATCATTTGAAGGAGTTTTGCTTTTTAAAAAAAATGTATTCCCTCATTCCAAATTGTAACAGCATACAGCAAATATAATCATCTTTTGTATAAATGTCAGATGCTACCATAGTTGTTGGCTATTGTCAATTCCTTCTGGAAAAAGGGACTATAGAACTGCTGACCCGGGTTACATAAACATGTTTCTCATCTTTGCTTACGCAGCACAGTAACAAGTAGACATTTCCTAAAGCTCTTGGAATTTCCCCCTTGTATCTGTTCATTTTAACTGCATCAGAACTTTCATCTGTTGATCTGGCAGAGAGAAGTTAGACCTTGCTCATGCTAAGATGATAGAACATAAATGCATGGAACCCTCAGAATCTGGTATATGACTACATTTGCTACTGCTGAAAAAAAGAGAATGATATTCTTGAACGTTGTGGATCCCACATCAGCTGGAACTAATGACACAATCCCAGCTTTCTGAGTGTCCCTGAATGCCCTTGTTTTGCTTAACAGTATTGATAGTCGACTGTGATCTTAAAGAATGAAAGGAAGCAGGACTTAAACTGCTAGGAGCAAGGGTAGAAGGGGATCATAGTGCACTCCTTGAAGACTGTCTAGAAATTAGAACTGATCCAGAATGTGGCAGCATGCAATTCTGGGTGACCCACAATTTTCTCATATTGCATCACTATTGGGTGAGCTGAACTACCTTTCAGTTTTTTAGTAGGCACACATCTTTTAAACCTTAAATGGCATGGGATCAGTTCGCTTGCAGAAGTGCTTGTCCTTGAAGGTATCTATTAATCTCATCAATCAAAAAGGGTGAACATGTTCCAGGTCCCTTCCCTAAATCTAACAGATCTTAAATTCTTCAAGTCGTGGCATTTAGCTGGTCTCCAGTTTGTTCCTTATAATAGAGTCCATAACATATAACAATATCACCTAATGTTGCCAACTTTATGGCTCATACTTGAGGATTATTCATTCATTCATTCGTTTATTTATTTATTTAGGCTTTTATGTGTTCTGTGAATCAAACCATTCTGGTTTATAAACCGTGGCTTATAGCTCAGTGTTATCTGTGAAGTAGCATGAACTATTTGTTCATGGTTTAAAATCAGTTGGGGTTAGTGCAATGTACAAATGTGACTCCACTGAGGTTCTCAAATATAGACAATACAGAACAATAAGACAAAGCCCTTTCAAGACCTCTTTCAGAAGTACTTTTCTTGAGGTTGGAGGAAAGAATATTCTTCAAATTCTGGCATGCACGTTGTTCTAAAATATGTTTGGGCAGAGTAGTATGTGCAAAGTAGGTAAAGGGGAAGGGATTAAACTGACAAAAGCAATGGTGAGCAATTGTGACCTAAGGCCTATCTCTTTTATTTACATGTACTGTAATACATGCTCAAAAATGGATTTTAACTTGCAGCACAACGGCACACCCATGTTTCAATCCCTTTTATTTCTTTGAAAAAGTGTTTAGATTTTCTACAGCTGTAGGGGATGTTGTGCTTGTACATCAAAGTTAATTCCAATGTTTTATTTTAATATTTAAAAAGTCAGATTTAGTTGTTTTATTTCATCTCTTATGGTTGCTTAGCAGAAAAATTGGTGTAAATATATAAACAGAGAGGCCCAAAGTCTGATTCAATTTCCCTTGGCCCCAAACTGATGCAGTATTTAACAGCTGTACCCATGGGTAGAACGATTTGTATCCTTATAATAAAATGCTAAATATTTCTAGACAAAATCAAAGTGTCTAAGGAAATGTTGGTCCAGACATTTGGCATTGCTGAAAACAAGTGGGTTAATTTTATTAAATGATGTGCGTGATAGATTTGACAGATCTTTAAACAATGCATAGAATTTATGTAAGAAATCACAGGGTGGCCTCATAGAGGGGTCTTAGTAAAGCAGCTGGAATGTTAACATTTAAGTTGCACACTGACACAAATTGCTTAATATCTGCTGAGTATCCACAGGATACTGGGCTCAAAATGTAATTGGATGAAGATATTCCACTGTTACACATTTCTATTGTTTTACCATAAAGTTTGTCTCTTAATCTGCATCCTTCATCTTGGTTCTATGACTTTACAAGAGTCAATGTTCTTGACTAAGAAAATGGAAAATAGTTAAGATCCATCATCATTTCCTAAGATGAAGTGGTTGCCTCCCATAGCAGATTACAAGCACTATGAAATGGCAAGTAAAATTATTCATCTTATTCATTATTATATTTTTATGCCAAGTCTAAGAAGTGGTGCCTTATCAGATTGTCTACATTATGAGCAAAGAGAAAGTAGTTTGATTCTGAATTCTAGCCCCCTTGTATATGTCGATATATGTGCAGGAGATGGAGGTATAGAATAGGTTTATTGCCTAGAACAGGGGTGGACAAACTTTTTGACTCGAGGGCCACAATGGGTTCTTAAACTGGGCCAGAGGGCTGGAACAAAAGCATGGATGGAGTGTTTGTGTGAACTAAAATAAATTCAAAGTTAGATTACTTCACGTAGCCTTCTGGGAGAGCAAGAGAACCCTCCGCTCTTTCGGCTCCGCGGGCCGGATAGAACAGCCGAACGGGCTGGATCCAACCCCCGGGCCATAGTTTGCCCATGGCTGGCCTAGAAGCAACTCTAAATCGTGAAAATAGATGATGCCACGAAAAGAAAGGATTACTGCTGATCCTCAAGAAAAATAAATCAATAAGCTTCCAATAAGTTTCATTTTCACAGTAAACTACAATTCTAAACCTGCTATAAAGGCGTAGCTTGATCTGTTTGTATTTCTTTAACAATCTATTGAATAACATGCCAAAATTTGTCTGCCAATTTCCTGAATATGATATTTGTGAGTGAGGCTTATTTTAAATCTCATTCTCAAAATGCTTTTGCCGTTCCTGATGGGATGCTTCTAACAGTGGCAATTCAGCCAGGTAAATGAAATAAAATTCATAGTGAAGGTCAGAATTATTGATGGAAATGTCAATCATTCAGAATAGAAGTTTCCCTTTATTTGGTCATGACCTGATATTATATTATTTTTGAATGGTACATTATGTACTATTTAAGAAACACCAGATTTTTCAATTACCAGCAAGTGTTCACCTTCTGGTTGATAGAAACCACAGCAGGTATATTTACAATTTATGTCAATCTTACTAACAGCAGTTAAGTTAAATATTGTACAACATTTGAAGCAGTAAAAGCGCCTGAATATAGAGATGGGTATAGAAAAATAGAGGGATCAACACTGCTTGTAAAATTGACTTATTTTCTTAAAGGTTAACAGAACTCAGATAAGGGCAAGTTTGTAGAAACCAATTATACAACTTTTAGAATGTTATGTTTGAAAATAGGAAACAGCATGTGGATATTTTGTGTTAAAGTTCTGATTTTCTTATTGTTTATTTCTATATTGACCAATTTCTATATTTTTTTGAAAAAGGAAAGAAAAAAGTTATGTATGCAGGCAAGATTCAAAGAAATTTGAAGCTTACCATGTTGAGCAATGACTAAGGCAGTAGGTTATATTTTATTTTCCTGCATCACACTTTTTCTATCAGTCTTCAGTCTTATAACTTCTTCACTTGAGATATAGTTGGAACATGAAAATCTGCAGATCCCTATAAAGTTTGCTCATGTACAATTTCCAGATTCCCTTCTAACCCAGGAAAATCCATATGGTAGCTGAGATAATCTCACCAACCTGTATGTGGAGATGGAGAATCAAAATACATTATTTTCCGTCAAATTGATACAAAATGGTTGACATAAACTTCATCTTAGCATTAGTTAGACAGAATAGCCAGATAGTGTGAACAAATACCAGGGACTACACATTTCTGGACCCTCATAATTCCGTAGTTGGATGGGATTCTTTTTGTCACTGCGTTTTTTTGGTTTGTCTGTTCAAGCTCATAAGCTCATATTATAGCAAGCAGGTGTCTGCTAGCCAGCACTGTGTTATCTTGTCTCCATAGCAATGAGATAAGAAAGTCTTGTGTTTTGATTTACTGTGCATGTGTACAAAGTTTATACTTCACTTCCTTTGTAACTTCCATTGTATTTTTTCCTTTGTTCTTTTTCTATATGCCTTGGTGGAGGTTAGGTTGCCAACATGTAGATCCGTGTAGGTTTCTTTATTTTATAAATAAAAATGTTTTTAGATTACTTTTCGGGTCTACTTTTTATCAGCATTGACAGCAAAGAAAAACACTGTCTATCACCTCTAATTAGGAGGGATGTTTGAAGAATTTTTACTCCCTGAAACAAGGTTTTTCAAGCCTTGACTCAGAGAATGGCTTGACACTTTTCATGCTAAGAAATTCCCTGTGAAGGGAATCTCATGATATATGGCAGGAACCATTGCTTGGTAGAATACAGGGTAAATTCTGGTGAAGCGTGAGTGCATTTCTGAGTAAATATATATAATCCAGAAAGATGCAGGAGAGTTTGGAAATAAATACAGTGTATTGAAACTGATAGGTGTTCGGCAGTAGAATGACAGTTAACTTGTGCCTTTGCACAGGACTGTAGTGGGTGGAAGATTAACAGCATAGGATAAGATAACCTTGGATTGTCTGGTAAATAGATAAGCTAGGCAACCTGTGTCCAATTGGGTCATTCTTTCATAGATATTTCCTTACCTAAACAGAAAAAATCACAGGTGGGCAAAAAAGCAGTAGGAGTGGGAGATATTTCCAATTTCTTTCAAACTATCCCATTGATATTGCTTGCAGGAGGCTGGCAGGATGTGTTGGAAATCATGCCTTCCGCTTCCCCAGATGATCCATGGAACTATCTGCTACTTGCTGAGAGATAGGGAAACAAAGGGAGCTATGAAGTATAAGGAAAACTGCACCCCTGTTCCCCTTATTTATTTATTTACTCCCGAAGGACTCAAGGCGGCTCACAACCGTAAAAACATACAATACAAAAATTTAAAATTAAAAAAAAATTAAATAGAAATCCCACAACTACTAATTAAAAAACAACAACAGATGCCAATAAAAAACCAATACCCCGCGGTCCAGGTCGGCCTGTTGAAAGAGCCATGTCTTCAGGTCACAATGGAAAGATCGAAGGTCAGGGGCCATCCGCAGCTCCAAGGACAGCTGATTCCACAGGGTGGGCGCTCCCACAGAGAAGGGTCTCCCCCTGGGGGTCGCCAGCCGACACGGTCTGGCCAATGGCACCCTGAGGAGGCCCTGTCTTTGGGAACGCACAGGACGCTGGGCAGTCGTTGCTGGCAGTAGATGTTCCTGCAAATACCCCGACCCTTCCTGGTGTTCCCCAAGGGTCCCTTCCCTCCTTGGAGGAAGGAGGCTCATCGATCCACAATTGTTGCCCCCCAGCCAGCCCTTCCTCATCACCAGGTATCAGAGTTGCTACCTTGTCCTTTTTTTTCACTGTCCACCACCATTAAGATATTTCATATTTCATTTTTTATTTCAAAGCAACCAATTGCCACTCATTGTTGGGCTTTGACACCAGCTGAATGGGTGTAGGGGCCAGAAGAAGGCAAAAAAGAGGGTTGGGATATGGCCCTTCCATCTTCCCTTGTGCCATGCAACCTATAGGTTTCTGGAAAGTGTAATCAGAAGCTGCAATGGCCAGAACCTTCCCAAAATTTCAATCCTGGAATCGTGGGTCCTCTCATTCTGGATATTAGTCCACTTGACTTACCTTGGTTTAACAATTACTGCCCTGCTGTCTCTTCCAATTTTGCCTAACTGAAAGTTGCAAACAAACAGACACAAGAATTTTAACAATATATAGATATTGGAGGCAGAAATAAGGGGCTTTGGTACAGACTCAGTAAGGAAACAAAGATATAGAAGAGAGGAAATTTGCTTCTAAGAGTAGGAAGGGAAGACATGAAACATTTGGAAAGATCCAAAAGCTGTAGATGTGTGGGCATGTGAGAAAGGCACACACAGCTGCACCTATGCATAGGACAGAAGAGAGATAAGCACATATGAAGGCTGGACTAGGGAAAAGAAAAGGGAATGGTTAGCATAATAAAAAAGCAAGATTATAAAAAGAATAATAGAAAAGGTTATAAGTTAAGGAAAAAAGCCTACTGATAAATAAGAGGTAAAAGTAAGAAAACACAAGGATTTTTTCTGTAAGCACTCTGCTCAGCTGGCATCCCAATCTCTGTTGTTAACCTGTAGTTCCAAGCCCTTTGGGGCTGCAGGATTTGTAGATTAAACTTCAAATGTATAGATTAATCTTAAATGCCTTATACCATTTATGGCATAGTTAATTGAACTTTAATAAATCATACTTAAACCAGTTATACTGTAGCATTCACTTAGATGCCTTCAAACACAAGAAGGCATCTAAGGGTCATTCAGTGGGAGAATGAAGAAAGAAAAATGGTGTTCTTCCTGGAATCTGTTACCTGTAAATAAATCAGTATGCTTGTTCTGAAGGACATTCTTCTGAAACATGAGAAATACATTGTAAGCGTGGCTCTTTATTACTTTTTGGCTCAAGCTTCCGGATACTGATGATTTGATTTCTAAAGCAAAATCAGATTGAAGAAGCAAAATTATAGATACACCTGTTCTCCTCACATATAATTGAGTGTGCATCAATTTAATTACTGTCATTTCTCCAGATGTTCATGGAAATTAATTTTGTAGAGTTTCCTAATATCTCGTAGGTCCTTCTCTGCAAGGAACATTACTTTTTCTATCTACATGATTTTTCTTATGCAGGAAAATTGTGTTTGCTATCATGATTGAATAATGCAGCTATTCTGTTTGAAAAAAATGTTGCCTGTTCTAATTTCCTACCGTGTGCGTAGAGTGCAAAAATGGATTTGTATATGTTTGATGTATAATAGAATGCAGATGTTTTTCATGCCTTTCCACAATTGCATTGGTCTCTGGGAAGGAAGGAAAAGCCAGGTGTGAAAGAGTCCTGATAAGTTAAATTGCAATGAAACTAGAAGCTATTTTAAACATTAAGTGTTTTTTTTTTAAAGGACTAGAAATACACATTTTTTAATGTGTCACCAGCTCTCTTTCAAACTGAATCATTTTATTATGCTCGATCTAAATTTTGTTACTAAATAAAGCTCTCTAATTTCCCAAAGTTTAAAATTTCTATGATGCTACAATTATTCTATTGGTTTATACTTAATTCGTGTTTTAGGCAATAATGTCCAGACCTATTAAAATGTTTGGATTAGCATCATCTAACTTATTTTGAGATTCCATGAAAGGCAGATTCTTAGTTTGGTGCCATGAGAATCAAGATAGCTATTTGGCAAGCCCACGGACAAGACTCATAGGGAATCCAGATTTAGATACTTAAATGTTAACCTGAATAATGGGAGGCAAAAGCCTTGAATGGGAATCTCACAAAGAAGCCCTTGCAAGATTTCCCACCTAAGACATTTTTGCTGAACTACTAACTTCAAATCAAATGCCACTTCTCACTTAACTGAAGCCATGATGCAGTAATATAAATCCTAGTATGACTAAGTTGGAGGGAGCAAACAAATGTGAATCAGGGGAGAATGGATTTATCTATATCTTAAATAGTAAGACAGAATAATTTACATTGATAATTTATCTAATTAGCCTGTTACCACTAGAGGAAACATTTTGGTGACAGCCTTCTTTGGTTCACTTCCTCTTTTGAACTTAGTGTCCCCTAGCTCAGAATCTAAAGGATTCACTACCTGATTGCACTAGTTGAATATTTCTCTGAAAAATAGAAGCTGTTTAAAATAATCAGTTCATGCCCTAATGCTATAATATATTATGTCTATATTGTCTTACACTTTGCTGTAAGTCCCAGTTGGGTAGTTGGGATGTGAGAAATATTTTAAGAGAAGCTTCAACTCATTCTTGCAATCCATAGTTGCCATCTCTCAGGAGAGCTTTTAGAACTGCTCATATAAGAGAACACTCTACCTCAGAAAGGAAAATCTGTCATCCAGTTCTTTTAATTGAACTACTATAATCAAAAGATAGTTGTAATGCGTAAGAAAGCCATCATGTCAGAAACTTTGAACTGGTAGGCCAGGACTAGATCTCCAGATTGAACTATAACAAACAATGGAGTATTTTGGAGTAATTTTTAAATCATATTTTATTTACTACTATGTCAAAATTTCTTCTGTATTTTTTAAATTCACCCTTGATGGAAAAGAAATTGTTCTTGCTTTATTTCATTTATTTATCTTTTAGGAAGAACATTTAGGAGACATTTCCATCAAATAGAGATGTCATGATTGGCCAGAGGAATTGCCAGTCAAAGCATAGATGCTTCATTTTGAGCTTCTGGGGGAAGTATGGCAAATTGAAGATAGTTCTATGGAAGTGATCTAATGACCATGGCAAAGACCAAGGAATGAGTCACTAGATTGATTTGTTGGAACCTCCCTAGATAAGGAGAGGATAGAAAATCACCCATATGTGCTCCAGAAGGCTGCTCCTCATAAGGAGACTGCAGGAAAGTAGCTTTCCATGGGAAATGACAGGACTACCCCTCTTACTTGCAACTGCGGCAGAGATGTTTAAGGATTTGCATCCTGTGTTCATGAGGATATTGATAGACACACATATAAGCACACATCCTAGCAAAATATAGAAGATAAAACATCTGTGGAAAGAAATATCCATCTGGTTCAGTTCCAAGCCAGGAGAAAGGCACTGGAGACAAAATGGAGGCTGGAGGCTGATTGGAAAGAGGGTCCATTTATTGATGAAGAAGAACCACAAAGCACGTGTGATTCTGGGCAACTGACTACATGGAGTTGAAAATGGGGGTGGGGTTAATACCTCTTAAGCTTCCTGTTCCTGTACAAGAACATGTATTCTATCAGCTGTTGTCAAACTCCCATGGGGCCATGTAGGGGTTATGTAGGGGTCATAGATGTCTCTATAGGCAAAGTACAAATCCTAGGTGTTTGAGCTAAATTTGGTTGAAGTTTCTGAGGGTATGGAATGAAGGGGCATTGGGCAATTCCTATTGTGGTGGATGGCTAATCCTACCTTTGTTGGATCTTGGGTGAGGGTAATTGCTTATGAATAGAGCTATTTATTTAATCTCTTAAGTGCTGACATCTGCTGTGGGCTATTAAGGAAGGTGAAGGCTGCTTTCCAAAAGCGTATTTCTCCATTTATGATCCAGAGAAATATTCTGCCTTTTTAATATTTCTCAAAATATTTCATCCTTCTAGGAAAGGGGTGGGTGCTAACTTTCTGTACACCAAACCTGCTTGTCTGTAAAAGGTGTATATGAGAGATTGGCAAACGTCAGGATAAACTTTGTGCTCTCCAGAATCTCAGATTGCACTGTGGAATGTTGGCAACAAAGCGGCTAGGTTTCATGACATAATTTTCTAAGTTTTCTGTTTTCTTTCAACAAGGAGAAGTTGAAAAAGAGTGATTAAGCTTCACCTACGTCGTACACAGTGATGAGCTGCTGCCGGTTCACACTGGTTCTAGCGAACTGGTATGAATGACGACCAGTTGGCCTCATCCACCGGTCCCTGCCCTATCCTGTCTTACATTTCCTTCTTTTGCTGCTCAGTTGATACATGTGGCAAAGTGGATTACCGCACCTCAGCTGTTCTACTCACCGGGGAAGGCTAGAAGGTGAGCTGGAGAGGTTCAAATTGCTCTTTATTGAATGCTCCACGTGCGCATGCATGTGCGCTCACAGAACTGGTTGTTAAACCAGTTGCAGCCCACCACTGGTTGTACATAAATGTTGCCTAGCTGTGTCATGTACAAATTCCTAAGTGTTTAGATTACATCAATGGTCATGCTGTCCTGAACCACCGGATACCGAAATAAGTCATAAAATCTATCCTCCAACCCCCTAAAAATGTCACCCACCCCATTATAACATGATTGAAAGACTTCTTGTTCTTTGATCCACAACATTCTTCCTTACCATGTGGGGAGATCTGTCTAAATCTGTCAATATTTATAAGTGTTTACTATTTTTAAATGTTAGAAAATCCATATTCCTGTATTTCATATAAACCACAAATGTACTTCTTTTAGAGACTCAACTCTCTGCTATCAGCAACAGTAATAGTAATAATAGGTTACTGTTTCCTCCTTCCTTCCTTCCTTCCTTCCTTCCTTCCTTCCTTCCTTCCTTTCTTCCTTCCTTGTTATTGACCCATTTTTGTTACTTTAATTGTCTTGGACCTACAGCCTTGCCAAGTTCAAACATATTTGTTTAGTTTTATTCCCAGTTAGCTCTGGGTAAGCAAGTATATTATATCAAAATGACAGTTAGCTTGTCCTCCTGAGCTTAAATTTCTAGCATAGTTTATTTTTATTTGTGAAAACTCTTTCTGGTTTGTTCCCCAAGGTTAAACATATCATTACTGAAAAGTAAAGTTAATAGAGAGTTTTTCATTATTTCTTTCTTTTTTAAGAAGGAATGTCATATCCTGCTGATCACATTCTTGGACTGGATTGTCTAAGATGTGTACAAGAAATAGAGAAATTGGAGGGAAAGTATTAAAAATACAGTTTTTCCTACCTTGGATGACGTAAATGAAGAAAAGTAAATGTTAAAAGTTTGGAGCAATAGCAAAAACTGTACAAAATATTGGAAATACTTTTTGTTTTCAGTTAAATCTGTATGTCAGATGAAAAAGTGAAACAAACTTGAAAACAAGGGGAACTTCAAACTCAAAAATGTTGACCAATGGTTTTCAAGCATTAAATATATTCCAGTTTTGACTGGAAAATCTTTGTGTGGTGTGGTAAACTCTCATCTCACAATCAGGAGCCTGTGAGTTTGATCCTAAGTAGAGGCAGATATTTCTCTCTCTGGACATGCTGAGAATATCTGCTGGAAAAAAAAAAACCTCCACATTGGCAACAGAAAGGGCATCTGGCCGGTAAACACTCAGCTCCAGTCAGTTCCCAAGATTCCACCCCCCAAGGTTGTTAAAAGAGGATGATGATTGACTGGAAAATCTTTGCCAAAAATAGACTTGAGACTGTACATAATTCCTGAAAGTGTCCCATAAAATGCAATCTTGCACAAGGAACTAACAATGTTACTCAAACCAACAGAAATAGATAAAGTGTTAGAAAGAGTTTAGGCAGAGGTGCTACAGAAGGACATTAAAACCAAGTGACCTCATCTACAGGTGAAACCCGAAAAATTAGAATATCATGCAAAAGATCTTTTATTTCCGTAATGCAACTTAAAAGATGAAACTAAAATATGAGGTAGACTCATTACATGCAAAACAAGATATGTCAAGCTGTGATTTGTCATAATTGTGATGATTATGTCTTACAGCTCATGAAACCCCAAATCCACAATCTCAGAAAATTAGAATATTACATGCAATCAATAAAACAGGATTGTACATAGAACAATATCGGACATCTGAAAAGTATAAACTTGCATATGTACTCAGTACTTGGTTTGGGCCCCTTACTGCCTCAATGCGGCGTGGCATGGAGCTATCAGCCTGTGGCATTGCTGAGGTGTTATGGAAGACCAGGATGCTTCAATAGTGGCCTTCAGCTCTTCTGCATTGTTTGGTCTCATGTCTCTCATCTTTCTCTTGGCAATGCCCCATAGATTCTCTATGGGGTTCAGTTCAGGCGAGTTTGCTGGCCAACCAAGCACAGTAATCCCACGGTCATTGAACCAGGTTTTGGTGCTTTTGGCAGTGTGGGCAGGTGCCAAGTCCTGCTGGAAAATGAAGTCAGCATCCCCATAAAGCTCGTCTGCAGAAGGAAGCATGAAGTGCTCCAAAATCTCCTGGTAGACGGCTGCGTTGACCCTGGACTTAATGAAGCACAGTGGACCAACGCCAGCAGATGACATGGCTCCCCAAATCAACACAGACTGTGGAAACTTCACACTGGATTTCAAGCATCTTGCAGTGTGTGCCTCTCCATTCTTCCTCCAGACTCTGGGTCCTTGGTTTCCAAATGAGATGCAAAAGTTGCTCTCATCAGAAAAGAGGACTTTGGACCACTGAGCAACAGACCAGGTCTGTTTTTCTTTAGCCCAGGTAAGACGCTTCTGATGACATTTGAAGCCCATGTCCAGGATCCATCTGTGTGTGGTGGCTCTTGATGTACTGACTCCAGCCTCAGTCCACTCCTTGTGAACGTTCCCAACACTTTTGAATGGCCTTTTCCTGACAATCCTCTCCAGGCTGTGGTCATCCCTGCTGCTTGTGCATCTTTTTCTTCCACACTTTTCCCTTCCACATAACTTTCTATTAATGTGCTTTGATACAGCACTTTGGGAACATCCAACTTCTTTTGCAATTACCTTTTGAGGCTTTCCCTCCTTATGGAGGGTGTCAATGA
The DNA here is from genome assembly GCA_009733165.1 of Naja naja. NCBI lineage: Eukaryota > Metazoa > Chordata > Lepidosauria > Squamata > Elapidae > Naja > Naja naja. Next base: position 107,119,149 of record CM019150.1, on the reverse strand, counting down.
TGGTTTTCTGCACAGCTGTCAGGTCAGCAATCTTTCCCATGATTGTGATTGTGAACTAGACTGAGAGACCATTTAAAGGCTCAGGAACCCTTTGCAGGTGTTATGGCTTAATTAGCTGATTAGAGTGGGACACTTTGATTGTAGAATATTGTACCTTTTGACAATATTCTAATTTTCTGAGATTGTGGATTTGGGGTTTTCATGAGCTGTAAACCATAATCATCACAATTATGACAAATCACAGCTTGACATATCTTGTTTTGCATGTAATGAGTCTATCTCATATATTAGCTTCACCTTTTAAGTTGCATTACTGAAATAAATGAACTTTTGCACAATATTCTAATTTTTTGAGTTTCACCTGTAAGTCAACAGGGAAAAATAGGCCTTTTGAGGAAGAGAAATAGTGACTTACCAAGGAGGACATTACAAACATTTGGTCAAATAGACTTATAAACATCCACAGCAACATTCGATGTGACAAAATATAGGCACTAGATCACATTGGCTGGTGTTTGTGGGAACTTTACATCCATACACACCTAACAAAGTTATATTTTGTATGAGGTTCCCATAAACTGGATTTCTTTCCTTTGAAACAATGTTTCTTTAACTGCTGCCTTAAGATTTCTGGGTGTCCCTTAAGACCCACTGAGAGATTTGTGAAGCCAAAATTATTTTGCCAGGCTATGCTGAAAAATAATATAGTATTAAAATCCCATCAGTCATGAGAAGTGATAGTGGCAGTGAAAACATCCATTTAGAATTTTTAATATGATAAATATATATATATATATATATATATAACCCATACAAACAAAATATGTTTTGGTGTTCTCCACATGTTTTAAAAGGAAAGGGTCTTGAGAGCAAAGCAGTTTGAGAACTCCTTTAAAGGACTGCAAGATGAAATTTCTATCAGGGCCACTAGATGTCCGTATAACCCTGCAGGAATTTCATTCTGCAAAATTATTTTTTTCTCTTCTAACTTTTCTGCCTTCCACCCACAACAGCTTCAAAAATAATGTTTGTTTTTCTTTTATATTGTTGCTACCTTATGTAGAAAATCCACAGTTCTCTAAAGGAAACAATGGGCAAACTATAAATTCACTCTATTACCCACAATCCTGGAACTGTTTTTGGAGCAAGTCCAACATGACAGAATCATTTGGAAGATACTTTATCATTTGTTCCTGTTGCTGCTGTTGTGATTGCTAACAGAATGAAAGAAAAATACTGTAATAGAAATGCTGTTCATAGACAGGAAATAGACCTAAATCCGCACCTAGTAATGGATTATGGATTGCTGCATTTTACATAATGCTGGGCAATTATTTGAAAAACCTTCTAGTCTCTACAAAAGGGACTTTGTTTTTCACTCTCTTCCACACATGAATAGGAAAATTTATTTTAAAGTTTGCAGATGCAGATTACTAGAGATGAGAGGAAAGGCAAGGTAAGAGGGTTTGTTTTTCTAGCTGTGTTTTTATGCTTGTGTGTACTCCAGAATTGGGAATTGAAGTCCACAAGTCTTAAAATTGTCAAGTTGTCACGTTTGGAAACCCCTGATGTGCTCCTTTTGCCAATCTATGGGGCTCTGTTTCATGCTAAGATGAAAACTGACCATGGCTTTCAGATTTAATATCTGCTGTCACAGGACTGGCCAGGTGGAATGTGGTCTTTCCTACCACGCACAATGTGAAGTTTGCTTTTTGTTTTTATTTTTAATTATAAAAGAAACAAAACCTCAACAATGATCCCCAAAAAAGACAGAGTTCAATCCCAGAAAATAAAACAAACAAACAAAAAAGAGTAGAAACTGCTGAGCTATGATTAAAAGATCCTGATAGGTTGTTTGTCCTCTCCTGCAGCTTTGGGAAGCTACCCCAAAGTATCAAAGAATAAAATGAGGTTCTTCTACCACCCTTTATAATTGGTGATCAAATGACCAATACCTTGCCATAGGACCAAAACCAGTGCTAACACAATGGATGCATAAGCCCATGAGACGAGCCAGATAGTCCAGTAGGTGACACATCTATTGTAACCAAGGATTATCATATATATCTTAGCTTGAATCTCCGTGGTTGAGGCAGCTGAAGTTATTCATAAACTGAATAACTGCCTCCTTGTGTCATATATATGCTGGAAATCCCCATTTTACTCTATTCTTTACCCAATGGGATCTATATATTATTTAGATAAGACAAGTTGATTGAGATTTGATGACTTTCCTACCAACCAACAAATATATAATGATTAAGGGAGTGTTATTGTAGACAACTCCTCCTTTAGGTATCGAACCAGAATTTGACAACCAAACTAAGTCAGTGGCATGCTTGAGAGCTAACTTTGAGGATTTAGTCAAGCAAATGGCTGCCAGCTCTGCAATCTGTCACCTACAACAGGGTAACATCCACATCAGCCTGGCAGCATGCTGCTGAGTTTCAGCTGTTAGCTCAGGATGTGGGCTGGAATGAAAGTGACTTACCTGACCAGTTCAAAGAGAGGCTGTCAGATGAGATACAGGATGAGCTCATTCATCGAGGTATTTCACAGACTATAGCAGCTAGACCACTGATAGAAAACTTGAGAAATTGTGGCAGAATATGGGTGGAAAGGGAAAACAGTATTTTTTTTTTCATTGCTTGCATTCAGCACACTCCAATTTCATCTTTACGTTCAAATCAAATCAAGCCTAGCACACATACTGTATCATTCAATGCAGCTTGCAACAATATGGCTTGATGTTTATTTCTTCAATAAAATCAAACCTGAAACTCAGTCAATTGTCAAAAACAGGAAGACAGAGAAACGAACAAGCAATAAAAGATAAAAAGGACTCAGGACTTAATTTCAACCATCTATACTTTATATTTCAAAAAGCTCAGACATTTCAAGAACAACTGCTGGATATCAGAGTCTCCTAAGAGTCCCTCAATTTAGAAAAGGAGGAAGACTAATCCTTCAGTTCAATCTCTTCTCTAAGAATATATAAAACCTCTGACATACATATCTTGAGAATACAGAGAGGCTCTTTAGGCATAGGCAGATTGACCTGCATATATATGGTAAGAATAGCAGCCTCTCTCTCTCTCTCTCTCTCTCTCTCTCTCTCTCTATATATATATATATATATATATATATATATATATACATATATACACATATACATATACATATACATATATGTTGTGGCCCCGCCTCGTGAGCCTGTGCTGACAGAGGAAGAGGACCTGGATGATGAAGAAGAGGAGGAACGGGCAATGCCTTCCTCACCAGGGCCTTCCTCCCCAGGACCTTCCTCCCTGGCAAGGCCTCCCTCCCCAGGACCTTCCTCCCTGGCAAGGCCCCCTCCCCAGGACCTTCCTCCCTGGCAATGCCTCAGGTTTCTTCGGAAAGCCAAGAGGAACAGCCTGAGAGACGCGTATCAGTACGGCCACGGCGAGGGAGGGAGGAGGAGGATTCCTGGCTTGATCCCAGGCACGTCGGAGGGAGAAACGTCAGCAGCAACGTAGGGGGCGTGGGAGGGCCAGAGATTGAGCTGGACCACACCCCACCAGGTATAAAAGTGGGTGTGCCTACGTTACAAACTCTGTACGTGACAAAGTGTGGAATAAGCCGAGGATTCCGTCTGTGTGCCTGATTTGGTTTCTGGACTTTGAGAATAAATCAGTCCTTCTGTGAGTACTTCATTTCTTGTTAGCTCCAAATTTGGTAGTGAGAGCCTGGGTGACTGCCAACGCTCTTATCGGGAGAGATAACTTGGATTTTGGAGACAGGCCAGCGTGACTCTCTGTGCTAGTGTTGCTGCCAAGTTCCTTACCTTCTGGGGAAGGGAAGGGGAGACAGAACACACACACACACACACACACATATATATGTATATGTATATGTATATATATATATATATACTCTGTATGTGTATGTGTGTGTATGTGTGTGTGTTTATGTATGTATGCATATATGTTGTGGAAATATGCTGTATGTATATACTGTATACGTGTGTGTGTGTGTGTGAACAGAATATTTCCACAACATATATACATACATACCGTATTTATATGCTGTAGAAATTTAATTTGCTCAATTAATGCTTTGACAACATTAGGAACATTAATCTAAACATTGCATGGAAAAATATGGGTATTGTAAGAATTAAAGATTCAGTTTTGGTCTTATTTGTTACTGTTTTCTGATTTTCTGTGTTTGAACGTTGGATTAGGAATTTATTGTATAAGCAAGAAGAGTCTGGAAAAGTTTATGATGAGGAAGGGATTTGCTTATTAAGAAAGGGTGTTTATAGAAGCATGTTGGGGTCTCCTTAATAAAATGATATAGGAAAGGGCAACTGTTAATAGTTTTTATGGCAAGTAAGATTAATTTAAAAAGATTAATATGTACCAGTTGCTCTACAGATGAAGAATGGGATCACATCCATACTCTGTTAGTGTCTTACTAACTGGGCTCTATTGATATGGAGTTGAGACTCAGAGGGCAAGGAAGGGAGGAAGACAAGACAAAAACAATCAATCAGTGATACAATAAAATAGCCTTCTTTTCAGAGTGCTTCTTTTTAAAAAATAAATAAATCAACAATGGTAATGTCCATTGGCCTGTAGCTTATATCCAAGACATCAGAGGATCTTCCTTTTGATGACAGTCTTTACAATTATTGGAAGTTGGTCTCCCCCTCCATCAACTGAGCATTGGTTAAGGGTCAAAATATAGTTCAAGGGGCCCAAGTGTGTAAGATGTCTTTTATGGCTAAGCTTATTTTTTTCCTATTAAAACTGACTTGAAGCTAAAGGCAAAAATTAGGCAACAGGAGTGGGTGATATAAAAAAACCTATTAATATATACAAGCATATCTATAATTGTTTGATGGGTATAGCTGCTTCCCCTAGGATTTATTTCTTGATTTGAAAATTTGCAGTATAGAGCAATATTTTGTGATTAGTCAGGCTATAAATTAAAAACATATGCCAATAAATCACTGCTTAAAGAAAGAAAGAGCTTCTTCTGTTTCTCATTATTGTCATGAGAAATAAGATTCATTTCTTTGGAAATTGAAAAAGAATTTCTATTCTAGCAAGTTCAGCCCACTGCTTCACCTAGGAAAACCAAGCAGATAGAAGAATGAAAAATGACAAATGCAAGTGGACATGAACATCAAATGAGGGAAGGATTGTAACTGGGAGAGAAGAGATATAGAAATAAAGAACTGTTGTAAATTCTGCAAGGGAAATATGTGAGGATGTATACACATTTTGCAAACAGTTACTTACTTTTATAGGAGGTTATGTTTGTCTTCCTCTTTGTCTGTTATAAGAAAATATTTTTCACATTAATTTGATTGCTGAGGAACCCTTGTCAATTCATGATGAAACCTAATACAAATGGAGGTAGTTTGACCTAGTGGTTAAGGCATCAGGCTAAAAAAACAATTCCCCTCCAGGTGATTTGGGCCAGTCAATCTCTGTCAGTCTACTCACCTCACAGGGGAAATGTTGTGGGGAAATTAGGAGGAGAAAGGAATATTAAGTATGTTTACCACCTTCAATTATTTACAAAAATAATGAAGGTGGATAAAAAAGTTAAACAAAAAAAATAAGAGCCTCCCCACTAAGGTGTTTTCCTAGCTGATGCAGCAGGATACTTAGTGAGACTCAGGTTTAGATTTGCTCTCTTGAGTCTTCCTTCCTTTCTCCCCCTTCCTCTCTTTTTTCTTCCACTCTTCCTTTCAACTTTCTTTCCTTCCCTTCTCCTCCTTCCTACCGTTCCTTTCTGCCACTCTGTCATTATCTTCCTTCCTTCCCTCAATTCCTTCCTTCCTTCCATTCTTCCTCCCTCTCTCCTTCCTTTTTACCCTTCTTTTCTTCTACTTTCTTCCACCTCCCTTCATTCCTTCCCTCCCTGTCCTTCCTTCTGTTCCTTTCTGTCATTATCTTCCTTCCTTCCTTCCTTCCTTCCTTCCTTCCTTCCTTCCTTCCTTCCTTCCTTCCTTCCTTCCTTCCTTCTGCACAGTTCGGAAACACGGAAAATCACACCACTAGCTGCTGCTTCTCTGTGCCGCAGTGCTTTCTGGATGGGACTTAGAGGAAAGTGGCAGCTCACAACTGCAAAATTGCACAAATGCTCTCCCAGCAGTGCAGAGAGAAGCAGCCGCTGCCCCGGAGAGCAGAGATGGAGGGGAGCAGGTCCCAAAAGGCTATTTGGTTGAGCGTCACTGTGTGGTGGCAGCCATGTGCACATGCATGCATGGAGCATATGCGCAAGAAGCTGCATATGCTCACAGTTTTGGTGAACCGGTGGTGAAATTATTTGAAACCCACCACTGAACAGCATGTCTTTTATGGAAGTCTTTTCATAATTGTGAAGTACCTCTTACAATGATAACTAAAACTACTATTATCTCACATAATGCCATCTGTTTTGTAACAAGCCAGACTATCATGGTAGCCATTTGTGAATGGCCTATGACATCCTTTCAACATTCCAAAGATATCCATTGACACAAACATTTACCTATTCCTGGTTTATTTCTTCCTTCCAAATTGTCATAATAGATGACTCCCAACTGATTATCTCAAAATATAAAAGTATTCCCTCAACATTTACCAATAAAAGCAGCCTTCATTCAATGAAATAATTGCCTTGTACTTAAGGACAATGGATTAGCTATCTGTAAAGATATATCAACATTCTTAATTAGAACAAGTCTTTAAATTTTATCAAAGTGGGATGCTGCCAATTTAATTTCAACTCAATGCTAGCTTATTAATGTGTGATTTCCATGTGAAACAATTCAATATAGCTAATAGTTCAATGGAATGCTTTGTTTGTTTTCTTCATGCACCTCCAATGAGATAAAACAAATCTATAATTGAACACTGTATAACCTTTGGACAGTCGTTGGATATATGTTTATTCATCCATAAATATTTGTTCAAACTGGTTGTTATGTGAGATCATATTTTGTAAAAAAGAAAATTGAATATTAGCTTTATTAGTGATCACATAAAAACTAAGTTCCAATGACAAGTTGTCTATTTTTAGTGAAAAATTGAGTGGTAGTAATTCTTATTGATGTTGGCTTTGAAATTTGTTACTGATATTAACTATATGTTAAAAATTAAAGCAAGACAGCCTCCACTGAGGAAAAAAACCCTTTGCAAACCACATCAAAAAGCTTTGACTTACATAATTTAAGTAATCTTAAGCAGAACTATGAAGTGTAAAGTGGTGTTAAACCATTTCTTTTATTTTTTTGTTCTAAACAAAGAAAGAAATGTTGCATTAAAAATTTGCTAATTCTTTTCATTGGTGTCGCTAACAGATTTTTATATTATATTTTAATCAAAGAGAGAAAAACAATGTAGCAGAGCTAGTTATGTGATCTTTCAAAATAACTCTAGGGAGATGTTTTATTTTCAATTTATATCATGCATTCAGGAGAAAATGTGTTTCCCTGATTTAGTTAATTAAACTTTGAAGTTGCATCTTTTAAAACTGTGAAAGAAGATGAGAAAAATAAAAGGCCACATTTTGCAAAATTTGACAAAATAATAATTTTTTTGAGGACTTATTCCATTGGAATGAGTCAGCAGAAAAAAGTCTGTTGTCTGTAATAGAGATACATGGGATACTAATAGATGTACCTGTAGAATGTAATAGAGATACATGGGATACTTGATAAAATACAATCCCAGAGGAAGAATAACCCAATTGACTGGTGAAGCATTAATTATAAGAAATGCATCAAACTTGAAATACACATTCTGCAATGAAACATCAGTAGTGCTTAATCGTTCATTTTTCTCAAAGCTATAATTCATAGTACTTTACTCTTATGGTTATAAGTGTTAATTGACTAACTAGAATTGTTAGTTTGGAGGAGACTGCTTTGTCTCTGATGTATTTTGGGAATACATGAGCGCAAGGGTTATAAGTCATGAAGGAGAAAATATGCACAATGGCCTTCAAGCAATGAGTAGCTTGTATTTATCAATCTACTTATCGTTCTAGCATTACTTAATCTCAACAGATGATAGCAGCTAGCCAACATAGCTGGGACTCAGAAATTAAACAGGTCTGTGACTCAGACCATCAAAGAAAATTAGCAGCCAAAACATATACGCAGTTTTTTTAAAAAGCTAAATTATTGTACTTTTTATGTACAAGAATATATTTTGAGAAATATATCACATTTTAAGGTTATACCTCAAACAATTATCTGGAAATGTAGACATACAGGAGTTGGTTTAAAAAAAGAGAGTTTATAATCATCTGTGAGGCCACACACAGTGGGGAATAGAAGCTAAAACTCAATAAAACTACAGAATTCCACCTTAGCAAAGATTGATTTATATTACAAATTCTTTTGTTTCCATATCTCAAATCTACAGAAAATATATCAATGCTCAATTTTCTTTAAAAACGATTATTTGATGCATCTCTTTAAAAGGTACATTATCAATTGCATGTTTTAAAAGGTTCATAGCCCTGATGCAGTTCTAAGCAAACTATTTCTCTGTGGCATACATACAGTATATGCAGGAGACATACTCAAATAGAAGTTACCATTTATTTTCTGTAGTGCAGTAGATTCTGAACAAAATTAAAATTGGATTTGGTTTATTTATGATCAATACTGATTTTTCCTCCTATAAAGAGCAAGTGTAGGCAGTAAGTGTGAATAATCAATGGAGAAACTCTGTCCTGTTTAGGATGGGTAACCTGCTTATAATACTTTGGAAGAATGGGCTTTTAGGACTACCGTGCATAGCAAAAGGGATAAAGATAGTTTGTTACTCAGAGCTTTTGCTTATAGCTCGGTAGGCAACTATGTAGCCAAATAAATCACATCATATGGTAAAACCTTGCATTTCCTAAGATTGTCCCATCAATGTCTTCCAGATTTTGCCCCTAAATCCTTTTCGCGTTACTGTTGCCTAGGCAACCAAAAAAAAATCACAGCAGTGAAAAGAAGGCTTGAGATTTCATTTGAACATGTGTGAGAATAACATTCTGGAAGATTAAATGGAATTGATCCCATGTTTATCTTGAATGCTTCTCAGCAATGGGATGAATATTATCTTATATATCCCCAAGGGCATCCACTAGAGTAAAATGCACACATAAGAGGCTCTAACTAAAGCCAACACAGAATTGATGATGATGATGATGATGATGATGATGATGATGATGATTATTATTATTATTATTATTATTATTAAAAATAGGGCCATGGTAGAATAGAAGGATCATAGAATCATAGGGCTGAATGGGAGCTTGGAAGTCTTCTAGTCTAAACCCCTGTCTGAGACAGAAGTTGTTATATCATCCTGGACAAATGGTTATTCAATCTTGTCTTGAAAATCTACAGTGATGCAGCACCCATTTAAACAAGCTATTCATTGCTTAATTCTTCTCACTGTTTTTTCCAAGGCTGGATCTCCCTCTGATGAGTATCTGCCCATTGGTTCTTGTCCTGTCTTCAGGTGCAATGGAGAATAAATTGATGCTCTCTTCCCTGTGATAGCCCTTCAAGTATTGGAAGAGTTCTATCATTGTCTCCCCCGAGTCTTCTCTTAATTAAGCTAAGCATACCTAGTTTCCTTAAGACATTTCTTAGACATTCATCATAATTTAGTTTCCAGATCCCTTATAGTCTCTGTTGGTCTTTGCAATCTTTCTAAGATCTAAGCAACTTTTTTGTATTGTGATGACCAGAACTAGGTGAGACATTCCAAGTGTGGTGCTCTATCACTTTCCATGATCTTGATGATATCTTTCTGCTGATGCAGAAAGGACCATGTTGGTTTTCTTGGCAGCTGCAACATGTTGCTGACTCATACTTAAGCATTTATCCACCAGGACCTACTGTCAAAAGGCACTACTGTTGAACCAGGTACTGCCTATCCTGTACCTGTGCATTTAGTTTTTCCTGCCTAAGTGCAGGACCTTACTTTTCTGATGGCTGAACTACATCTTGTTGGAAAGAGTCCAATGCTCAAGTCTCTCAACATCTTTCTGAATTTTGAGTCTGCCTTCCAAAGTGCTGGCAATTCTCTCCACTTGGTGTCATCTGCAAATTTGATGACTGTCCTTTCAATTCCATCATCTAGGCCATTTATGAAGATATTGAAGAGCACTGGGCCCAATATAGAGCCTTGAGGTACCTCATTGCATGCTTCCCTCCATGTACATGCAGTTCCATTGAGGACTACATGCTGAGTGCAGTTGGCCAGCCATTGCAAATCCATCTGGTGATAGTATTGTCTATCCCACATTGTTCTATTTTACCAAGAAGTAGACTGTGGTCAAATGCCTTACTGAAGTCTAAGTCTACTATATCCACAGCATTTCCTTGATCCAATAATTTAGTCACTTTATCGAAGAAGGCAATAAGGCTTGTGCAGATGCATTGTGCAGATGCAAATAGATATTGTAGACTTCCTGCTTTTGATTTTTAGTTGTAAGATTTGCATGCATAACATTGTGCAGACCGTTAACTTCATTCACTGGACAAAGACCAGTTCTCTATAGCTCATGACGAGCTCCTGTTTGCTCTCCAAGAATCCTCAGAGACTTCCAATGACAGAAGAAATCTGAATATTGCCTATGATTGAAGAAGAGCTATGAATTGCAGCTTGTCCTAAAGATTATAAGTAGCGAATGGCTTTTATATTTCTTTAGCCCCACATGTACAGATATTAAGGTTATAAACAAATAGCTGGAAAAGAGAATCAGGATTGAACCAATTATCCTGTTTCCCCAGTATAGAAATGTATAGTTTTACTTTAAGACAAAACAAAACCAAGATGCACTTTTTTCATGTCTTCACACTTTACACAATATAGTATCATGGGAACTCCTGCACAAACAGTAAAATCTTGTCAACTATTTCAACTGCTGTTGTGCATTCTCATACCAATGTTGCATGTTTCTGTTTTATCAGGCCATTGTCAATTGCAACCCACAGATCCCTAGAAATACAGAAAGAAATAAAGAAAGAAGAGAGAGAAAAAAGAAAGAAGGAAAGGAAGGAAGAAAGAAAGAAAGAAAGAAGGAAGGAAAGGAAGAAAGAAAGAAAGAAAGAAAGACAAAAAGAAATTCTAACTCTGATAAGTATGATTAATCAAAATTTGTGAGGCTATGTTTTGAGATTTTTTTTATTTCTTCAAATCATGGGTTTGGAAGATAAGGGGAAGGATGCACAGAAGTCTGTTCTAAAAGCTTTGCTCTCATCTCAGTGGCAAAATGCATTCTGTGTCAATCTTACAACTGAAAATACATCACAACTCAAAACAAAGTTGTTCTTGTCAAGGAATGAAAAGAGATTCTTGCCAATCTTTCCGTTGTTCTCTTTTTAACTTCGAAATGCTGTGTTCCACTAAAGAAATTTTACTTGGCAATGAATAAACTCTCATTGTATTGTTTTAGAAAACTTGATATAGAGCAGTTGGAACTGTATAAAAATAACACATATTTGGAAAAAATCAGGAGATAGGTATGTAAGTCTTGCCTGATGGCATGCTTTGAATCCCAAAGACCTAAAATCATACAGTGACTGGTCTGGTTCACTAAAATAATCCTCATATATTAGGGCAAGGTATCTATTAAGCAGCCTCTTAAAAAAACCTTCTACTCCCAACCTGTATTATCACCAGATGCATTATTTCTGGCTGGGAATGGTGCGGGCTTGGCTAACCTCTAATATTCAAGCCATATGGCTCCCCCTCAACTGAGATCTCTTTTTCTCCAGCTGGGCATTTCTGGCTGCTGCTGACTGCTAGCTGATCCCACAATAACAGAATAACAGAGTTGGAAGAGATCTTGGAGATCCTCTTCAAACAGAAAACCTTATACTCTTTCAAATCTCTTCTTAAAAATCTCCAGTGATGGAGCATCCATAAATTCTGGAGACAAGCTATTACATGGATTAATTGTTCTCACTGCCAGGAAATTTCTCCTTAGTTCTAGGTTGAATCTCTTCTTGATAAGCTTCCATCCATTACTTCTTGTCCTGCCTTCAAATACTTTGGAGAATAGGTTGCCCTTCTCTTCTTTGTGGCAGTCCCTTAGTTATCAGAAGACTGCTGTATGTCAGCTCTATCCTCTTTTTATTAAATTAGACATAATTAATTCCTGCAACCATTCTTCATACTTTTTAGCCTCTAGTTCCCTAATCATCTTTGTTGCTCTTCTCTGCACTCTTTCTAGAGTCTCTCTTTTTTTTTTGATATCATGGTGACCAAAACTGGATGCATTATTCCAAGTATGGTCTTACCAAGGCATTGTAAAGCGCTATTAGCACTTCACATGATCTTGAATCTATCCTTCTATTAATGCAGCCTAGTACTACGTTGGGTTTTTGGGCAGCTGCAGGACACTGCTGGGTCGTATTGAAGTGATTGTCCACACCAATGGAAGGATTTATACTCCTGGCAGACATTTGCTCATCTGCATTGTTTTCACATTCTATATGCCAGTGTGAAGACATCTGAAATAATGATATGTCTAACCAGGAGCAATAATGCAATCCTTTCACATTTGAAAAAAGTTTCTTCTAGGCTTTTGCCTGCCATTTCCTGTGTATGACTATAGTGCTTTAACAATATTATGTATCTTGATAAGAACAGCTGAGTCATTTGGAGGTCTTTGGACACAGTGGCAGCTTTCTACTTTACCAATTCTTACAGACAAAAAGATACTTCAGTAGTGAAATGAGGAGGGGCATGCGTAAGTGATTTACCTTTCATCCAATGATAGATGTACAAAGAAAGTGAAAACAGTTTTGGTTTGAGGGGAAACAACAGTTTTGGTATTTGAACTAACTCAGTGGCTTTCATCCATTTTTAAAAAATACGAAGTGGCAGCGTTGGAATCAGAGCTATCATAAAACAGGGGAAAACTTTCTTATCTCATTTTCCTCCTGCACATTCATGGGAAAAAGAAAGGAAAAAATATATATTAGCAGCTCCTTTTCATCACTGCTCTCATTTCCTGATCTGTATCTGGAGATCAGAAAAGAAGGAAAATTTCTAATTAACACTATTTTCTCAATTGGGAAAAAAGGGAGTACTTTGGCTTAGGCAGAATCTCTTATGAGTTACCCAAGTATGAAGGATGGGGAATAGACAAGAGCATGAATAATATAGCCCTTTGCACTTTTACTTGAAAGTAAAGCCTACTTACAGGATAGTTTCACTGTGCAATGTGTGATCCTTCCGTGATTATGTACTTAATTAAGGAATAAAAAAGAAATAGAAAGAAAAGCACAGATAGTAGAGATTTTTAAAAGTTTTTCTTTTTTTCCACATTTAAGAGAATCGTGGTGTCAGCCCCATAGAAAGTATTATTTTTATTCTTTCACAGAGCATAAGTGACAAATACAAAGATCATTTAATCATGTTTTAATGAAGAATCTTATAATTGGGCTTCGATGACATATGTGTGATGTGTTTGCTTCTAAGTCAGAAGTAGCATTCTATTTTCAGTTGCATTAATAGATACAACTGAGATATAATCAGACACAGATCAACTAATTGGATCATGCTTGATTTATTAGTAATACAGTGAGTGAAAGTCTTTCTTTTCCTTTTTCACTTTTTCTGTTTTCTTTTGTATTAATCATGAGGACCCAGATTGTTGGGGGCAATATGCTGACTCTGTAAACCATTTAGAGAGGACTGTAAAGCACTGTGAAGTGGTATATAAGTCTAAATGTCATTGCTGTAAACCAGGGGTGTCAAATGTGTGTCTTCACAGCAGTGTCACGTGACAGTATCGCAACTTTCCTCCCTTCACTAAACTGGGTGTGGGTGTGGCCAGCACATGATGCATCAGGCCCATGGGGCGTGAATTTGAACCCTACTATAAGCAATCCAATGCCATCCATAATGAAAGACCGGATATATCTTCAGATTATTGTTATATCTTAAAAACACAATTCTTTAGTTCCATTCTGCTTTGTTTTGTCATAGCCTGGGATGAATTCTCTTACAGCTTTTTTTTTCTCCTGAAGTTGGGAGAACTATTATGCTTTTTTTAAAAAAAGCACTGTATGAATGTTTCTGGTTCAATGATTTGGATTTTAATCTGAAACCGATAATGAAGCCTCACTTTAATCTTTTCAAAACAAGCATATCAGTTTGAAAGGTGGGGCTGTACATGTTTATCTTATTTATTTAGCATTATATATTAGTTTTTAGAATGCTTGTAATGACCTGCATACATTATCTCCTGTAAATAATTCTTTGTAACATCATGCTGATTAAGAATTCTGCAGAAGAAGCTTGCATAATTTTTATATGGATTTGATCAGCACTAGAAAGAAAATCCAGCTCTGGATTATTAGTTATTATATTATTATTAGATATATATTCCCCATGGACCAATATGACAAGATTTCTTTTTTATGCCTGTAAGATGCAGCTTTGGTGTCCATATTGTACTAGAGAATTTTATTCTTTCCTTATATATCAGCTTTACCCATTTTGACATATTATCATCATTATAGAGGGAGATGCTTTACATATAGCAGATTAGGAAATTTTGCATTAACTCACCTAAAGTCTCTCAGTGTCCTTCAGACTGATTCAGTACTAAATAGAGGTTATTCACATTTTCTTCTTTCCTTCTCTCCCTGTATCCCTCTATATATGAAAGCTTTTCATTTGAGTAATTTCAACAAGAGTTAGGGCTTAATCAAAGCACATACGGATTTCATGAGGCTTGAATCAGGTATATCTCTGTACCTCTATATCTTTATCTAGATGCATAAGAATACATATGTGATTACAAACACATGAAATCAGTATAGAGTGAATATCCTTAACTCAATTTCTGTTGTGTTTGCTAATCTGGTTCATTAACTTTCCTTGGGGAAAATGTTTTGTTTGGAAAACACAGCATTCAATTATTTAACATTACAAATAACTATAGAAAAGCAGAGAAACCTATCCAAATGTATTCCTGCATTTGCAATTTTAATCTACAAAAGCAGACTTTGCAATTATGGATGCTGAAATTCTCATTTTGTGCCTTATATTTAAAACTATATAATAGCTTCATTTCTGTGAAGAATGGGACTTCAGGGATCTCTGCTACATGGACCAGAAACTAGAGAGTTTGTTTGTTTCATTTTTGTAGGGAATATCAGAGCAATATGTATTTAACTCTGTTGCTAAGCTTGTACTTTTGTTCAAATACAATAAAACAAATGAATATGATTTTTTGCCTTGGGAACCTAGATATATTGACAGCATTCTCAGTTCTCCAAGTTGTGTTCCTTCCCAAAATAGGAATCTTCCATGCAAAAGAGAAGGGTTAAGGAAAGGAGTACTGTAGGCTTTCTAGAAACTAAGTGAGAAAGAAAGAGGAGGGGGAGAGAGAGAGAGAGAGAGAGAGATTGGGCCTTGGTGGCTCAGGCTGTTAATTGCCTGCACTTAAGTTCCAGCTGCCTACAACTGCTGTAGGCTCGAATCCCACCAGGCTCAAGGTTGACTCAGCCTTCCATCCTCTCGGGGTAGGTAAATTGAGGACCCAAGATTGTTGGGGGCAATTAGCTGACTTTGTAAAATGCCAGCTTAGTAATAAGCAGGCATATACAATGGAATGAAGGCTATTGCTGAGCACACTGGGTTGTATCCCAAAAATTGTAAGCCGCCCTGAGTCTCCGGAGAAGGGCGGCATATAAATGTAATTAAAAAAAAAGATTGGGACTAGGGTACCTAATGCACCACCTTTGCCATTGCAGATATAGTTGATTGCTGAGATTGTCTTGTGAGGTCTTGCAGCATTTCTCCAGTGATAAATGTCATGTCATGCACAACATTTGAAAACGTATTTTCTCATTGTGGCAAAAATTAACAAAACATTTTTTTCAGACAGATTAAATGGGTCACTTGTAATTTATCTTATTTCAGTGCAGCAAACAATAGAATGGAATGGAATGGAATGGAACAGAATGGAACAGAACAGAACAGAACAGAACAGAATAGAATAGAAAAGGATAGGATTACTTTATTTTGCCAAGTGTGATCAAATATACAAGAAATTTGTCTCTGGTGCAGAAGCTCTGTGTAAATAGAAAACAATAAAGTAATAATAATCATAATAATTATACCAGTAAGAGAAAGTTGTAGAAAAGATGAGAAGATAATAGCAATACAGCTATACTACATGGGTAAATATCCTTAGGCATTAAGACAATGCTGTGGGAATTAAATGTTAACAGAGTGATGGTATGAGGTAAAAAATTCTCTGTCTAGTTGTTTTGGCATGCAATGTCCTATAGCAGTATCCTGAGGGGAGGAGTTGAAACAGTTTATGTCCAGGATGTAAGGGGTCTGCATATATTTATTCAGCTCTCTTTCTGACCCATGCAATATACAGGTCCTCAATGGAAGGCAGGCTGGTTGTAATTGTTTTTTCTCTTAAAATTAAATCTATTAAAATTAAAGTTTGTAGGACTAAACTACAGATTCAGCAATACAACATTCACGGCTCATTAACATTTGAGTCTCCCTTGCCTAACTGTAACTATGCTGCTTGTCTAAACCCTGAAATTATGTCTTGACCTAGCATTTACTATTCATTATTCCTAGGTTGTTTTTTTTTAGCTGAACTGCTTCTTGTCCAAGTTTATAAATATTCCTGAATCAGCTTTTCCATCACCTCCTTGAATCCAAGGCTCTCTTGACCTTCCTAACTGAGCTCTTCTAAATCTAGCCCCAAACATTGTAGCAACACCAGTTAAAAGGAAAGAGGAAATTTACCATGGAATTTGACTTTCAGTTATTACATTTGTGCAGTTTTCCTTGTAACAATAAGGACATATTTTATTATGTCTTCTGGGGTACCCTTTTGGCTTTTGGTCCAGTTTAAGACCTGTTTGTTGAGACCTCCTAAATTGTCAGAAAACCTGTAATAAATGTGATTTTAACAATCTATTATTCCATGTGACTACTTTCAGATCTGTGATAAAACATTCTGGGAGTGTTGTGGTTAGCCGGCAACAGGTGCGAATGGCTGAGGAGAGCGAGGACTCAGATGAGGGGCCAGGACCATTAGGGAGTGGACTGCTGCCTTCAGAGATTGTGGGGGCTGGCAGCAGCAATGAGGAGGTTCCTGAGGAGCCTGTGCCAAGTGCGCATGCGCGCAGGATTGCTCGCAGGAAACAGCAGCTAAACAGCATGGAGAACTCAGGACTAAGGCTGCAAGGTAATGGCCCCTCCTTCAAGAAGATAAAAGCCAGCTGACTTCCGGGTTGAGCCTTCTCGAGAACGGGCGGCGGTTTGTGATCGTCCACGACCGCAGCCTGGCTCTTGCATCAGAGAGCCCCGATCCTGCAAGGTTCGGGGCTGAAGCTGCCTCGTAGAGGCGGCGAAGAAAGGGAAATCTGCCAGCCAGAGTGAGGGAGCCGCATCTCCCCTTTTGGGTCTGGTCTTTTCCTCCGAAGACGTCAGAAGTGGTGGTCAAAATGGCCACCTCGAAGAGAAGGTCTCAACGGGATTAAGATTGGTGCAGGAGGAAAGAGAGAAGTCGACAGCAGAGGAACCGGGAGTATCGGATGGTAAGATCAAGGCACCCGGGATTAAGATAAAGATGAGTTTTTAAAAAAAGAAACAGAAGCGGCAGTCTCAAGTGAAGGAAAAAATAAGTAAAATATTTTGACAGCTATAAGGGGCTTGAACCGGGAAAGGAAGAAGCCAGCGTAAGAACTTAAGTTTGGGGCTCGGAAAACTTTGAATATCAAAATAAAAGGAAAGGGTTAAGACTCTGTGCAGAAAGTGCCACTTTGTGGAGAAAAATTGGAAGCAAAGAAGAAAGAAACTATCTTGTTCCTTTGTGGATTGGGTTGTTACATTTTAAAGAGATAAGACTCATAGAAAGTGAAAGCTTGAATACACAAAGACGGACTACCGGACTAATTGGTGATATTGATATAGACTCTGGACCTGGGTTAGGATCATAGAAAATTTAAAGAAGAAATAAGGAAAATAAAATTTGGTGGCCATCCAAAGAATTAAAAATGGAGTTTAAAAGTATGAAAGAACTGCTACAGGAAGTGACTGAACTAACTTGGCTTGTTGCAGAAAACATGGGCATTCAAATGCTGAATAAAGAAGAAGAAGGAGCCTTGGAAAGGGAGGAGCCAGCACAAGAGAAAGCCATCTTAAAAAGACAATTAATACAAAGATTAATACAAATAAAAGGGAAAGGAAGGGTGGCTAAAAAAACGGAACCTAAGAAAGTATCTAAAAAGGGGAACATTTATGAAATTAAGCATGTTAGAAAGGTTCAGAAGGAAAGGGAACAGAAAGGTAAAGAGAGAGAGAGGGATTCAAACTGGATAGAGAAGGGGGAGAGCAGGATAAAGGGAGGAGAAGGGAGCCAGCACAAGCGAAAGCCATTTTAAGAAGACAACTAACACAAAGATTAATACAAATAAAAGGAAAGGAGGATGGTCAAAAAATGAAACTTAAGAAGGTAATTAAAAAGGGAACATTTATGAAATTAGGCATGTTAGAAAGGTCCAGAAGGATAGAGAGCAGAAAGGTAAAAGAGAGAGAGGATTCAAACTGGATAGAGAGGGGATAGCGGGATAAAAGAGAGGAGAAGGAACAAGAAACAAGAACAAAAGATAGAGAGACACGGGAATTACATAATGAAGAAAGAAACTTGTTTGCATAGAGATAATGGCTAATGTATTAAAAGGGGGTTCTGCATGAAGAAATGGTAATAAGAATATATTGTAATTATAAAAGTGTAAAACAATAGGGGTTACTGACAATTTTACTGGTAAAAGGTCACATTTTTATTTCTTATTTACAAAAGAAAGGTAAATGATGATTAGATAAATTGAATTAATTGAAATGATTTTAGAAAATGCCTAAAATGAGATTTGTCAATAACCAAGATTAGTTATTTTTATTATTATCTTGGAACCATAAATAAATCTTAGGGGGATATGTATTGCAGAACCCGATCGATTAGAGATATATTGTAAGGGAGCTTTTCTTTTCTCCTTTTCTTTTTTTTTCTCTATCTTTCGTTTTAAAGGAATGATTATGATTATGCTACTATATTAACCACTGAGGTGTCACTTTCAAAGTAGTAAAGGGGGCAAGTCTAGGTTTTTTTTTCTCATTCTTTTAGTGTTAAAATTTGTATGATTTAGAATTATGGAGAGAATATGTGATGAAAGGGCAAATCTGACGGACAAAAGAATTCTGTAAATGATAAAAGAGTATTAACAATGTGAAGATAATTAAAGGATAGATATGGATGAACTTTATCTTTAATATGATGGGCAAATATATTGTTATTTGTAAGATTTATAAATGAAGTTTTTAAAATATATATATATATTTGCAATTAACTCGAAATGAACTGGGGGTTATACAGATTGAGATTAAGATTTGAGATTAGGATTAATTTCTTTGACCCTTTGTCTGCTAAAATGGAATAGAAGTGAAGTCAAATGTTTAAAATGAATATAGATCTACTGTCATATTTGCATGTAAAAGTGATGACCCGGGAACATGCTGTCTACTGAAAAGAGCTGTTTTAAAAAATTGTTAAAAATTGAATAAAATTTGTTTAAAAAAAAAAAGAAGATAAAAGCCAGCTGTGAAGCGAACGTTCTTTGTAGGAAGCAAAGACATTTTGAAACTCACCCTCATGGACATTACAGTTGGTATTTGAAGACTGTTGTGTTGTAAACTATTTCTTATCTGTTGTGTTTTGGCAGCCTTGAAAAAACTTGGCAAGGCTCTTTTTTGTCAGAACTAATCAGTTGGAAGCAGCCTTTTATCTCTGAAGAAACAGGATTCATAGATGAAACATTAAAAGGTTGTGCTGCTGCCTTTGTCTTGTGTTTGGTCTCTTGGAACTAGGTTTGGGTCAGAACAAGGAGGTCAAAATGCTCTTACATTACTTGGTCCTTCTTTTGATTTCTGATGTCAAACATATGTATGAGATGTTTTGAAGTTTATCTGTCTGACATCAAATACAAAGTAAGCCATGTCTCCCCCATTCCTCCCACCCAAAATTGAAGAATAGCTAAGAATGATTTGGAAAAAAATGAATTAAGGCATCACAACAGTTTGGACAATATTCAAAATTTGAGTTTGTTTATGCATAGAAGCTTTATTTTAATTTACAAGGTACCTAAAACAGAATAGATTCCTGGAATGGATTGGATCTGTTACAAAGTATAATTCCGTTTATTTATTTAAGAAATTTATATGGCTGCCCATCTGATACATGGTACTCTTAGGTGGTACATGGCAACAGCAAATAAAATATAAAGAGAAACAACAGCCCCATAACTTACAAAGAAAATGATAAAAAAATACATTGTATTGACTATGATTCTTGATACTCTTCCCTGGTTTAATAGTTACTCATAATTTTTTAACATGACATTATATACAATATATTTAACTATTTACAACCAATAAAATGATACTTTAAGACAGGTGTTGCCAAACTTTTGGACCTCAGGGACCACCAAACTCATATTTTAAACCGGACAAGAGACCCTGGGAAAATCCCAAAAAACCTCTGCAGGAAGAGAGAGAGAGAGAGAGAGACAGACAGACAGACAGACAGACAGACAGACAGACAGACAGACAAACTTTTGGCTTCATGCAAGGAAAGCAGCAGAAGCAGCAGAAGTCTTTCTTTCACTCCCCCAAATTCTGCCAGAAATGAGTCTTTGTGAGATTTGTCACAACAGCACAGCCTCTTGAAGCAGGATGCTTTGCAGGGTCCCAAAGACTCATTTCTGGTGAAGTTTGAGGGAGAGAAAGAAAAACTTTGGTTGCTTTCCTTGCATGCAGCGAAAAGCAGAAGGAGAAAGAAGCGGAAAGAAGCAGCCTGGTGGCCAGATGAGGTGTGTGGGGCGAGTGGGGCAAGTTTCCAACCTCCACCCTTTCCCCCTCCCTCACTAACTCATGTTGTTTGCAATACAAGTGACGCAAGCCTTGTGTTCCCACAGGCCATGTGGGTGGTGCAGCCTTGTGTTCTCATGCAGCCTGGATTAATTGCTTTGGGGGTGACATTTCTCTGCAGACCACCAAAATTTTCTCACGGACCACCAGTGGTCCCCAGCCCACTGGTTGGCAACCACTGTTTTAAGAAACTATAACCTCTATGAATTTTTAAAATCTCTGGTTTATTCATCTGTATTATATTCTGTTATTCTTTTTTCATGTACAGTTTAGTACTTGTTTATGCATTTTTGCTAAAGTGTCCTGGTTTTTCAAATATTATTAAGTGACTTGATATTGTCTTGGTCCCAATCTAGCCCTTTAATTAAGTTAACTTAATGTCATCTTGCTGGTCTAGTTTCAAAGGAATTATTTAATTTTTCTCTGAAAATAATTCTAACTGGACATACTCTATAATTCTTTATTGATAATGCTTTACTGGGGTGAAGGCCTCTTCCTAAGATAAGGACACCTTCACTGTAGAGGAATTAGATGCCAATTAGTTGACTGGAGTTGATTGTGATCCTGATAGAAAAAAGACTGTTGAAAACTATGATGATTTATGTTCTGCTATAGAGACACTGAAAAGCTCTAAAATCTCTATGTTTGAAGGCCTCAGAAGAAGGGGTCGAAGACTGAGAAGAATGGAAGACAACAAAGTGGAAACCAGATGGAACAGGGATATGCACCCCCAGATTGCTCACAGGTGCTAATACCTCCACATTTGCCCACCAACAGAGTTCCGTGCACTGGTCATTCACAGAATACTGAAGATGTATTCACCTCCAAAGTGGGAGAGGAAGGAGGCAGGCATTGATTTGCAGGAAGTATAAGACACAATGAATGCTCCAGGTCTCCTCATTAGGGCATTTTTGAGGTTCTTCTGGCCAGTTTAAACCTAATGACTATAAACAACTGATAACTGACCTAAGTGTGCTTTTTAAAAAGGCAACTAGACTTTCTTTGTTTTTTCTTGAAGACTTTTCACTTCTCATCCAAGAAGCATCTAATTAAGCCATGTATATAAATAAATGCATCTGCATGTTTTCCTTTGGTATCTTTCATTTCTTTCTGTTTCTCCCCTTCTATACATTTAAATAGCAAACTACTTAAGCCTGGTATTCTTTGGATATTCTTTTGTTTTAAAATAATTTTCTTTATTGTAATGATGTGATATGGATCATTGTAGGGTTAGTTGAGATTTTGATAGGATTAATACATTATAATGCAAGACTATGCCAACTTTGTACAGATCAATTACTATTGTCATGTTACTGCTGTATCAGTTCCCTAGTCTGGAAAATATCAATGCCAGAAGTATCCTGTATATCATTTGGTTATTCAACAATTTTAACCCTTTATATGAAAGTAAAATATCTTAACAATCCAAAATAACTCAGATATTTTCATTATCACTCACATGCCTACAATAGATGGTATAGACTCATGCCAAGAACTGAAGGACTACTTAAATAAATTTATTTGTTTGATTTTTAATCCCACCTTTATTATTGTTTATAAATAACTCAATGTGGCAGACATAACGAATATCCTTCTCCTATTTTCCCCACAACAAATCTGTGAGGTGGGCTGGTTTGAGAGAAAGTGACTGGCCCAAAGTAAATCAGCCAATTTTTCATGCTTAAATTGGGACTAGAATTCACACTCTCCTGGTTCCTAGGTTAAGCTGCTGATCTTAACCATTAAGACCAGAGCACCGAGTTTCTTTATTGAATTGATTTGATGTTATGAAAGTAGGACAAGATTCCTTCTAGGTGGTTTTCATACATAGGATTAAATGCAGAAAAAAAAACATTAAAACATTAAATAAAGATCTTAAATTTAAAAATTCAGTTAAAATCAAATTAAGCAGGATGGAGATGGAGGATACAAGGTCAGCACAGAGAGGAGGTGGGGTATTCTCTATTCCAATAGCCACCTCCAACATGCCACAACCCCATTAGGGCCCTAGGCTAATTGGCATGGCTATGTCTTCAAGGTCTTTTGTAAAGCCACAAGGGTGGGTCAGATATGACCTTATGGAGCAAGATGTTCCAGAGGGCAGGAACCACAGCAGAAAAGGTTCTTCCTCTGGACCTTGCCAGCCAAAATTTCTTAGTCAATGGGGCCGGAGCATGCCCCTTCTGCTGGCTCAAGTAGGGTAAGCTAATCCCATTGGGATCAGCCAGTTCTCAGATAGTTTGGATCCATGCCATAATTTGACTAGGTGCTGCTACTTGTGATTTAACTGTCTAAATTAATCCCCTTTTCGTGCATATGGAAAGGTCAGAAGTAGCAGATTATACCAACAATTTAGTTATACTCTGTCAGCTTGGCTGTTTTTCCTTTGCATTTTCATAAATCACTCACATGAAAGGTTATGTAGTTATGGTCCTAAAAATGTTCAGATATGGCCAAAAGATGGTGCTGAAGAAGCTGCAGGAAATTTTTGCTTGCACTTGTGTTATTGGTATCTCTCTCTCTCTCTCTTTGTGTATGTGCATGAATGGGTGTGTGGGAGGGGCTTTTAAATAAAAAATGAGTTTTGTATTTACACTAAGGCACTATAAATGTATACCATTTAATTTTAGCAGATAAGTAGTGCTTCTGTAAATAGATTAATTAGATATTACTTGCTCCCTGGGATCCCCCAAAGTTAAATGTGATAAATGGAAAAGTCATTCCCTGGAGTTGCATTAAATTTTGCAATTAGATTAGACTCTACTGCTAAACTTTCCTGTGCACTTAAGATAGATGTCAAGTAGCAGAAATAAACTGGACCAATTACATAGATTGTAACAACATAATTTTTCTTCAACATGCTGATATATTGGATACAGTTTAGGAGGTAAAGATTTGAATAAATTAAGATAATTTACAACATATGGGGCAGGGGCATTATCTAGCACAGAGGTGGGGAATGATGCCCCCTTTATGACTTGTGAACTTCAACTCCCAGAATGGAGCATGGCTGGCTCCAGAATTCTGGGAATTAAAGTCCACAAATCATAAAAGGGCCATTGTTCCCTGATGTAGTAGAAGAAATGCTTCATACGCATATTATTTTAGGTTTGATGTGAAATGGGAACAGCCTCTACCTAGAAGATTGCAATTTACAAAAATGCCATTATTTCATCATTTAACACTTTTTTTTGTTTTATGGTATAAAGAAAGCATTGTAATTTTCTTACATCACAAAACATGAATTCATCCAAAGACATTGAACAGTAAGGAATTTGGGATGGATAAAGAATTTGTATAATACATAAACCATGGGATTTACTACCATAAGGTATCGTAATGATATCATCTTAGATGACATGAAAAGATGATTGGACCAATTCATATAAAATAAGCCTATCAAAGATCATTATAAAACCTCCAGAAGCTGAGTTACTGGGGGGAAAAACCCAAGGTGGAATAACAGGTACCAAATTAAATCAGTATTTGGTCCAGTAAGACTCAGGGTGATATGTGTGAATTATTGTTTGGATGATGTGTCAGAATTGATACTTTAATGTCTTCTAGGTTCTCCCTCCCCAGATTCATGAGTTCTGTGTTTATTTATTTATTTATTTATTATTTATTTATTTATTTATTGTTTGGATTTATATGCCGCCCTATCTCCCGAAGGACTCAGGGAGGCTCACAACAATAAAAAACATACAGTGCAAAAATTTAAAATTATTAAAAAATTATTAAATAAAGATCCCAAGCAATTATCTAAAACCCACAATGATCAATATACTATAAAAATCAATAAAAAAAATCCCACCCCCCTCAGTCCAGGCTGGCCTGTTGGAAAACCATGTCTTCAGGTTGCGACGGAAGGAACGAAGGTCAGGGGCCATCCGCAGCTCCAAGGGCAACTGATTTATAGATTTAACTTGCACTCTTGAAATGTTGTTAGACTGTTTGCTCTTGTCATGACTGGTAGATTAATGGCATGCCAAATATAAGTTTTTATGGCTCTTATCTGTGGGGTTATGACCATTTGTCATTTTCACAGAGATGAGGTCAAGACTAACTTGTCCTTAAATACTGTAATAGTGTATATCAATGTACATGAGAGTCTGCCATAAGAATTTGCTCATTTGTGTAAATCTGATGTGGAGATATTGCTGGTTGGAAATCTATAGTATGCATTTAACATTTCTTAGACTGCTAAACAGAAAAAATATTTCAAATCAATTGTTCTATTGTGCCAGTTTAGGTGCTGAGATAGGGAGGTCACAATAATTTTGTGGCTGTTCCATCTATAACGTTCTGATGGCTTTCTAGGAGGAATTGTTTTGTTGTTGTTATTGTTGCACACAGTGGCTGCACCAATTGCTTCTGGATTGGCTTGACAATGTAGCCAACTTCTGCTGCCATTTTAATCCCTTGATGGACATGGATGATTTATGTATCAAGGACTTGTTGGAAGCTATCCACGTTGAATGCAATGTCATTTAGCCAGTGAAGTTCAAAGATCAGAATTTTTGCAGACTTCACAAAAAGGTTGAGTTGTGTGGGGTATAGAGATACTTGTTTCAGAAGGTTATCTCTGCTACCTTCCTGCTCCAGAGAGTGATTTAGGCTGAAGGTTTGAAAGGACAAGGAGGAGATCTATTTGTTACTGGCTTTTGCGATCTAAGGGAGCTCAGCATGTACCTGCAAGGATTTTTCTCAGCTAAGATACAAGCCCAGCTCCTCTTTGGGGTACATTTGGGCCTCTATATGTCATTTCTTTCTCTTGAAATAATTCAATCCAAATTTCGAATATCTATTTTTCAAGTACCCATTGTGTTTTGATTGTAGTGCTTCATCATGAAGCTGGCCTACTTAAAATAAAAAAAAATCTGTTTGAAATTACATCTTCTGTTGGCTTGAATGATCTTCTTTCAGGTTATGTCAGGCTATGCCAGGCTATGACTGACAATTTATGGTATTAATGATGCAAGACAATATCTGCTAAACTGCAGTCTCATGGGTTTAGATCAGTGGTTCCCAAACTTTTTAAGTCCATCGCCCCCTTGGTGCTACAAACTCATCCTTGGTGGCCCCCACCCAGGGGTGGGATTCAAATTTCTGTGGGCGTGGCCTAATTTGAAGGTGTGGCTTGCTGGTCACATGACTGGGTGGGCGTGGCTTGCTGGTCATGTGACTGGGTGGGCGTGGCCAGGTGACTGGCAAATCAAATACAAGTGGTCCTCACTTAATGGCCAGTTGTTTAGCAAGTGTTCTAATTTATGACTGGCCTCCCCAGAGCTACTTGACCTGTTTTTGGAGTTTTGACAGTTTTAGATCAGGAGTCTAAATCCCACCCCTGCCTGTGTATGTGTGTGAGAGAGGGAGAGAGAGAGGTTGGATAAGATCTCTCTCTTTCTCTCTCTCCCACCAATGCCAGAAAGCCACCATCTGTCAAAATTCATATTAGTGGTCTCTGGGATTTAAAATTATGAGTTTGGTGGTCCCTGAAGTCCAAAAGTTTGGCAACCCCTGATCTAAAGGGGTGAGCCTGAGAGAGGGAAAGAAAGAGAGAAAAGAAAGAGAGAGAGAAAGAGAGAGAAAAGGGAAAGAAAGAAAAAGGGGCGAAGAAGGGGGGATGGAAGGAAGGGACAGAAAGGGAAAGAAATAAAGGAGGGAGGGAAGGAGGAGAAAGATAATGAGATATCTATTCTAGTCCAATCACCTGCTCCAGCAGGGTTAGAAAGGAGTGTGTGTGTGTGTGTGTGTTCTCCTTGTAATTTACCAGTACATTTTGGTTTTGCCTTCTTCAGAATTGGCACTGTAATACATTGGGGAAAAGTAATTTTTTAGATAGAGATCTGGTCCAATGGACCCTGTTTAAAGCCTCAACAAAATGTGAGAGCTTCCTGATAGTCCTGACCATGTTTTGTCCACAAAATCTTTAACAGAAGCCAAAGAGGTTTCAATGTGCTAGCAAAGATGTTTCTGTTATGTATGCAGGTTTGAATGTCATTGGTTTAGTTTGAACTGTTCTTGTAAAATGTCAGAAATGATTGGTTTAAAAAGTGCGGGAAAATCCTGCACTCTGATTGGCTGGCAACTGCGGCTGCTGGCTATAAGTAGCAGCCGCAGCACAGCCAAATGGGGTCTGTTATGAGCTGTAGTCACTAATAAACTCTTCACTGAAGCACTCCGCGTCTGACTCTTCATGCAAATCTAACTCGCAATGAGTTGTTGTGGACTTTTCCACATCAGGATGGCTTGAGGCCTTGTTAATTTTCTTCATGGCTGCTGCTGAGGACTTGGTGGCTTCTGCTGAGGAGGCTTCTTCTATGGCTTCCTTCAACATGATCTTAGGTTTCATGCAAACTTAACACTGGCGACAAAGGTGGGATCTTTTCTGAAGAGAAGATGATGCGGAAAACAAGCTGAGAGAGATGGCTGCGCTGAACACCCCCCCAGCCCTGTTCAATCCAATGGCAGAAGACTGGGACTCGTACGCAGATCGTTTCCAAATGTATTTGGAGGGAAACGATCTCGCCGACATTTCCGAGGAGCGGAAGAGGGCGGTCTTTCTCACACACTGCAGTCCGGCAGTTTTCAAGATGGCAAAGGCATTGGCGGGAGCTGCAGACGTGAAGGTAATGGAATGGCCTGATTTAGAAAAGCTTTTAAGAGCGCATTACGCCCCACAAGTATCGTGCCTCATTAAGAGACACGAGTTTTACCATCGGGATCAAGGGGAAAGCGAAAACGTTAACGACTTCGTGGCAAGTTTAAGAGACATTAGGGGTGCATGCGAGTTTAACAACTTGGAAGAGGCCATGCACGATCGATTTGTTCTAGGCCTCAAAGACAAGGTGCTTCAGAGCAAATTATTATTAAAACTTAAGATCACGTTGAAGGAAGCCATAGAAGAGGCCTCCTCAGCAGAAGCCACCAAGTCTTCAGCAGCAGCCATGAAGAAAATTAACAAGGTCTCAAGCCATCCTGATGTGAAAAAGTCCACAACAACTCATTGCGAGCAAATAGATTCTGAGTCAGACTGTAGTAAGGTGGAGGAAGGAATTTATAGACTCAGAATGGAGAGGAAAAAGAAAGACTTGGGAAGAAAGAGGCAAGATTTTTACTGCAGAGGTTGTGGGGGAGCCACCCCACACTGAATGCAAGTTCTTGATACCATCTGCCTCGTTGTGAAAAAGAGGTCATCTAGCAAGAGTCTGCAAATCATCCAGAACTCCACCCCACAGAAGAAAGTTTCCTGACAAAGAATTCAAGCCTAACAACTTCAGTGAGAAAATGGGGCAACACAGAAGCAAATGGGAAGAATGAAACTCATCAAACAGTCACCATTGGTCATTCTTCACCCTTAAGAAGCAGAAAAGTACATGTGAAAGTACTAATTGAAGGAAGGCCTTGCCAAATGGAAGTGGACTCAGGCTCCTATTTATCTATGGTGTCATGGGACACTATTCACAGACTACTCCCAAACATTCAGAAGAAGCATTTCCAGAAGCAAGCACTGACTCTTAAAGACTACCAAGGGACAAGATTCCAATAGTTGGAACAAGAGAATTCAACGTGAAGTTCAAAGGCCACACCAAATGTTTGCCCCTGACCATCGTGGACAAGGATCGCCCAAGCTTGCTGGGACTTGAGTGGTTCAATCCACTAGGCATCGAGGTGACTGGCATAAATCACGTGAGCAACACTGAATGGGAGGAGGCCTTGAAGTCTGAGTTTCCAGAGGTCTTCAGCGACGGATTGGGCAAGCATATGGGGACCCCTATCACTTTCAACCTAGATCCCAAGGTGCCCCCAATTTGTTTAAAGCCCAGAAAGGCCCCTTTTGCCTTAAAAGAAAAAATTGATGCACAATTAGATAAACTAATAGCTCAAGGAGTTTTAGAGCCCACTGACCACTCCAGATGGAAGACACCCATAGTCACACCAGTCAAGGCTGATGGGTCAGTAAGAATCTGTGGGTCATCTGGGAATTGTCAGAATGAAGGGATTGGCCAGGAGTTATGTATGGTGGCCAAAATGGTTGAACACTGGGTTGCATCCTGTCCCAACTGTCAGGAAGTCAGGCCTGCCCCACCTCTCGCCCCCAAACAGGAATGGGAATGTCCTAGGGGCCCATGGTCCAGGATTCACATTGATTTTGCTGGCCCTACCAGAGGGCACACTTTCCTTATTATAGTAGATGCATATTCCAAATGGTTAGAGGTTATCCCTATGGCATCCACCACAGCTGAAGCTGTCATCAAACAGCTTAAGAAGCTTTTTGTAACTCATGGGTTACCTGATGTCCTCATTTCTGACAATGGTCCTCAATTTACATCCAACCTTTTTGAATCATATCTAGCACAGCAGGGTATCAGACATGCCCTGACTGCCCCTGGGCATCCTTTGGCTAACGGCCAGGCTGAATGCATGGTACGATTTACCAAGGAAAAACTTCAGCAATTGGGTCCTGGGGACATCACTGAGAAAGTTGAAAAACTACTCAGTGTCCAGCATATCACTCCCAACCCATCTACTAACTTATCCCCAGCAGAGTTGTTGATGGGTAGGAAACTCAGGTCTCCCCTTGACTACCTTCATCCCACTTATGCACCCAATGCACCACTAGATTCCACTAGCAAAATTCGCACATTCACTGTGGGTGATTCTGTTTATGCTAAGAACCTTATGGGTGAGCCATTATGGATTCCTGCTGAGATAACCCAAATCACAGGCCTTCGTTCTTACAGGGTACAAACAGAGGATGGAGTCCCCTGGGCAGGCACATTGATCAGCTTAGATCCAGATTACCTCAGGAACATCGCAATTGTTCCTCTCTAGTTCCCATACCTAATGCCTTTTCTAGGGGGGAGGGGGAGGAGCATGAGGATAATCAGCAAGCAAGAATCAACCCCATGTGTAACGAGCCATTATGACAGGAACCATCCCAAAACCTGTCACAATGCCAAAATCCATCCTTACAAGTGGAAGATTGCACATCACTACCTGACTTAGGTGCTGACATTGGGTTGGAGATGGGTTGGGAGGAGAGACTAGATTGTAACAATCAAACAGGGTCTTCTTTCACTGGAAGCCCGAGTAGGGAAATGTCAACAGACACATTTCCTCTCTCACTGGGTGAGAACCTTCAAACTTCTGAACCACGAAGGTCTCAACATACACGTAAGAGCCCCACCTATTTAAAGAATACATTAGATAGGTTGGGGTTTGAGTATGGATTGAACCTAGTGGGGAGGGGTGTTATGTATGCAGGTTTGAAATCATTGGTTTAGTTTGAACTGTTCTTGTAAAGTGTTAGAAATTATTGGTTTAAAAAGTGCGGGAAAACCCTGCACTCTGATTGGCTGTCAACTGCGGCTGCTGGCTATAAGTAGCAGCCACAGCCCAGCCAAATCGGGTCCGTTCTGAGCTGAAAGTCACAATAAACTTAACAGCTGAAGCATCCGTGTCTGCCTCTTCATGCAAACTTAACAGAGAGTGTTGCAGTAGTCGAGTCTGGAGGTGACAAGGGATGAGTGACTGTGCACAGGGCATCTCGGTCCAGAAACGGGCGAAGCTGGCGAACCAGCCGGACCTGGGCAAAGGCCCCCCTGGCGATGGCCCCCACCTGCTCCTCCAACCAGAGCCATGCATCCAGGAGGACCCCCAGATTCTGTGCCCTATCCACAGGGGGCAACACCTCTCCCCCTATGGTCAACTTGACAACTGAGAGCAAAGTTTAAAGAAATTATTTTTAAAATATGTTTATTTAGGAAGAATGTGTAATAGTGGGAGATTTCAGATTATAAACATTCTGCAAGGATATATCTCTGTCTCTGCTTCTGTCTCTGTCTCTCTATTTTAGAGTAACAGCATTGGAAGGGACCCTAGAGGTTATCTAGCCCAACCCCCTGCTTAGGCAGGACACCTTATAACATTTCAGACAAATGGTTGTCCAATCTCTTCTTAAAAACTTCCAGTGTTGGAGTATACACAACTTCTGGAGGTAAATTGTTCCACTGATTAATTGTTCTCACTGTGAAGAAATTTCTCCTTAGTTCTAAGTTGCTTCTCTTCTTGATTAGTTTCCATCCATTGCTGCTTTGGAGAATAGCTTGACTCCCTCTTCTTTGTGGCAGTCCCTGAGATACTGAAACACTGCTATCATGTCACCCCTAATTCTTCTTTTCATTAAACTAGACATATCCAGTTTCAGCAGCCATTCTTTATATGTTTGAGCCTCCAGTCCCCTGTTTCTATCCTTCCTCTATCTCTATCTGTCTCTATATCTATCCTTCCTCTATCTCTATTTCTATTGCTTTCTGTCTCTATTTCTATATCTTAATCTCTATCTCCCTCTCCATTTATCATTATCTTTCTCATCATAGAATAGAATTAACAAAAGTAAAACAAGAACACAACTCTATATGTAATACAGAGAATAGCAAAATTTTGTTACATTTTTCATTTAGATTACTTCTGCCTGCTAATATTTCTGTAGTTCCACCTAACGATTTTAATATACTTGATTGATTAGGTATACTTAGGAAAACTTAAAAGCTTCATGTTCCTGAATATGCTGATCACTTTTAAATTGCTGCACATATTTGAGAAAATTTTAATTGATCTCCTTCAGGGCCTCTTCCATTGAGAACGGAAAAGTTTCTGTGAGTTAATAGTATTTGCCCCAGGAAGGTTTTCTTTGTGATTGATGAAATCAAAAGAAGCACTTACAAGGTTCTGCAACTGTCATTGACTGAAAACTCTTATGGAAAGTAAAATTTTGGCTATTTCAACATTTCTATATATGAAATATGGATGTAAGAAAAGAATGTCCTCTCTGTTCACTATAATCATGTTTTGAAGCATCGGGGAAAATCATAATGCTGATTGGCCAGCCCAGAAAGAGGATTATTACTGAATATGAACAAGCGAAACAAAGAACGGATTATGGTCCTATAAGGCAGAATTTTCAAATATTTTCAGACCAGTGGACCTGATAGTCTTTTTTTTTAATTCCTCCAATTAAAACGCAAAGTTCTTAGTGATAGAAAATTGGCTGTGTTTGTGCTTTTGCCCTTAGTTACTTGCAGTATCCCAGAGCAGCACACTGAATGGGGAATTCTGGCACTTGAAATCCACACAGCTTAAAATTGTTGAGAAACTCTGTCCTAGGGTTAAGCAGAACACTGTTGGAAAAACTCTGTTCTAAAGTAAGCGCAAGAAAATGAAGAAATATACTATGGTAGGTACTATTTTGTTGTTATTGTTCTACATGATACTTTTGGAAGATTTGTTTTTGTTTTCTCTCATAATCTAAATGAACTACAGTCCTTGACTTACAACCCTAATCGATCCCCAGTTTTTTGTTGCTAAGTGAAACATTCTGTGAAGTGAATTTTGCCCCATTTTATGACCTTTCATGCCACAGTTAAGTGCATCACTGCAGTTGTGAAGTTAGTAACATGGTTGTTAAGTGAAGCTAGCTTCCCCATTAACTTTGCTTGTAAGAAGGTCACAAAAACTGATCACATGACCCTGGGACACCGCAACCATCATAAAAATTGCCAAGCACACTAATTTTGATCATGTGACTATGGGGATACTGCAATGGTCGTAAGTATGAAAAAAGATCATGTCACTTTTTGCAGTGCTGTTGTAAACATTGAAAGGTCACTAAATGAACTGTTGTAAGTTGAGGACTACTGTTCTGACTGAGCTCCCCAAACATGACAAACCATCTGACGTGAACTCAAAAGATTCCTTTATTAGGAATGCTGGCAGTCCCGGCAAAAAGTTTCTCTCGCAGGCTAACAAGTCTGACCAGCCGAAGATGAATAATTGTCTGCCACACCTGTTCATCTCTGCTCCCTGCCTTTTATCCCCAGAGCTAGGGTGGGACCTCACTAGCAGTGATGGGTTTTCCTTCCCCAGGATTGGCCCACAGCTTTCTACTGCTGTCCTCTCCTCTGTCTTCTGCGCAGCCGCGCGTGAGGCACTGGACCCAGCTGTTCCTCCTCTTCTGGGAGCTGTTGACTCTCCTTCTGAGGGCTGATGGATGGCCCAGGCTCCGCCTCTGTCTCTCTCTCCACCAGCTCCATTCCCTCTTCCCCCTTGAAGCTCTCAGGTTGCCCTGATGCTGACCCTGACTCCCACACCACCTCCTCCTCCTCTGATTCAGCTGCTGGAGGGGCCAGTGGCTGACAGGCCACAACAACTACTTGTAGTCAAATGTGCACAGCAGAAGTAGGAAGAACCTTGGTGGTGCAGGCTGTTAAGTGCCTAGCACTTAGCTCCAGCTGCCTGCAATTAGTGCAGGCTCGAATCCCACCAGGCTCAAGGTTGACTCAGCCTTCCATCTTCTTGGGGTAGGTAAAGTGAGGACCCAAGATTGTTGGGGGCAATAAGCTGACTTTGTAAAAATGCCGCTTTAGTAATAAGCAGGCATATACAATGGAAGGAAGGCTATTGCTGAGCGCATTGGGTTGTGCTCCAAAAATTGTAAGCCGCCCTGAGTCTCCAGAGAAGGGCAGCATATAAATGTGAATTAAAAAAAAAAAGATATGCAGAATCAAAATTTAGAGGGCAGCGGAGAAGAAGAAAGGTTTATGACCAAGCAGGAAGTTACAATGAAGACTTGATCAGCTTGAAGCTGGCAGCACACACACTAACAATGGCATAGTGTCGTGATTTGTGGGACTACCTCAGTGCACATTTGTGATGTGTATATGTGTGTATTAAACTGCTTAACCATTACCCTGGGATCCTGAACTCTGCTCAACTACCACAGAAGGGACCATCAATCATTGTGTTGCACCAACAAAGTCAAACTTGTTAAATCTACATACGAACAACAAGAAGCTGGCCAGCAAGTCAGGCTTAGTGATAAATATATGATCTGGTATCTTGAAACACCTATTTGTCAAATTCTCACTTGAGACTTTTAACAGTTCAGGAAAAAAAGCCTTCTAACACTTCCATGAACAGCTTGACAGCTTCTCTTTTCTTTTGGCATTCAGCTACCTATTATGGTTTCTTGTTACTTTTAGTTTATCTGCATTTTGTCAAGAATGGAAGTCCATACTGATTTGGGACAGATAGTTCATTATTTGGCATATGCTGCTACGTGAGGTCTCATCTGGAATGTGGGTATTCAGCAAAGCTTCTGAAAATGGTGTTACATTTTTCACAGCTAATTGGCAAATGTGTTGCTCGTTGGCATGCTTCAAACACATCTGAATGTAAAAAGGAATGATCTGAAAATACAAACAGTCTTTCCTTTCTTCACAATCAAGCTGAAAAGCTGGGAGGAAAAGCAAAGAGAGAAAAAAGACAGGGAGGGGGGAGACAAAACTTTTTTGGGAGGGGGGAAGGAGGAGGATTTTTAAAAATTAGCTGAATAAGGAAGTTTTTTTAATCGCACAGCTGGAAGGAGAATCAAAATGGGACCTTCAAATATATGATTAAGCAGGGTTTGTGAATATGATCTATATCTCCTGACAATACATTTCCAAACTTTTCAGTTATGTTTGCTGAAAACTTATAATAGGGTAGCTCACAGATAATTAAGATAAGAACAATATTTCTCTTTTTATAAAATCTATACATCTTGGGCATCACAAAGCAAACATTTTGATATTTGGCCAGTATTCTCCAGAACACACTGCCTTCCCACTCAGTTCAGATTCAGAGCTTCTTCTCATGTCCTATTTTATAATCACTGGGAGTGAGCACAAGAGAAACCATCCCCAATCTACTTGCTTTCCACAAAGCTGTTAAGACCTGGCTTTGTCGGAGGGCATGGAATTGAGGCCTTGTTCTTCCCTCTTGTATGTTTGGCTCATATGAATGAGTTTTGATTTTATATTGTATAGGCTACTGTTTTTTATCTTGTTGTATGCCGCCTCAAGTTCCCCGATGGGGGAAGAGAGGCAGGATATAAATTTAATAAATAAATAAATAATAAATTAAATAAAACAGGCACAACAGGAAAGGTCAAAGCAAAAACATAAGTGAAATCTGGAGCAGTCATGGAGGGTAAGATCTTAGGCAGCCCAAATGATTCTGCTGGTTGATTTTCACTTTAAAAAAATAGAAATAATAAAATAAATAAAATAAATAATAAAAAGCCCATTTAGAATAAACTAGAATCAATTGAAGCCTTAGCAGTGGGACTCATTTTAGATGCTTCTTGGACTCCCAAGACAAGCTTTTCTGGCCACAGGAATGTAAGATTGAATACATCTATAATCCCACAAGATTACAAGAACAAGTATCTTGATCTTATCCCAAAGATGTATTTTTCAAGAGGCAACTGGAGTTTTGCTTCTCATCCAAGAAGCTTCTGCAATTCTGAGCAGAAACAAAATGTGAGATGAGAAGCAAAACATCTTCAAAGAAAAACCAGGAAGTCCAGTTGCCTCTTGAAAAAGCACCTTTGGGACAACCATGACCTGGATGACTGAGAATCTCAATAGATATCTTGACCTTATTTCCTCCATGACACCCTTCCAAACTCTGTTGGCCCCAGCTATTAACAAAGTATGATTCACCATTTAAAAAAATTACAGCCACAAAAAGATCATGTTCACCTCTTAAATAGATTCAGAATTTTGCCTTAGAAAGTGAGAGAAGCAACTTCTTGCACATTCATGGAAGACCCTTCTATTATGATTGCTACTGAAATGAGGTGGATATGTGTAGACATTTTCTGGTTTTTCATTGTCAAGAAAGACTTCAAAGTCTTTCTTCAAAGACTTACACATTCCAGTTCTGTTTGTTGGCAGAAGTTCCCTAGTTACAGTATATTCTAAAGCAGCAATGGACAATTTTCTGGTTGGTAGACCAAATCTACCACTGGAGAGGAGACTTAAGGAGGTTGTTAAGTAAGTGGAGGAGGTAAGTGTGGAGCTAGATTTCTTGTTCAGAGAACGTTTTAGTGGGAGATGCTTATTTTAAGTTTAATGCCACATTTTCATCTATAAGTGTAGCTGAAAATTATGAAGATTATGCTATTTGTTTTTAAGCAATAATTGTCAGGGGGGATTTATGAACTGCCTGCACCTCTTGCAGCCCTAGATTGCCCTTCCCTGTTGTACAGTGAATACTTAGTTCATGTAGGGCACTCACTGTAAAGATTCTGTATTTTTTAAATGCAGGGATACAGGCAAACTCAAGCAATAGGAAAGAAGCTGACTTCCAAATGAACATAAAGAGCAAGTACATGAAAATAGGAGTACTGTGGGGACTGCTTTCTATGGAACTAACCATAAAACAAATGAAAATAATGAGAATATATATATTAAGGAAAGTGTCAGTATATACATCTAGCAAATAATAAATAAATAGATGTAAGTAACAAAACTATCTTTCCCTCAAGTTCTTGAATCATTTGCCACCAGGCTCAAGGTTGACTCAGCCTTCCATGCTTCTGAGGTGGGTAAAATCAGGACCCAGATTGTTGGGGGCAATATGCTGACTCTTTAAACCACTTAGAGAGGCCTGTAAAGCACTATAAAGCAGTGTATAAGTCTAAGTGCTATTGCTATTACTATTTGGAGGCTCTTAATGCAGATACAGAAGATGCTTGATGTTTTTATTCCCTGATGGCATGTTGGCAAGTTACAATTATGTATGTGTCTACTTGTAAAGCATTCCTAGCCTGCTCTCGAGTTGCCATAGGCAGGAGGAGGGGAGAACTGATGGAGCAGCTTGGCTGCTATGACCAGAAGCACACTCCACGCATATGACACACCCTGGGAGGAGGGGGGGGCCTGAGTCCTTCGGGAGATAGGGCGGCATAGAGATCCCAATAATAAATAAATAAACACAGTCATAGGTGGGCAGTAAATTATGTAGGGCAGAGCTGGCTGCACTTGGGAAAGTGCTGACATGTTGCTCCTAATAAATAATTGGATTTCTTTTGAAACTTGGCTTTAGGCTCATGAATTAATTAGGGCATCCATTGGAACCCTGACAGTATGGTGTATACAATTATTCAAATTAGAACCAACAATAAAGATATCAAAAGGGTAGGTATCTTCTGCCTTTTAGCATCAACCATCAACAGTAAAGGAACAAGCAGTGAAGAACCATATCATAGATGAGAACATGGTAGGACAGTCATGAAAAAATATTCAAATGTTGCGGTGTCTATACCTATAAAGATCAGAATCATGCAAGCCATGGTATTCATATTATGGAAGTGAAATACGATGTGGAAGATTATTAGTTACCCTGGCATGGGATTTCAATATATCACAAATTCTATAAGTGAAACTGAGCACTTGTGCCTGGAGTAACATAACAGCAGAAAAATTAACTTGTCTGCTAATATTTCACTGTAA
Organism: Naja naja; assembly: GCA_009733165.1. NCBI lineage: Eukaryota > Metazoa > Chordata > Lepidosauria > Squamata > Elapidae > Naja > Naja naja. The sequence continues at coordinate 107,081,837 of CM019150.1, read as the reverse complement.
ATAATATTTGAAAGAGAAGTATGGTATCTCAAGAAAATGTTCTTCATTTCCAGGTATAAATATATCATTAAAAAACACCAGTTCAAAATTGACAAGAACGGTTTATTAAAAATTTCATTGAATATATAAGATACATGTTATATACAATTTCTTCCAAGCATTTAAAAAAATTTTTCAAGCAGTTTGATGAAATATTAAGATTTTTTTAACCCCTAAATTATCTCAATTTCATTGTTCATAACAGAGTGGAAGGTTAATTTTATCACCTTTCCGCTTTATCGTCAAACACACATGGACACAGACACTTATAAATATATATGGCACAATCACACAATTAACTTTGATGATCTCTTTGACATGGAAGAAGCTATTTTTAGCCATAACTCAGCTGTATTCCTTGCATTAAAGGCCCCATGGTTTGTTTGAAAGACAATGGGCCAAAACTATTATTTCAATCCTTACTCATATCAGAGGAAATAGATTCACAGTTCTTAACTGGAGGTTTTTAAGAAAAGACTGCACAACCACCTATCTGCTTGAGGAGTGGCTGGGACTAAAAGACCTCTAAGATCCCTTCCAGCTGTATTCTGATTGATTTGATATAAACTTGACTATATTGAAACAATCTATAAAAAAATGAAAATTAGCTGTTTTTTTCTTGCTTAAAACTCTGAAGAGAAAACTAAGAAATAACTTGATAGAATCATAATTCCTCCAACTTTCTCCCCCATCATCATTAATTTTATGTACTGAAGGACACAAAATCAAATACAAAACAAGATATTGTTATACAGGTCATTAAACTGCAATGAAGCTTTAAAAATATGGGGAACACAATCTAATGTCACTTAAATAACTCTGGCTTCAGACTTAAAAACATCCTATCGAAAATATCTCCACTGGGAAATAGAGGAAATGAACTTTAGCCTCATACCATTGCAAAGTGAGTATTTTTCATTCTTCCTACTTTGAGTGAATCATTTCTGCACTAAATAATACATACGCATTGCTAAATATTATATTTTCCATACGTTATTCATTTCAAAGCATCGGAGAAAGGCTGTTCATCAGTAATCACATTCCAACTAGGTTGAACAATAATTTTCTGGTTAAGGACCATGCTTTTGATTTTTATAGGGCTGTATTTGAAGTGGCATGGTTGGCAATATCATGATAGTGTCTCTGTGCAGAGGTGGTATTCAGCAGGTTCTGACCAGTTCTGGAGAACCAGTAGTGGAAATTTTGAGTAGTTTGGAGAACTGGCAAAAAGCACCTCTGACTGGAGATTTTACAGTATCCTATCCCTGCCATGCCCACCAAGCCACGCCCACAGAACCGGTAGTAAAAAAAATTGAATCCTGTGTGTGTTGAGCCTCAAAATCCCCAACTCTTTTTAATATTGTCTTTGGTATTAGAAGATTAAAGTTCTTGATTCTAGATGCATTAGCATTCTCTGCAATGTGTCTCTCAGCCACTGGAAGTAAGACATCTATTTTCAGATTATAGTGATATCATGTTTCTTCTACTAGGAGCTATTGAAAGCCTTGTTTTCCATGAACCTGTTATGTATGCAGAGTTTGAAATGATTGGTTGTTGTTGTAAAGTGTTTGAATTCATTAGTTGTAAAAGTGCGGGAAAACCCTGCACTCTGATTGGCTGGCAGCCGCGACAGCCGGCTATAAATAGCTGCTGCGCCTGAGCCATTCGGGTCCATTCTGAGCTGAAGTCACAATAAACTAAGAGCTGAAGCACTCCGCGTCCTGTCTCTCTATGCGAACTTAACACTGGCGACGAAGGTGGGATATTCCCAAAGAGAAGGCAACTCGGAACAGACAAGAGCGAGATGGCTGTGCTGAACACCCCCCCCCAGCCCCATTCGATCTGAAGAACGAAGACTGGGAGTTGTATGCAGATCGGTTTCAGATGTATTTAGAAGGAAACGATCTGGCCGCCATTTCCAAGCAGCGGAAGAGGGCGGTGTTCCTCACTTATTGCGGTCCTGTAGTCTTCATGATGGCGAAGGCATTGGCTGGCTCAGCAGATGTGAAGGTAATGGCATGGTCTGACCTGGAGAGACTTTTAAGGGCACACTACATGCCCCAAGTATCGTGCCTCATTAAGAGACACGAGTTTTATCACCATGATCAGGGAGAAGACGAAAGCATCAGTGACTTCGTGGCAAGTTTAAGGAGCATTGGGGTGCGTTGAATTCAGCATTTTGGAGGAGGCCATGCGCGATCGCTTTGTATTGGGCCTTAAAGACAAGGTTTTGCAGAGCAAATTGCTGATGAAACCCAAGATCATGCTGAAAGAAGCCATAGAGGAAGCATCTTTAGCAGAGGCCACCAAATCCTCAGCAGCAGCCATGAGAAAGATGAACAAGACTATGGGCCATTCTGATGGGGAAAAGACCACCACAACTCATTTTGATGACCTTGAATCTGAGTCAGAATACAGTGGAGAAGAAGAAGGAATTAACAGACTCAGAATGGAGCAACTAAACGACCTGAGAAGAAAGAGGCGAGATTTCCACTGCATAGGTTGTGGGGGGAAACCACCCCGACTGAATGCAAATTCCTGGACGCCATTTGCCTCCAGAAAAAGAGGGCACATCGCAAGAGTCTGCAAATTTTTTAATTACATTTATATGCCGCCTTTCCGAAGACTCAGGGCGGCTATACAATTTTTGAGCACAACCCAATGTGCTCAGCAATAGCCTTCATTCCATTGTATATGCCTGCTTATTACTAAGCTGCATTTTACAAGGTCAGCTAATTGCCCCAACAATCTTGGTCCTCAATTTACCTACCCCGAGAGGATGGAAGGCTGAGTCAACCTTGAGCCTGGTGGGATTCGAGCCTACAGTAATTGTAGACAGCTGGATCTTAAGAGCAGGCATTTAACAGCCTGAGCCACCAAAGCTCTTGCTCATCCAGAACTCCACCAAATCATCCAGAACTCCACCAAACAGAAGGAAGTTTGCTGCAAAGACAGAGAAGTCAAGCCAAACAACACCAGTGAGAAAATGGGGCGCAGCACAGAAGCAAATGGAAAAAATGAAACTCATCAAACAGTAACTGTTGGTCATTCCTCTTCATTAAATAACAGGAAAGTGCATGTAAAGGTATTTATTGAGGGAAGGCCTTGCCAAATGGAAGTGGACTCAGGTTCATACCTATCCATGGTGTCATGGGACACTATTCAAAGACTGATACCAGACATTCAGAAGACTCATTTCAAGAAACAAGCACTAACTCTTAAAGACTACCAAGGGAACAAGATTCCAGTAGTATTCAAGAGAATTCAATGTGAAATTCAAAGGCCACACCAAGCCTGCCATTGACCATTGTAGGTAAAGATCGCCCAAGTTTGCTGGGACTAGAGTGGTTCAACCCACTGGGCATCGAAGTAACTGGCATCAATCACGTGAGCAACACTGAGTGGGAAGAATCATTGAAGTCTGAGTTTCCAGAGGTCTTCAGCGACAGATTAGGCAAGTACTTGGGGACCCCTATCACTTTTAACCTAGATCCCAAGGTACAACCAATCCGTTTAAAACCCAGGAGGGTACCATTTGCCTTAAAGGAAAAATAGATGAACAATTAGATAAACTGATAGCCCAAGGGTACTAGAGCCCACAGACCATTCCAGGTGGGAGACACCCATAGTCACGCCAGTCAAGGCTGACGGTTCCGTGAGAATCTCGGGGATTACAAGGGGACATTGAACCATGCGCTACAACAGAGCCATATCGGTTCCAGTGGTTCATCATTTATTACATTCTCTGGGCGGGGCACAGTCTTTGCCAAATTGGACCTGGCCCAAGCATACCAGCAGTTAACAGTAGATGATCTAACTGCAGAAGCCCAAACCATTGTAACCCATCGGGTGCATTCAAATGCAAGAGGTTACAATTCGAGTAAGTGTGGCACCAGGCATATTTCAAAGCCTCATGGAAAGGATGCTACAAGGGTTACCTGGGGTAGTGCCCTATTTTGATGATGTTTTAATCTCTGCTGAAAATGACACTCAATTACAGGAGAAACTCAGAGAAGTCCTGACCAGGTTCAGAAAAGCAGGGTTAAAAGTAAAAAAGAAAAGTGTACACTAAGAACTGACAAAGTAGAATTCTTGGGATATATGATTGATCAACAGGGCATCCACCCCACAGAAGCCAAAGTCCAGGCAATCAAAGAAGCCCCCAGACCAAAATGCAAAACTGACTTGCAAGCATTCCTGGGACTTGTTAATTTCTACCACATGTTTCTACCTCAGAAAGCAACCATTGCAGAACCCTTACATAGGTTACTGGACAAAAATCTGCATGGGTTTGGGGCAGAAAAGAAGAGTCTGCATTTAACAATATCAAGAGACTAATCACTTCTGATTGTGTATTGATACAATTTTCTGGGACTTTACCTGTAGTATTAACTTGTGATGCATCCCCTTTGGAGTGGGGGTGTTGAGCCACATGCTTCCCAGTGGAAGGGAAGCTCCTATTGCCTTTACTCGCACTTTGACTAAAGCAGAGAGGAACTACAGTCAACTGGACAAAGAGGCTTTGGCAATGTAGCAGCAGTCAAGAAGTTCCATGAATACGTCTATGGGAGAAGATTCACCATTGTCACAGATCACAAGCCACTGTTGGGCATTATGGCAGGTGATAGACCAACGCCAACCATCCTGTCACCCAGAATGCTGAGATGGGTTGAATTTCTTGCTGCTTATTCATATAAACTCATCCATAGACCAGGAAAAGACATTGGGCACGCAGATGCATTGAGTCGCTGCCCACTTCCTCTGCACACTGAGGACCCTGCTCCTGAAACTTACACCTTTTTCTAGAAACTGTTGCCAAGCTTCCAGTCCATGCTGCTACAATTGCTAGAGAAACTGCCAAGGACACTTTATTGGCTCCTATTGTGAGTTGGGTTAAAAAAGGTTGGCCACTGCAAGATCTACCTCAGGCTTCCCAACCTTTCAAATCCAGGCAAACTGAATTATCTGTTTTAAGGGGATGTATTTTGTGGGGAAACAGGGTGGTTATTCCTGCAAAACTGCAGAAAGAGGTTTTGGAAATGTTACATGAGGGTCATCCTGGTATTGTCAGAATGAAGGGATTGGCCAGGAGTTATGTATGGTGGCCAGGTATAGACAAAATGGTTGAAAACTGGGTTGCATCCTGTCCAAACTGTCAGAAAGTCAGGCCTGCACCACCTCTCCACACGGGAATGGGAATGTCCTAGGAGTCCATGGTCCAGGCTTCATATTGATTTTGCTGGCCCTAGCAGAGGGCACACTTTCCTTATTGTGGTAGATGCATACTCCAGATGGTTGGCCTCCACCACAGCAGACGCTGTTATCAAGCAGCTTAAGAAACTTTTTGTAACTCATGGGTTACCTGATGTTGTTGTTTCTGACAATGGTCCTCAATTTACTGCCAACCTTTTTGAATCATATCTAGCACAACTGGGTATCAGGCATGCCCTTACAGCCCCTGGGCATCCTTCGACTAACGGCTGGGCTAAACGCATGGTACACTTCATCAAAGAGAAGCTCCAACAATTGGGTCCAGGGGACATCACTGAGAAAGTTGAAAAACTACTCAGTATCCAACACATCACTCCTAACCCATCCACTAATTTAACTCCAGCTGAGTTTTTGACGGGTAGAAAACTCAGATCTACCCTGGACCGCCTTCACCCCACTTACGCACCTAACGCACCCTTAGATTCCACCAGCAAAACTCGCCAATTCTCTGTGGGTGATTTTGTTTATGCTAAAAACCTTGTAGGTGACCCATTATGGATTCCTGCAGAGATAACCCAGGTTACAGGCCCCAGGTCTTACAGGGTTCAAACTGAGGATGGTGTCTTGTGGAGTAGGCACATAGACCAGTTACGGTCCAGACTGCCTCTGGAGCATCACCCTTGCTCCTCTCTGGATTCTCTTTCCACAGCCTTTTCTAGGGGAAGGGGAGATAATGGAGGTAATGAGCAAGTAAGAATCAACCCCATGTGTAACGAGCTAACATGACAGGAACCATCCCAAAACCTGTCACAGTCCCAACAACCATTTTCACAAATGGAGGATTGTACATCACTATCAGACTTAGGGGACAACATTGGGTTGGAAATGGATTGGGAGGAGAGACCAGGTTGTAGTAACCAAACAAGTTCTACCAGTACAAGAAATCCTAATAAGGGAATGTTGGCAGATACATTTCCTTCCTCACAAGGTGAGATTCCCAAAACACCTTAACCACGCAGAGCCCCACCTATTTACAAGAGTATATTAGATAGATGGGGTTTGAGTATGGACCAAACCTAGTGGGGAGGGGTGTTATGTATGCAGAGTTTGAAATGATTGGTTGTTGTTGTAAAGTGTTTGAATTCATTGGTTGTAAAAGTGCGGGAAAACCCTGCACTCTGATTGGCTGGCAGCTGCGGCAGCCGGCTGTAAATAGCTGCCGCACCTGAGCCATTCGGGTCCGTTCTGAGCTGAAGTCACAATAAACTAAGAGCTGAAGCACTCCGCGTCCTGTCTCTCTATGCGAACTTAACAGAACCTATCAAATCTTTTTAAGTTGCCAAAATTAATGGCCATCACTACATCCTGTGATAGTGAATGGCACTGTCTGCCTTTCTGAAATCTCTTAGAAATTAGAGTGAATGAACCCCTGATCTAGATCAAGGGGTGTCAAATTTGCATCATCACGGCATCATCACGTGACATATAGCCACTTTTCCCCCTTCGTTAAACTGAGTGTTGGCGTGGCCAGTGCATGATGCATCCAGCCTGCAGGCCACGAGTTTGACAGCCGTGATCTAGATTCTTCACACCATGTGATTAATTTTATACATCTCATATTATCCCTCCTTTCAAGTTATAAGGCTTTTGATATTTCCACCTTTCCTCATAGGGGAGTTGCTTATACCAGAACTCATTAATCAACTATATTTTATGCTGGAAATAAATAACTTTTTTTCAAGTTTCTTCCCGATATACAATTTAACCTCATGGCTTGGAACTATTTTCTTTACCTAAGCTTTTCCCCACTCCTGTTAAAAGTACGAGTTATTGTTTCACTTCTTTTAATTTGTAATTCCTCTTCTGAATGCCAATGAAGTATCTATCAAATTTAAAAAAAAATCCTCTTAAAGGTCAGCCATTTCTGGATTGATGTGATTCTGCATTGTGCTTGATTTAGTAGCTTTAAGTCACATTAATTCCACTTGTTTATAATTAGACTGCCTGTAGAAATGAAAGAAAGAATTCTTGCCAAGAATTCTTCCTAATACTAGTTCAAATTACATATTAACTGGCAAATGCAAATTGGCATTTTTAACCCAAAGTAGTCTGGTTTAACATGCTGAAAGGGAAATGCAACTGATGTGTGCTCTGAAACATGTTTCAGTGGGGATTAACTCCATGTTTCTTCAGTTTCCGAATAAAGTGGCGGGGAATCCCAGGAAAGCATCCATGTTTCTCTGCTCAAGTAAAAACAAAACAAAAAACAAAACACGGTAAAAGGCCTTGTGGCATTTTATAACATGCCCAATACATTTCTGATAACAATAGCAGTAGCACTTAGACTTACTGTATGTACCGCTTCACAGTAACATAAGCTTCCATGCACTTCAGCCCATTTCATCTTCATGCCTCTAAACAATTGGAGTCTAATTCATAAAACCTGATGTTATAATTAATATGTTAGTTTTTATGGTGCCACAAGTTGCTTCTGTTATGAAGAAATAAAGTGGTGTGGTAGCCTATACATGGAGCTGTCGCCTCACAACCAGGAAGCGAGATCCTAGGTAGCGGCAAATATTTCTCTCTCTGGATGCAATGAATAATTGTCTGCTGTGAACTCCATGTAGGCATCAGAAAAGGCATCTGGCCAGTAAATGCTCGAACTCTGTTCAGTCCTCCTGAGTCCACCCAGATGCAAAGGATTATAGGGTCATTAATAGAAAAAAAAAGCTTATGAAGAAAAGCTGTTTCCCCTTTCTAGTTTAATTTAACCACAAAATTAGTTTCCTTTTAAAACAGAAAACAAAAAATTGAGAAGTTACTAATCTTCTGTTGTAAAAAGCAGTTGTGAGATAAAAAATTGTGGTAGTAGGTTGTTGTTGTTTGGACATTGTGACTTGTAAAAAAAAGAAAAGAGACCTGTACAGAAATCTCCAGGCTGGTCACAAAGAGGAGATGGACACACAGTTCTTGCCTAAAGTTCATCTCCTGCAAATGCTATTTTGAAAGTTTGCTGGACTCACCTAAAAGCAACTTTGAAACTCCAAGATTGATGGTCCTTGATAGGCTTGTCACCTATTAATTAACCAACATGTATCCAGTTTTTAAAACCATTCAAATTAAAGACCACCACCTTAACCCATAGTAATGAGTTCCACAGGTTCTCTGTGTCCTGTATATAGGAAATGGTTTTTTAAAGTTTCTTTTAATACTAAACAACCCATGATCCACTGAGTCATTATTTCAGAAATATTCCTTATCTGATTCCTCAACCCCTTCAATAATGGCAGACAGGTAGCCCTTGATTTACAACAGGTAGTTGTAAATGTACAGGTAGACCTTGATTTACAACAGTTTGTTTAGTGACCATTCAAAGTTGCAATGGCACTGAAAAAAGTGACTTATGACCATTTTTCACAGTTACGGACATTGCAGCATCCTAATGGCCATGTGATCAAAATTCAGATGTTGGCAACTGACTCATATGAATGATGGTTGCTGTGTGTCAGGGTTATGTGATTATCTTTTGCAACCTTTTGACAAGCAGAGTCAATGGGGAAGCCAGATTTACAACTGCAGTGATGAATTTAACAACTGTAGCAAGAAAGGCAGGGGTGGGATTCAACCGGTGTTACTACCGGTTCGGTGACTATGTTTTGTGCGTGCAGGCCTGCTTCATGCGCATGCGCACGTGTAAAAAAACCTTAAGCTGTGCCGCCCAGACAGCTGAAAAGCACAGTGCGCAGGTGCACAGCATTTGAAAAGCCTCTTTTTTCCTGCTTTTTCAACTCAGCTGTGCCGCGCAAAGCAGCTGAGGTTGAAAAAGCAGGAAATAAAGGTCAGGTAAGAGCCTGGGCGGGCAGGTGGGCCAAACAGCAGCAAACACAGAACCGGTTTTGTGTCTGCTGCTCTTCAGAGCTACTAGTTCTAGAGAGCCGGGCAGAATCGGTAGCATCCCACCCCTGAAGAAAGGTTATAAAATGAGGCAAAACTTACTTAAGAATTGTCTCCCTTAGCAACATGACTTAGCTACTTGTATAGCTGTCACTGGAAAAGTTGAGATGAAAATACCCACTTTGAATTGTATAAAAGAGTCAAAGCATCAGCACATGAAATTTTGTGACATTTAGTATTATCTCATGAACTGCTTTATGATAATGTTTACATCATGAAATGTTTCATCAAACCTACAAAATCTCAACCCCTTTGGAATCATGGGTACCAGATTTTGGATGCATTCTGTAAGTCCATTTGAAAAAGTTTTAGTTGACAAATTTTGCCCTACGGTGTACCGTTTTGCCCAGTTAAAAGTTGCAGGAAACAGAGTTTTAGTGGTATATAGATGATGGTCTCTCAAGATATAGTAGAACAGCATCTCTTACTGCCTCAGTCTGCTTTAGTTGCCTAATTCCTTACCTGATAAAATGACCTCAGGAAGTCCTCGACTTACAACCACAATTGAGCCCAAAATTTCTGTTGCTGAGATATTTGTTAAGCGAATTTTGTCCCATTTTATTACCACAATTGTTAAGTGAATCACTGCAGCTATTAAATTAGTAACCCTGTTGTTAAGTGAATCTGGCTTCCCCATTGACCTCACTTGTCAGAAGGTGTTGTGGTTAGCCGGCAGCAGGTGCGGACGGCTGAGGAGAGCGAGGAGTCAGATGAGGGGTCAGGACCATTAGGGAGTGGACTGCTGCCTTCAGAGATTGTGGGGGATGGCAGCAGCGATGAGGAGGTTCCTGAGGAGCCTGTGCCAAGTGTGCATGAGCACAGGGCTGCTCGCAGGAAAGAGCAGCTGCAGCAGCATGGGCGACTCAGGAGTAAGGCTGCAAGGTAATGGCCCTTCCTTCAAGAAGATAAAAGCCAGCTGTGAATCAGACGTTCTTTGTAGGAAGCAAAAATGTTTTGAAACTCCAGCCTCGTGGACATCGCAGTATCTTAGATGGTATTTGAAGACTCTTGTGTTGTGAAATATTTCTTATCTGTGATTCTTGGCAGTCTCGCACAGTTTTTGTGAGGTTTGTGTCTATCAAAGTTAATTAGTTTGCAGCAGCCTTTTAACAGGGATTCGTAAGAATCATGAAAAGGTTTCTGTTCCCTTTGGTTAGTGTTTGTTTTATTGGAAAAGGGTTTGGGTCAGAACAGAAGGTCACAAAACATGATCACATGACCCCGGGACACTGCAACCATCACAAATAAGCTATGAACCAGTTGCCAAACATCTGAATTTTGGTCACAAAACCACTGGGATTCTGCAATCATTGAAAGTTGTGAAATGAACTGTTGTAAGCCAAGGACCACCTGTACAGGCTGAGAAAAATGGTCATGGAGGTCTTTGATAGTAAGGACAGGCGCAAATAATTTATTCAGTTTTTCATCAAATCTTCCAATCATCTTCAAGGATCCTTTTCATTTCTTTATCGTTTAGAAGTTCAAGTACTTCTGTGCTTATTTTTTTTCCTTTGAAAACATTTAAGGAGTTTCTTAGTATACATCACGCATTTTGCTGTATTTTCCTCAACTTCATTTCTGCTTTCTTACTTTGGCTTTACTTGCTTTCACTGCTAGCAGCACCTGCTGATGTTTATTTTTATTTATTTATTTAAATTGATTTATGTGGCTGCCCAGTTTGTAAATAGTGACTCCTAGATCTAATGGATTTAAGAAATCAATTAAAAAAATCAGCCACAATTCTAATTGTTTAATGGCAGCCAAGGAAAACAATAATCACAATTACAGTGATTATAATTACTACAGTATTAGTAGTACTCAACCAGATTTATTAAGTACCTAATGTGAACCAATTAAGTCCAATTTCCCTGTGGTGGAGAGAAGCCCCCGAGCACAGGGTGGCAATCAGAAAGTGACGGGACCATCACAAGGGAGTGATGGTAAGATCTCTCCCAACTTCAGATCACATTACCACTGTCATAACAGGAAAAGGAACCAAACACATTTGCTGTGTTAAGTCTTAATGATTTTGGTCAGATGAATTTCCAAGTTACAGTGTCAACTCATAAAATATTTCTATGGTCTTTTTTGAGTTGCCAACAGAAAGGGAGAGAGGAGCAGTGCGGCAGCTGGCAAACTGAAAGTACATTCCATAAATAGTTTTCAAAGATAGTAAAAGGTAGTAACTAGGTGACTGAAGTTTCTGCCGCGCAAAATTCTAACTGGAGAGCATGATTGATGACTCTTGGCTATAGATGTGTCCCATTGGAGAATATGAATTACAATACACCCAGGGGGTGGGGGAAAACCAGGGTCAAGGGTGACAATGAATTATGTGTCTCAGAGTCAGGTACACCCAGGCAGTGTCAGACATTTTAACTCCCAATAAATCCTTTTGAAGTTTTGGAAATTTGGCTCGAGACTCATGATTTAAATGGGGTAACTGACATACAGTATATGTGACTTTACTTTCTAAAAATTTACATCAATTTGTCCTTGGGAACTCCTTTGTTAATTTGGAATCAAGGAATCTGTATAGTAGCAATAATCCCAGCTGATTCTACAATCTTACTTTATATACTCAATATAAATATACTCAAGTACTCAATATACTCTGGTTCTCAATAGGGCAACTCCTCTGAAAGTCATCAGATCATTGGATAATTTGGATAATTTTGCATCATCCATGCCCTGGGATCTCAGCTGATTCCACATTTGAAACTCATGTGGCCATATTTCTGAGAGGGACACCCATTCAGGTCTCAGTAATAATACCAGGTATAAAATCACAGATGAAGGACATCTTATTACATAGACCATCCTGATGTTTAGCAGCAGGAACTGAAAACCTGGGCCTTTTATGGTATAATGTCTAGGCAGTGGGGCAAAGCACAGTGGGCCACAATACACAGTGGTACTAAACACAGAGATTGTATTCCACCTTCGACAACATATAAAATAATGCTGAAGATGATGAAGGCGATCCTTATTCTGTCTCAAACAGAAAATACAAACTACAAATAATAGTTTGTATTTTGATAATTATGAGAGGGATGGATTTAAATAAAAAAGTACCCTACTCTGTTTAATCAAAAGATTAATTAGATTTTTTTGTGCTCTTTCATTTAATAGTCATTCATATTTATAACTATTCTATGGTTCATATTGGATGCATTGTTTGGTTCACTTGAACTGCTTTTAACAAAATGGAGCATTTTATTTTATTTTTTAAAAAATTAATCAAGGTGGCTATCCCCTCAGCTTCCTTGCATTTTAGATAGGGCCTAATTTGCCTGTTTTGCCAAAACAGTTCTTTTATAAAACGCAGAGGAGAAAAGGACATGCCTGTTCAGTAGAGCTGAACATTTTATTAATGCAAATATTCCATTACTTCTCTTAATATTTTTCCACTTTAAGATAATTGAATTTTTAAAAGTTCTCTCTCTCTCTCTCTCTCTGTATGTGTGTTTTCTGCACGGGAAGTTTGCTGTTGAATGAAGAGTGCTGGGCTGGAGTAATTATTTAGCAAATTTGATATCCTCCTCCCCTTCCCCCCCAAGCAGCAATTGCTTTAGAAAATTATCCCCATTTGTTGTACAGCCCATGTACACAAAAGAAAGCCAGAGATCCTTTCTGCATGCAAATTACCTCTGGTTTTTTGAATTTCTCCTCCTGTTAATTAAGAAAGTCATTTGACGCTTGCTTTAGTTAATTATCTAGATTTTATTTTATTTTTTATCTGAGGGCAAATGTTTGGTTACAAAAGAGACAATGGCTGGTGAAGCGGCTGCAGGAGTACATGCCTAGTATTTCATACATGCATTTCGACTCATGGGAGGCTTGTTTAACAGGGTCGGGACTGAAGTGGGTTAGATCAAAGGCAGGTCCAGATCTTCAGTTGTGTGTGGACAGGGGGGCATCAGCTGTAGTGATGTTTGAAATGAAAGACCCACCTGGTTGGGGAAGGGACTGGCTCTGGTTGTGCCAACAGATGGTGCATGATCTGAAAGCTGGTAGAATCACAGGAAAAGTAAGCAGCTGACGATGCCAGAAAAAGTGAAGAACGGAATAAAATTCCATGAGAAATTGCAATATTGAGAAAAGAAAGAAAAGAACTAGCTTCACCAATGGAGAACCCAAATTGGAAACCTGCAGCCTTTAGATATGTTTGTAATTTGTACAATAGTACAAATTTGTACAATAGTTCCACCTATCCCTCCTATCCTAGCATGCTCAGTGGAGAAGAGAACTATAGAACTATACCTTCTGAAGTACTACAAGCAGGGGTGGGATTGTATCAGTTTGGACCAGTTCTATAGAACCAGTTGTTATGATTCTGTGCAGTTCCAAAAACTATCAAATTGTGCCCCTGGCTGGCCCTGCCCCTCTCCACCCTCCTCTCCCCTCCAGTCAGTCCTTATTGCACATGCCCTGACATTGGGTGCATGTCTGACATCACTGACTGAGTTATCCCCTGCCCAGTCACTCCTTAAGATATTTCTTTTCTTCCCCCTTCCGATGATCAGCTGTTCCAATGATCAGCTGTGCCAGGATCCCCCTTACTGCTTTGCCCAGGAGGCTTCCCTGAGGCCCAGGAGGCAAAAAGGGGCACTGAGGGGGGCTGGGAGGGAAGCTGCTCCCCCCCCGCGCTCCCATTTTTTGCCTTCCTGGGCCCCAGGAAAGCCTCCTGGGAGCAAAATGCCCCCCCAGGAGCCTTCCCTGAGGCCCAGAAGGCAAAAAAATGGGGGGAGGTTGCTGCAAAAAATAGAAGTAGAAGAAGAAGAAGAAGAAGAAGAAGAAGAAGAAGAAGAAGAAGAAGAAGAAGAAGAAGAAGAAGAAGAAGCCATACCCACCCTGTCACATGGCCATACCCACCTAGCCATGCCCACTTAGCCATGCCCACATAACTGGTTGTTAAAAAATTTGAATCCCAACCCTGACTACAGGTACCCCTCCTTGGTGCAGATGAATGATGCTAATCCTACCTCTGTTTTGTAGGTAAATGTAACAGCACTTTGTATCTCTACAGTAGTGGCTGGTTGCCACAATAATCCCTAATGGATATATCTATGGAGACAATATATCCTAGGTTTCTCCCAATACTTGATTTACACAACCCATACAATGCAATTCGACTTTTTTTCCTGGTGTTACATCGTCTGTATTTTTTTAAAAACCTCTCAAAAACTATTTTTATTGTTTTCTTTTTATGATTGCAGATGCACCACATTATTGAGTCCCATGTGTTCCAGCAAGCAGCATTGTAAGCCTTACCAACTGAAGTGGTATGAACATTACAGAACTTTTTTGGGGAATGAATTTTTTTCCTACCTAGTCCATTTACTTCAGAAGGGATTTACAGGCAGTAAATCAATTTTTCTTTTCCCCATCCCCTGCCTGGCTAATTTTCTCTGTGCACTTACACCACAGCAACAACGCTGTGAACAACCACACCATTATTCATTCTTATTTTTAGAATGGCATTCTTATGCACTTGAGGCAGACAATTACTAGCCTTTAATATGAAAACGAAGGGTGGGGGGACCTGAGAACAGTGCAAATGAAAAATAAATTAAAAATTAAATTCAAAGGATTCTACATTAATTTGCTGCTGCAAAGAAAGCTACATTGTCACACTGCTCAGAGATGCTCATGGAGTCACTGCAGAGGTAATATTCAGCAGGTTCTGACCAGTTCTGGAGAACAGGTAATGGAAATTTTGAGTAGTTCGGAGAACCGGCAAATACCATCTCTGACTGGCCCTGCCCCCCCTCTATTGTCTGCCTCCCGAGTCCCAGCTGATCAGCTGGGTCTTCTTTTGTTGCCCTGCACAGAAGAACGGAGCTGGAAAGCAGGTTAGTGGGGTGGCGAGGGAATGGGATTTTGCAGTATCCTTCCCCTGCCACATCCACCAAGCCACGCCCACAGAACCAGTAGTAAACAATTTTTGAATCCCACCACTGAGTCACTGGTGGGGGTGGACAGTCTGAAAAACCATGTCACCTCCTACAACTGAAGTACTGTGTATGGACTGTACTATGGAGCTGTGTTCTAACAATAATTTTAAAAAGTAACGATTTCAACCATATCTTTTTGTCATGTAATTACAGAATTATTAATTGATGTGCGGCACTAGATCATGACATAGGCAATGGTTAATGGGTAATGTTTGTGGACAAACAACAATTGCATCTGTGGACAAAAACCCTCTTTAGTACTTCTTTAGTACTGCTTTAGTACTGCTGGTGCAGCAGTTAAGGCATAAGGCCGAAAAGTGAAAAGCTGGGTGTCCTTAAGCCAGAGCGGTGCAGTGGTTAGAGTGCAGTACTGCAATCTACTTCTGCTGACTGCTGGCTGCCTGCAGATTTGGCAGATTGAATCTCACCAGGCTCAAGGTTGACTCAGCCTTCCATCCTTCTGAGATCGGTAAAATGAGGACTCAGATTGTTGGCGGCAATATGCTGACTCTGTAAACTACTTAGAGAGGGCTGTAAAAAGCATTGTGAAGCAGTATATAAGTCTAAGTGCTATTGCTATTGCTATTCTCTTACAACCTAGGCAACAGCACGGACAAACTACTTCCAAAGAAACCCTGCAAGAAAACTGCAGGAACTTGTCCAGGCAGTTATCAACAGTCAACAATGTCTTGAAGGGACAAAACAACTAATAAAAAACTGCTTCAAAAGGAAAGGATCCAAGCATGGAAATTTTGTCTCTGATTTAACAGCCTTCGAGACCAAGAACACTTTCAAGCAGAAGAATGTCCTGTGTAAACAATATTACTTTAAAACTTTGTGGTTTGTCCCATATTAAATCTAGAAATGACTACCAACGTTCCATTTTGCAATGTGAGTTAGGCTAGGGATACCCCCAAATCTAACTTTCATTTGACTCAAACTAGGCAGAATTCATTTTGCAAAATTAAATATAGACAGGCAAATGTTGTCATGATTATGATGAAGCATTCTAAGTTTCAGCACTTGTTGTAAAACCAGCCTGACAATTTCATTATTTTGGTCTAAGGCTCCAATGTCTATGGATATGTAATGTTGGAATTCTCAGTTCAAAAACTCAACCAATTGTTGAGGGGGGAACTCTAAGGAGTTGCAGCATTTATTTTCTGCACTAAAAAGAAAGCATCAAGAACAAACTAGTTATAATTATGTTTCCATTATATTACTCAGAATTATTGTTTTACTGTAGAGGATAGTTTAATAGCATTAAAGTTGTTTTGTTACTTACTGTATTTTAGTTTTCTGACGACATTCTTTAAGAGGTGATTATTTCTTTGAAAGGAATCTTGCATCCTGATTTCTATCTAACTTATTCAATAAACATTTTTCACATACCACATGAAGTAGCATTATTGTACTGCTTGTCTTTTAAAAAATTAAATTTCTCTCTTGCTGTCTACAAAAGCTTTTTTCCTGTGTTTTGCATAGTAATAAAGTATAAGTAAAGGTTTTAGAAGCAGATTCAATGAACTAATGAGAGTTTATGCCAACTCTCTAAGGCATTTGCAACTTGAGATCAAAAGATTCATTTAAAATAGAACAATAATTTTAGATGCACCCAAGTAGTGCCATATAATTAGATCCCACAGATATACACATAAAATAACTTTTTTTTTAAAAAAGAGCATAACCTACCTTCTGTGTTTTGATTTGCTTATACAAAGAAATTAAATGTTCACGCATCTTAGAGAAAATAGGATAATCAAATTATAGCAATTTGCAATGGATATAGCTTCTTGTATTGACCTTTTAAAATAACTTTGTCTTGAGATAATATTTACAAAATCCAGCAGTGAAAGGCCCATGTAAGATTCACAAAAAGAATCTAGATGTGGCAGGCTTTTATTTTTTATTTTGCAATTGGAAATTAAACAGCACAAAGATAAGTTTTTTTCTGACTTTTCTGAGTTATTATGAAACTTTCAGGTGATGGAAGTAAATTATTTGTTTTTTTCTTTCTTCCCTTCCCTTTTCTTTCCATTTCAGGCCTAAGTTACCTGTTAAGCTTTGAGTAGGAATTTGATTTGGGATTTCCTATTTGTAGTCAAAATTCAAAAACCCATCTCACATTTTCTACTACAGCATGACTGAGGAGTTTAATTAGACTGCAATGGATAGGCAGAGTATAAATAAAAGTCTACAGTTTTTCTCCTCCCTTTCCTCCTTCTCTTTCTCCTCCTCCTCCTTGTAATAACAATGTATCTGCATTTTTCTCAGTTCTTATACTATCTCCTTAATTTCTAAAGGCCACTGACAAAAGTCAAGTCTTAATCATTCTCTAACAAGCTAAAAATATAGAGCTATTCTTGCCTCAGGGAATAAATTGTTTCAAAAGAGGACTTCCTTGTCATTCTATATACCCTTCCATCGGAGGTCATGTTAGGAGGGGACCTTCAGAGGGGACTTTTCAGGCAGATTTACCAGTCTGTAAAATAAAATTACAATTTAATCAAAATCTGACATAAAATAAAATCACTCTATACGTTTAATTATTTGGTGCGAAGAGCTACATTGGGCAGGTGATGATACAAAATGTTTGGACTTATTGGATCACTAGCAGGGCTGGTCAATTAATAGATTTTTATTCTGGCCATCAGCCAGCATAAGACATTGGGAAGGAATGCAAACAATGCAAGATATAAAAGGTACAGGAAAGCATAAGGAGGCACATGGGTGAGGATTAGATAAAATGAGCAATAGGGTTATAGGGGATGTAGGCAGCTCATGGAGGGAGGTCTATTGTTTTCTTTGTAGTTTACTGGAGTGTGGTTGGGCTGAAGAATTTGGACCACGAGTTGGTCAGTTTTCATGTTGGCTTCAGTGATGCAGTTTATTTAGAAGATGAAGGGCTGCAGCTGTAAAATTCTTCTTTTTGATGGCAGAATATTCCTGGTTCATGGCATCTCTAAGGTGAGGTGATAGGGTTCTCTTCTGCTTATCAGCCTTATTGGATTGGTAAGTCTCTGTATTATCACAAAGTTGGGTTTTGGTTCCTTTTTTGGGGGAGACTCAGGGTGACATAAACTGGGGGTGTTAAGTCAGAGGGAAGAAGTATAGTCACAGAAGAAAAGATTGTATGGAGAGTGCTAGCTGGTCACCGTCTTGGCTTCCTTCATTTTGGACAAAACCAGTATTTATTTTATTTATTTATTTATTTATTTATTTATTTATTTATTTCATTTCATTTCATTTCATTTCATTTCTGAGAGGCTTTCTCAACTTTATTGAAGGTTTTCGGCCAAATTTAAGACTTAAACACATATTGGATTCCATTTTCCAGTCAAACACAAAGGGCAGGTTTGTTGCAGAAAACTGCATGATTGATTTTTGCCATGAAATTACTGAGTTTCAGCAACATAGTCAAGGAAGGTTCCAAAGCCTCAGAAAAAGTTCATTATGTCCACAGACTACTGGCTGCTCACTCTATTTACTATAAACACATTTTAAATATAAATCTTTGTTGAAAGCACTAGTTTTATCTAGCTTTTCTGAGAGCTGGTGATATATTTTGCCAACATTTATGAGTCAATCTGTCTCTTTGACATGGATTTTTCCCCCTATTGCCTCCCCAAATTCAAACTTGGTGCTACGTATACCTTAAGTTGTTTATATAGTTGAACTCAAGGGAAGCCCACACTTAAAATCCTAAGTTTGCAATCAGAACAAATT
Source organism: Naja naja (assembly GCA_009733165.1). Classification (NCBI taxonomy): domain Eukaryota; kingdom Metazoa; phylum Chordata; class Lepidosauria; order Squamata; family Elapidae; genus Naja; species Naja naja. The sequence goes on along the minus strand of CM019150.1, from coordinate 107,062,947 downwards.
AAAGTGTTACTGTTTCCCAGATGAAGAATTAATTTATACCATTTCTTATTCTTGCTATAATGACTGTCAAGAGAAAGAATGAGTATAAGTCCATCGATCCCTTATTAAACAGTGGAAAGTAGTAAAAGTGTCACCTTCTTTAGTACCTTCTTTTCAACAGGTTTCTTTGATCTCAGTCTTTGTCAAAGTGTTATTAAAAAAAACAGGTTAAGTTGCAGATAATGTGCAGGTTGACACATTTAGTTTTTGAGGAATTTTAGCAATGTATTGTCAGCATTTTGAAAGGGGATAATAGAAATCTCTAATGGGTGTAGCCTTAAGAGGGAAATATCATGTGATCATTTCCAGCATTTCACAGTAGTTTTTAGAACTACTTTTTAGAATGTTGATCTCAATGCTATGTGTTTGGAGCCATTTATTCTTTAACCATTAACAATCCACCTGATTCATAAAGTAATCCAAAATGCTGGGTTTTCCTCTTGATGTTCTCGGTATTGTATTGTATTCCTCTTGATGTTCTCTGCAACCCATTTCTCAGGGAAGACCATTAGACTGGCAAATTATATTAACTCAGCCCTTAAGGTGATGTACATATGCAAAGCTTTTGTTTCCTCATATGGCTAAACCTATTCTGAAACTCTGTATATTCAGCACTAACCTGTTTTCTAGCTCTGTTCTCCTGTGCAGGGCAACAAAAGAAGACCCAGCCGATCAGCTGGGACTCGGGAGGCAGAGAATAGGACAGGGCAGTCAGAGGTGATATTTGCTGGTTCTCCGAACTACTCAAAATTTCCATTACCGGTTCTCCAGAACTGGTCAGAACCTACTGAATATTATCTCTGCAGTGACTCCATGAGCATCTCTGAGCAGTGTGACAATGTAGCTTTCTTTGCAGCAGCAAATTAATGTAGAATCCAAAGAAGACCCAGCCGATCAGCTGGGACTTGTGAGGCAAAGAATAGACGCCAGTCAGAGGTGGTATTTGCTGGTTCTCCGAACTACTCAAAAGTTATGCTACCGATTTTCCAGAACCTGCTGAATACCACCTCTGACGTATGTACCTTGAAAGACTTCCATACATTGAGCAGGATGATCTGCAGCATGTGGTGACAACTTTTTTTTAGGTTCAGTCACCTATTATATGTACTTATAAGACAGCAGTGGTTCCTACCTTCCAAAGCATTCTGCTCACAGAGATTTACAAAGGAAGTGGAAGCATCTCATTATATATGTAATCCAATGTTTACACAGCTGGACACCTGCAGTGAGCTGGTGTACCCATTTTTTATTTCCTGATTTCTTTTCTCTAAATCCTTAACACAACTAATTACACTTCTGGGGCTAAAGTTGCTTTTCCATCCTCTTGTAGCTAGCTACCTTTGTCTTTGATAATGCTTATATAATGAGAGCAGCTACAATTCCAGTCTTTGTTCCGCAGGCTAGCCGAGGAATGTTTAATGGCTACTTGAAAATAAAATATGAGCCATAATAGAAGGCAGCTATTGAATTTTTAATCACCACCAGTGGACAAATAAATAACCCTTACCACGGGCATAGTTGTACAGTCTTATTAAAATACAACACATTCTTTATAGCTGAGCACCAAAATCCTAGGCACTGTAGAAAATGCTTGGCTTAACTCAGATGTAGGGAGAGCATTTGTGTTAACTAAAGGTCTGAGTTCATGTTTGTTCTGTACTTGTTTTCAATTAGCAAATAAATGGATGTCGGTTAACAGACGAGAGATGATCATACAGTGTAAATGCTTTTACATCTAGACCTGGCATTCAGATTTATACACTGGGACTGAAATGACAGCTATGTTGAATGGCTTAACTTGGACTAATCACTATTCTTTCCTCCTTTCACAAATCTATGGTAAAGGTCACATGTTGAAGAAAAGCTTGTTTTCCATTGAAATTGTTATGTATGCAGGTTTGAATGTCATTGGTTTAGTTTAAACTGTTCTTGTAAAAGGTCAGAAATGATTGGTTTAAAAAGTGCGGGAAAATCCTGCACTCTGATTGGCTGGCAACTGCGGCTGCTGGCTATAAGTAGCAGCCGCAGCCCAGCCAAATCGGGTGTGTTATGAGCTGTAGTCACTAATAAACTCTTCACTGAAGCACTCTGAAGCAGAAAAGTACATGTGAAGGTACTAATTGAAGGAAAGCCTTGCCCAATGGAAGTGGACTCAGGCTCCTATTTATCTATGGTGTCATGGGACACTATTCACAGACTACTCCCAAACATTCAGAAGAAACATTTCCAGAAGCAAGCACTGACTCTTAAAGACTACCAAGGGAACAAGATTCCAGTAGTTGGAACAAGAGAATTCAACGTGAAGTTCAAAGGCCACACCAAACGTTTGCCCCTGACCATCGTGGACAAGGATCGCCCAAGCTTGCTGGGACTTGAGTGGTTCAATCCATTAGGCATTGAGGTGACTGGCATCAATCACGTGAGCAACACTGAATGGGAGGAGGACTTGAAGTCTGAGTTTCCAGAGGTCTTCAGCGATGGATTGGGCAAGTATATGGGGACCCCTATCACTTTCAACCTAGATCCCAAGGTGCCCCCAATTCGCTTAAAGCCCAGAAGGGTTTCATTTGCCTTAAAGGAAAAAATTGATGCACAATTAGATAAACTAATAGCTCAAGGAGTTTTAGAGCCCACTGACCACTCCAAATGGGAGACACCCATAGTCCACCAGTCAAGACTGATGGGTCAGTAAGAATCTGTGGAGACTATAAGGGGACATTGAACCATGCGCTTCAACAGAGTGCATATCCAGTTCTAGTGGTGCATCATTTATTACATTCACTTGGCAGGGGTACAGTCTTTGCCAAATTGGATCTGGCCCAGGCATATCAACAACTAACAGTTGATGATGCCACTGCAGAGGCCCAAACCATTGTGACTCATAGAGGTGCCTTCAAATGTAAAAGGTTACAGTTTGGAGTAAGCGTGGCACCAGGCATCTTCCAAAGCCTTATGGAAAGGATGCTCCAAGGACTGCCAGGGGTAGTGCCTTATTTTGATGATGTGTTAATCTCTGCTGAAAATGACACTCAATTACAAGAGAGACTCAGAGAAGTCCTTACCAGATTCAAGAAAGCGGGGTTAAAAGTCAAGGAAGAAAAATGCACTCTTAGAACTGACAAGGTTGAGTTCTTGGGCTATATGATTGACAAGCATGGCATCCACCCTACAGATGCCAAGGTTCAAGCAATTAAAGAAGCCCCTAGACCAAAATGCAGAACAGATTTGCAAGCCTTCCTTGGACTTATTAACTTTTATTACATGTTCCTACCTCAGAAGGCAACCATTGCAGAACCATTACACAAATTATTGGACAAAAAATCTGTTTGGGTCTGGGGCAGGAAAGAACAATCAGCATTTAACAATATTAAAAGACTAATCACGTCTGATGCTGTACTGATACAGTTCTCTGAGAATTTGCCTGTTATACTGACTTGTGATGCATCCCCTTTTTGGAGTGGGGGGCGTTTTGAGCCACAGACTTCTCAGCGGGAGGGAAGCTCCTATTGCATTTTACTCTCGCACCTTGACTAAAGCAGAGAGGAACTACAGCCAACTGGACAAGGAAGCCTTGGCAATTGTTGCAGCTGTCAAGAAATTCCATGAGTATCTATATGGGAGAACATTTACCATTGTCACAGATCACAAACCTTTGTTAGGCATTGTGGCAGGAGACAAACCTACACCCACTATCCTGTCACCAGGAATGCTGAGGTGGACTGAATTTCTTGCTGCTTATTCATACAAGCTCATCCACAAACCGGGCAAAGACATTGGCCATGCTGATGCTTTGAGTCGCTGCCCACTTCCGTTTCACACTGAGGACTTTGAACCTGAGGCGCACACCTTTTTTCTAGAAACTGTTGCCAAGCATCCAGTACATGCTGCTGAAATTGCCAGAGAGACTGCCAAAGACACTTTATTGGTTCCTGTTATAGGCTGGATTAAGAAAGTTTGGCCTTTTCAAGATCTACCTCACCTTGCTCAACCTTTTAAATCCAGGCAAACTAAATTATCTGTATTAAGAGGATGTATTTTGTGGGATAACAGGGTGGTTATTCCTGCAAAACTGCAAAAAGAGGTTTTGGAAATGTTACATGAGGGTCATCCAGGTATTGTAAGGATGAAGGGATTGGCCAGGAGTTATGTATGGTGGCCAGGTATTGACAAAATGGTTGAAAACTGGGTTGCATCTTGTCCCAACTTTCAGGTAGTCAGGCCTGCCTCACCTCTCGCCCCCACACAGGAATGGGAATGTCCTAGGGGCCCATGGTCTAGGATTCACATTGATTTCGCTGGCCCTACCAGAGGGCACACCTTCCTTATTATAGTACATGCATATTCCAAATGGCTAGAGGTGATCCCTATGGCATCCACCACTACTGATGCTGTCATCAAGCAGCTTAAAAAGCTTTTTGTAACCCACGGGTTACCTGATGTTCTTGTCTCTGACAATGGCCCTCAATTTACATCCAACCTTTTTGAATCCTATCTAGCACAACAGGGTATCAGACATGCCCTGACTGCCCCTGGGCACCCTTCGGCTAATGGCCGGGCTGAACACATGGTATGTTTTACCAAGGAAAAGCTTCAGCAATTGGGTCTTGGGGAAATCACTGGGAAAGTTGAAAAATTTCTTAGTGTTCAGCACATCACTCCTAACCCATCAACTAACTTATCCCCAGCAGAGTTGTTGATGGGTAGGAAACTTAGGTCTTCCCTTGACCGCCTTCATCCCACTTACGCACCCAACGCACCACTTGAATCCATTAGCAAAGTTCGCACGTTCAGTGTGGGTGATTCTGTTTATGCTAAGAACCTTATGGGTGAACCTTCCTGGATTCCTGCTGAAATAACTGAAATCACAGGCCCTCGTTCTTACAGGGTGCAAACAGAGGATGCAGTCCTCTGGAGCAGGCACATTGATCAGCTTAGATCCAGATTACCTCAGGAACATTGCAATTGTTCCTCTCTAGTTCCCATACCTAATGCCTTTTCTAGAGGGGAGGAGGAGGAGCATGAGGATAATCAGCAAGCAAGAATCAACCCCATGTGTAATGAGCCATTACGACAGGAATCACTCCAAAACCTATCACAATGCCAAAATCCATCTTTACAAGTGGAAGATTGCACATCACTACCTGACTTGGGTGCTGACATTGGGTTGGAGATGGGTTGGGAGGAGAGACCAGATTGCAACAATCAAACAGGGTCTTCTTCCACTGAAAGCCCGAGTAGGGAAATGTCAACAGACACATTTCCTCTCTCACTGGGTGAGAACATTGAAACTTCTGAACCACGAAGGTCTCAACATACACGTAAGAGCCCCACCTATTTAAAAGAATACATTAGATAGGTTGGGGTTTGAGTATGGACTGAACCTAGTGGGGAGGGGTGTTATGTATGCAGGTTTGAATGTCATTGGTTTGGTTTAAACTGTTCTTGTAAAATGTCAGAAATGATTGGTTTAAAAAGTGCGGGAAAATCCTGCACTCTGATTGGCTGGCAACTGTGGCTGCTGGCTATAAGTAGCAGTCGCAGCCCAGCCAAATCGGGTCTGTTATGAGCTGTAGTCACTAATAAACTCTTCACTGAAGCATTCTGTGTCTGACTCTTCATGCAAACTTAACAGAAATGGATATCAGTTAACAGAGAAGAGATGATTATGCAGTATAAATATTTTTACATCTAGGTCTGGTATCCACCTTTGGTCTTGTTACTTAAGTGAAAGCTGTGTTACATAGCTTGACTTCATTCTTCTTTCAGAAATCTATGGTAAAGGTTACATGTTGAAGAATAGCAAACATTCATATTAGATGATGGCAGTTATGCCAAGTCTGCTATTTAATTATAAATAAGCATTAAAACATCTGGTATTCCAACACAGAATATAGTGCCATAAGCAATTTTATGGCACTATAGTCATTCTTAGGTAGCATTTTCAAGTGCAGTCCAAATCTTTCTTTCTGCTATATCAAAAATTATATGCTTTCAGGGCTTTTGAATAATTCAGAGCAAAAACAAGAAAATAAACTAAAAAGATTGATTTGAGAAATTGTGATAGATTGAGAGGATTAAAATGTGCATCTTAAACAATCTTTACTTACTCTATATACAAAATATCCAAATTGCACATCTCTGTCTCTCCCTCCCTCCTCATCTTTCATCTCCAAACATGCAGATTAATGTAAGCATATTATTCACGTGTAATAGTATGACTTGCGGTGAAATGTTCAGTATAGGTACCTTCATACTAATGTCCTTTCAATATTCTGGAAGCTACAGTGTTAATGCATTTGGAAGACCCCAAATTGATTTAAGGGCAAATTACACCAACTTGTAGAGGAAGAAGCTGAGAACACTTTTGGTGGCATACAGAACTTCTGTGGGGAAGAGAAAGTGGGAACTAGTTTATATCTTAATTGCACTGGATACTGGCAGGAGATGCATGCTGCAAGTCCCATTGTTAAAGAATGATATATCGATGGACTTAGAAAATATGACTTTTCTTTTATAGCAACTGCCCTTTTGGAACATCATAACCCCCAAGATTATAGTGGCCCTGACCCTGACAGTTTTTCAGAAAGTCTTGAAGACTTGGATGTGTTTCTGGATGTGGGGGGCAGATAGTTATTTGGAGTCCAAGAGCCTCGGTGGCACACTGGTTAGAGTGCAGTACTGCAGGCTACTTCTGCTGCAGACAGCTGCCTGCAATTTGTCAGATCTAATCTAACCAAGCTCAAGGTTGACTCAGCCTTCCATCCTTCCTGGTGTGTAAAACGAGGGCCCAAATTGTTGGGGGTAAACCACTTAGAGAGGGCTGTAAAGCACTATAAAGCGATATATAAGTCTAAGTGATGACCTTCTACTGCTGCACCATAGAGAGCATTTTAACATACTGCACCTCTGTATGGTTTGCCAATTGCATAGTGGCAGATAGGAAAGCACACCAGAGGGTTAATGTCATTGCCCAGAAGATCATTGGTTGCTCTCTCCCTTCTTTGGAAGAGCTTTATAGCTCCTGCTGCCTTAAGAAAGTTCAAAACATTCTCAAAGATCCATCTCATCCTGGGCACTCTTTTTTTGAACTATTACCATCTGGCAGATGGTACAGAATAATAAAAACAAGGACAAATAGGCTGAAAAACAGCTTCTATCCCAGGGAAGTAGCTCTTTTGAATTCTGCTGTATAGTGCAGTGTTGGTGTAGTGTCGGGGATTTTCAATTTAATGTGTGAAGGGTGAAGGATGTGTGTTTGTGTTTATTTTCATGGTCATGGTCATGATGTGCACTGAAGATGGTGTTTGATTTCGTTGTACGAGGTGCAATGACAATAAAAGTAAACTAAACTAAGTGCTATTGCTATTACTGTTCAATTTGTTGTGTTTGGTGTTTTCCCTTGATTATCATATATATTGTGATTTTTAACATAATATATAACTTTTTGTATCACCTTTTTATATGTTGTTGGCTGCCTAGAGTTTCTATGGTGAGGTGAGTGGCCATATAATTTGAATACATTTAAATTTTAAAAATGAAGATATACTGAAAAGTACTTTCCAGAAGAAGGCAATGGCAAATTACTTGCTGTTTGTTGCCCAATAAAACACAAGTATGTGTCCACATATTCACCAGGGATCAGATTCAATTTGAGAGGGAGTTTTGATGAATTCCAACTTGAAATAATATAGGATATGAAGGATTGTGGAGAATGGGAATCTACCTTTGCTTTGCCTGCCCTATTCTGAGCCAATTTTGATATAGTAATTGCTGGAAAGATCCCTGGTAATATTTTTTCCTGATTCTGGATCTCTTTATATATGTAGCTCCTTCTCATACTTGCAAGAAGGCATGGTTAACAGAGATAGTGACAACTGAAATGATGGGATTGCTCACGTAGATTTGATCATCACACACCTGGAAAGACCAAGTAGCACACATATTAAATTTTACAGTATAATGGGATATTTTGACTTCACTATTGGTTGAAATGGAATTTAGAGCTGTGGTGCTACAGTGGTTAAAATGCAGTATTGAAGGCTAATTCTTCTTACTGTCAGAAGTTCAATCCTCACCAGCTCAAGGTTGACTCAGCCGTCCATCCTTCTGAGGTCAGTAAAATGAGAACCCAGATTGTTGGGAACAATATGCTGACTCTGTAAACCACTTAGAGAGGGCTGTAAAGCCCTGTGTTTTTTTTTAGTTTTCCCAGATGTGTCAGTATGACAACTTTAATAAAATGGATTTTTGAGAAAATGCCTGTCTCGAAGTTTTGGTGTTGGAGTTTGTTTTCCTGGAATGCTGACATTGAAGTGGTATATCAGTCTATGTGCAAAGTGCTGTTGAAATGGTGTTGGATTCTGAATTTCTCACAGACCATGCTTCCCTTTAGCCTGAGCCATTGCTCCTTGAAAGCATCCATCATTAAATTAAGTTGATTATGTGGTTATAGATAGTTTTTGATTATATCAAAAATAGACTGCAAATAATCAAATAATTTGGATTTGGTTATCATCTAAAGATCATTTTTTTATTACTGATGAGATAGAATATAGCTGAATTAGTGTTAATAACATATCTGGTAATTTACTTCATAATGTAATAATTAATTCAAAGCCACATGAATTTCTGACAGGCTGAAGCAAATAAATCCTTACTTTTTGATTAATATACCTCAAATGAAATTGTCTTGACAAAATCTTGAAAATGTAATATGCAATAATGCTGGAGATGGGATGCAGACAATTTGCTGTCACTGTCATATGTTTTAAAGGGGGAAATCCATTCCCCTTCTATTATTCAGCCATAATTCTTCTACTCAGCAATAGTAGGTTATGTTTCATACACTGCCTTCCTTGCACTTGAAAACATATGACAAGGTTCCTTTTTTTCTGCTTTAAGTTGCAATTCCTTCAGGAACAAGATGCTAGGAATTATTCTCCCACACCTAGAAACACTAATAATTATCATCCCAAGGCAAAACTGATGGCTATATTGGCTGGGGTAATAGAAAGTGGAGTCCAACACATTGGACAAACCCTGAGGTTGCACCAAGTTTTTAGTGAGTTTTGTAGAGAACATTCTCAAGATACCTATGTACACCCATGTACATTGACACCTTGCCTAATTGTTTTCAATATCTCCAGGTTATTTTCCACTAGCAATTCTGAAAGTAAGTGTAGATCCAGTAATCCAACAGAAACTCTGTCATTTTTACTCTTATCATTACATTATACCTGCTTATACCCTATCTTTGGTCAGTTTCCTCCAGTTCTGCTATCATCAGTGGTTCAAAGATTTCCTGGTACTTTAAAGGATTGACTCCTTTTTTCTTCCCATTACTTTAAATCTGAAACTGTATGGTTAATCTTTTCTTTACTTCTTTTACTCATAATCCATCTTTTTTATGAAGTCTTTGACCCTAGCTCCTAGGATCAGCTAAAGGTAAACTTGTACTATACCATATTCATCCCTTTGTTTTCTTCCTCTTTCTTGTTTTCTATTTTAAAAATTTGTTGGATGGGGAGTTTGTGCAAGATTTGGGAAAGTAGTTGTGTCCTATGAAAAAATAACTTGGTTTACAGTTGAAGAGTTTTTAGCTTAAAATCCAGTGATATCATCCTTCCCTTTCTCCTACCTGCTTTCCTGCTGTTTCCTGATGCTGAAAATAGCAAATGAGTTGAATAGAAAGTGACATAGAACTGATTAGGAGTTAAGACTAATTTACTTTGAAGAATGTTTAGGAAGGAGTTCTAATTTTGCTCTTTGAATTTAGCATACCTTCCATTTTCTTTCTTTTCTTCCTTTTAATCATTTTCATTCCTCTTGGTAGCTAGATGATAACATGTGATGTTAATAATCTGTCAGGCCCAGATATTTTTAGAGGGTTATTAACAAATGAAAGATGTTTACCTGTGCTGTACTTGGAAAAATGATTTATTGCAGGATTTACAATATGCAAGCTTCTTTTTTGAAATTAAAACTAAAATAGAGTGAAATACTAACAAATGTCACAGGTAATTATAAATGGGAGACATTTGCAAAGACAAAAGAAAAGCCCCTCAACATGTTGAATAAATAAGATTACTTCCATTATTATTGCATTGATTGATTTATTGCTTGAGTTCTCCTGCAGCCCTGGGAACATCTGACAGAAAGTACTAGTCCAATCAATCACAAGCAATAGAAAACTCTGATTAGATAAAAGCATGATATAACTTCTGAAATGTATCCAAGAATCTAGTTCAGCAATGGCATCTGAGCTGTTATTACAAAAAGGTTTGAAAAGTGATGGTCAGAAATGGTAAAGCTGAATGTCATCTGTGCTGTCTCTTTGATGGGTTTGATCTTTGACTCAATTAGGACAATCATCTGGTACAGCAGCATTGGGACATTTTGGCAGCAGTTAGAAGCCAATATCTGTCCATGTCCTTGTGATTCTATCCAAATCCTCCCTAAGTAGTAATTGTTATTTTTAAACTTTGAGCAGGCAAAACACTTTTTTGTCTGTGGATGAATACATCTGATTTTGGCCATTCCCACTTTGTCTTTAACCTCAGCCAATATCTAATACAATTAGAAATACAAGTATCATCTTATGTAGTCTGACCAAAAATATCTTCCCTCTTTACAACCATGTAACTCTTAATTTGGAGTAGAGTTGGGGTGATTGTGTAGAGCTGAGCATTTACTGGGCAGATGTCCTTCCTGCTGCATACACAAAGTTCACAGCAGATATTTTTTTCTTTGGGCCCTAGGAGAGAAACATCTGCTGCTACCTAGGATTGAACTCTTAACTTTCAGAGTGGGAGCCAAGCTTCTTCACACTAGGCCACTAGGCCACTAAAGTAGTCATTGGGGGGGGGCAAAAGAGTCAAGGCAAACATCTAAAGTTGGTCAAGGGCAGTGGTGGGATTCAAAATTTTTTACTACCGGTTCTGAGGGCGTGGCATAGTGTGGCAGGGAACGGATACTGCAAAATCTCAATTCCCACCCCACTGCAGGGGAAGGATACTGTAAAATCCCCATTCTCTCCCCACTCCACTAACCTGCTTTCCAGCTCCATTCTGTGCAGGGCAACAGTTGGGACTTGGAAGGCAGAGAATAGATGGGGGCAGGGCCAGTCAGAGGTGGTATTCTGAACTACTCAAAATTTCCACTACTGGTTCTCCAAACTACTCTAACTTTCTGCTATTGGTTCTCCAGAACTGGTCAGAACCTGCTGAATACCACCTCTGGTCAAGAGAGACCAACTAACTTGACCAACTAACCAAGGGACTAAATCTTGGGTGCTCTCTGTAACTCTTACCTGCTCTTATTATTTTATTTATAAGGTATTGTGTAAGCTAAATACAACTAAGTTATGCAATAAAACTTGTAGTATAATTCCGTTCCTCCATTTCTTCAGGAGAATTATATAGCCAGGACTTCCAGAAGGGGTCTTATGAATTTAATGCATAAAGGTAGACACAAATAAGATGTTTTATGGATTTGTTTATAGATAAGTGATGGGATATTCCCTATACTGGGACAGTACCACATGGCCTCCATACAGGATAGGGACAAGGAGGAATGGTTGGCTGGATCTCCTTTCTCAACTCAATCTCTGGAGATCCAGAGATCCCTAACCCCAACTCCAACCCTAGCCTATGATAGTATGAAGAGAATGTCTCAGAGTATCTATGCAGAGTCACTTTTTTCTTTTCTTTTTTAGAACCATGTAATCTCTTAATTTGGCATACAGTTGGGGCAACTGAATGGAGCTGAATGTTTATTGATTGAATGCCCTTCCTGACACCTATGCAGAGTTTGCTGCATATATTTTCTCTTTGTGCCCTGAGAGAGAAATATCTGCCACTCTCTAGGGTTGAACTCTCAACCTTCCAAATGGGAGGCAAGCATATTCACCACTAGACCATCACCATGCTGCTCATGCAGACTCACTAAGTTATAGAAAACAATAGCCTATTGTCAGCATAGAGAAGAATAGAATAGAATTCTTTATTGGCCAAGTGTGATTGGACACACAAGGAATTTCTCTTGGTGCAAATGCTCTCAGTGTGCATAAAAGAAAAGATACTTTCGTCATGAATCAAGAATCATAAGGCACAACACTTAATAATAGTCATAGGGTACAATAAGCAATCAAATCATACTAGGAAACAGTCAATATAAATCATAAGGATACAAGTGACAAAGTTACAGTCATACAGTCACAAGTGGGAGGGGATGGGTGATAAGGAGTGATGAGATTAATAGTAATAGTAGTGCAGACTTTGCAAATAGTTGAACAGTGTTGAGGGAATTATTTGTTTAGCAGAGTGATGGCTTTCGGGAAAAAACTTGTGTCTAGTTGTTCTGGTGTGCAGTGCTCTATAGAATCGTTTTGAGGGAAGGAGTTGAAACTGTTTACGTCTGGGATGTGCGGGGTCTGTAAATATTTTCACAGCCCTCTTTTTGACTCGTGTAGTATATAGGTCCTCGATGAAAGGCAGGTTGGTAGTAATTGTTTTTTCTGCAGTCCTAATTATCCTCTGAAGTCTGTGTCTGTCCTGTTGGGTTGCAGAACCAAACCAGACAGTTATAGAGGTGCAGATTACAGACTCAATAATTCCTCTGTAGAACTGGATCAGCAGCTGCTTGGGCAGTTGGAGCTTTCTGAGTTGGCTCAGAAAGAACATTCTTTGTTGTGCTTTTTTGATGACGTTTTTGATGTTAGATATCCATTTTAGGTCATGTGATATAATAGAACCTAGAAATTTGAAGGCCTCTACTGTTGATACTGTGTTGTCTAGTATTGTAAGAGGTGGTATTATGGGAGGGTTTCTTCTATCACCATTTCTACGGTTTTGAGTGTGTTCAGTTCCAGATTGTTCCGGTTACAAGGCAAGGCACAAGCAAGTTGTAACAACCTCCTGTTTGTATGCAGATTCATTGTTGTCTTGAATGGGACCAATCAGTGTTGTGTCATCAGCAAACTTCAGTATTTTAACAGATGGATCATTTGAGATGCAGTCATTGGTATATAGGGACAAGAGAAGTGGAGAAAGCACACAGCCTTGTGGGGGGGGGGCTGTGCTAATTGTACAGGTATCAGATGTGATTCTGCCTAGCTTCACCTGCTGCTTCCTGTCTGTTAGGAATGGAAATATAGCAATAGACAAAAGACAGAGAATGAAATATGGGTTTAGGAATATAAACAAAACAAGAATGGGACAAGAATGTAACTTTTTTTTACATCTTTTAAATTGTGGATAAGTTTCTTTGCAGTTTACTATAACTTGATGCTTGTGTTGAGATGTCAAGATATTATCAATGTAAGACTATAACATCAATCAATATTGTGCTTAGTGTTTTCCAAAGTCTCTTATGTGATACAGATCAAATATGGCTTTAGATCTATGGAAGCAATGTGAAGGATCCATTTCAGAAAACTATAATATTTCTCAGTCAGGTGATGAAATACTATACAGTATATTGGTTCATAATTTATTGATTATTTCTAGATGTGCCTTCTCTGGGGCCAAGAAAACAACTGAAAGTTTATAATATAAAAATCTGGCACATAGGTTAGTGATCACAGGTAACAGACTATTTGGATAATAGTTTACAGAATAAGGTTTGTCCCATTTATGTATATAGGAAGGATTAGGGAATTAAGAGATCTGTAAAGTATTATTTAAGGCAATAAAAAGGGAAGCTAGCGGTTCATTTTGACTTCCGGGTTGAGCCTTCTCGAGAACAGGCGGCGGTTTGTGATCGTCCACGACCGCAGCCTGGCTCTTGCGTTGGAGAGCCCCGATCCTGCAAGGTTCGGGGCTGAAGCTCTCGTAGGGCGGCGGAGAAAGAAATCTGCCAGCCAGAGTGAGGGAGCCGCATCTCCCCTTTTGGGTCTGGTCTCTTCCCTCGAGACGTCAAGAAGCGGTGGTCAAAAATGGCCACCTCGAAGAGAAGGTCTCAACGGGACTAAGATTGGTGCAGGAGGAAAGAGAGAAGTCGACAGCAGAGGAACGGGAGTATCGGATGGTAAGATCAAGGCACCCGGGATTAAGATAAAGATGAGTTTTGAAAAAGAGAAACAGAAGCGGCGCAGTTCAAGTGAAGAAAAATAAGTAAAATATTTCTGACAGCTATAAGGGGCTTGAACGGGAAAGGAAGAAGCCAGCGTAAGAACTTAAGTTTGGGGCTCGGAAAACTTTGATTATCAAAATAAAAGGAAAGGGTTAAGACTCTGTGCAGAAAGTGCCACTTTGTGGAGAAAAATTGGAAGCTAAAGAAGTAAGAAACTATCTTGTTCCTTTGTGGATTGGGTTGCTACATTTTAAAAGATAGGACTTATAGAAAGTGAAAGCTTGAATACACAAAGGCGGATTGCGGACTAATTGGTAATATTGATATAGATTCTGGACCTGGGTTAGGATCATAGAAAATTTAAAGAAGAAGAAACAAGGAAAATTAAAATTTTGGTGGTCATCAAAGAATTAAAATGGAGTTTAAAAGTATGAAAGAACTGTTACAGGAAGTGACTGAACTAACCTGGCATGTTGCAGAAAATATGGGCATTCGGGTGCTGAATAAAGAAGAAGAAGCCGTGGAAAGGGTGGAGCCAGCGGAGAAAGCCATTTTGAAAAGACAATTAATACAAAGATTAATACAAATAAAAGGAAAGGAAGGGTGGCTAAAAAACGGAACCTAAGAAAGTATCTAAAAGGGGAACATTCTGAAATTAAGCATGCCAGAAAGGTTCAGAAGGAAAGGAAAGGTAAAAGAGAGAGAGGGATTTAAACTGGATAGAGAAGGGGAGAGCAGGATAATAGGGAGGAGAAGGAGCCACACAAGCGAAAGCTATTTTAAGAAGACAATTAACACAAAGATTAATACAAATAAAGGGAAAGGAGGATGGTCAAAAAATGAAACTTAAGAAGGTAATTAAAAAGGAACATTTATGAAACTAGGCATGTTAGAAAGGTCCAGAAGGATAGAAACAGAAAGGTAAAAGAGAGAGAGGGATTCAAACTGGATAGAAGGGGATAGGGATAAAGAGAGAAGGAACAAGAAACAAGAACAAAAGATAGAGAGATCGGAATTACATAACAAAAGAAAACTTGTTTGCATAGAGACAATGGCTGACGTATTTAAAAGGGGTTCTGCATGAAGAAATGGTAATAAGAATCTATTGTAATTATAAAAGTGTAAAACAATAGGGTTACTGACAATTTTCACTGGTAAAAGGTCACATTTTTCATTTCTTATCCACAAAAGAAAGCTAAATGATGATTAGATGAATTGAATTAATTGAAATGATTTTAGAAAGTGCTTAAAATGGGATTTGTCAATAACCAAGATTAGTTATTTTATTATTATTTTGGAACCATAAATTAATTTTAGGGGGATATGTGTTGCAGAACCCAACCGATTAGAGATATATTGTAAGGGAGCTTTTCTCCATTTTCTTTTTCTTTTTCTCTATCTTTCGTTTTGAAGGGAATGACTATGATTATGTTACTATATTAACCACTGAGGTGTCACTTTCAAAGTAGTAAAAGGGGTGCAAGTCTAGGTTTCTTTTTCATTCTTTTTAGTGTTAACATGGGTATGGATTTAGAATTATGGTGAGAATATGTGATGAAAGGGCAAATCTGACGGACAAAAGAATTCTGTAAATGATAAAAGAGTATTAACAATGTGAAGATAATTAAAGGTTAGACATGGATGAACTTTATCTTTAATATGATGGGCAAATATATTGTTATTTGTAAGATTTATACATGAAGTTTTAAAACATATATGTATATTTGCAATTAACTCGAAATGAACTGGGGGCTATACAGAATGAGATTAAGATTTGAGATTAGGATTAATTTTTTTGACCCTTTGTCCGCTAAAATGGAATAGAAGTGAAGTCAAATGTTTAAAAGGAATATAGATCTACTGTCACATTTGCATGTAAAAGTGATGACTCGGGAACATGCTGTCTACTGAAAAGAGCTGTTTTAAAAAATTGTTAAAAATTGAATAAAATTTGGTTAAAAAAAAAAAAAAGGAAGCTAGCACAGATGCCAACCAAGCAGAGTTCAATGTTAAAAATTAAAGGAAAGAAAGGAAGGGGTATTAGGAAAAGATGTAGGAAGAGTTATATCTTGGAAAAGAGAATTTTGTTGCATTGTAAACAAGACTGAACATCAGACCTGATCAAATGGTATTATACTAAGGCAGAAATACAGTTCCCACAAGTGTTAGGAAAAGACACTTGGAACTATAGTTCAGCAGATTCTAAGATCTATCTACTAGTCAACCTTTCTCTAAATAATGCAAATAAAGAAATTGTTGGCCTCACAGCTCTATCCACATTATATTATGTATGTATAAATTGCTGCCTGCAAATGGTCTGGAATATTTCACCCAATTGTGGTAATTGATCTATTCCCACATTTGGTGTTCCAATAATTACTATGACACTCACTTGTTCAACTTTTTTAAAGTTAACTGTTGCAGCAGTTAAAACACAATTTAAGAAAAAGCTGCTGCTATTGAGCTTTTATCCATTAAATTTTCAGAAATTTTACACCTAATTTTCTTCTTCTTTTTTTAATTATCACAAAAACTAGCTTTTGGTTGAGATATCATGATAAATAAACACATAATCAGCTTATGGGTAGCAAAAAGAAAGAAAGGAAAGAAAGAAAGAAACAAAAGAAAGAAAGAGGAGGAAGGAAGGAAGGAGTAAAGAAAGAAAAGGTTAACTCAAAGGAAAATTCCCAAGAAGTCAAATAGAAAACCAAGAAGGGAGAAGGAAGATGTAAATATGTTATGTAGTTAATCAAAAGACAAGCCTGAGCACAGATAAAGTCAGTTTGGGAGAACCCAAATGAAGTGAGTGTTTGATATTGGCAGAGGATGTACTTATAACATGTAGTTAAAAGAGGTGAGCTTTCATAAGCAAGGCCTAGAAAACTTACTCAAAGATGCAAATGTTTTTGGCTTAGCAGTCAATGGTACGCATTTTCTATTTCAGCTTTCTGTTAGCACAATGTTTTTTTTTTCTCATCTCTCCACTACTGAGCATATGAAAAACATCACTCATTGCCAGCAATCTTGCTTTATTGAAAGCAAAACAATAGCTCAGTCTCTGGCTTTGTGCAAATGTACCTACAACTATAACATAAACATTTTATAAAAGCAAGATGTAAAGAGATCTTCCTTTCTTTATTGGCAGTTAACACAATTGTAATACTTAATGCTACACTAGGAAGCCCAGTCTCAATCACAGTTCAGTTGTACATCTATAACTTTCAATCTTGACACAAGAATAATAGTTTGTTATTAAACACATGCATAAAAACTTTTCCAAAATCATGAGGGACATATTTTACCTTGCAGGAATCCATTTGAAGTTGGATATGTGAGTGAAACAAACCATTCAGTGCTGCTGCAGAACTCGATAAACTGAAACATATAAAATATTAAAAAGCCCCATGAATGCTCCCCCCCGATAAAAACAAAACCATTTCCCTCTGATGTTCAGTTTACAGTCTTCCTGCATTTCTCTGAGGGAATATTTGCTCTTGGAAGAAGTAGTTTACAAAATGTTTGTTTTCAATTCCTTTTCTTTTTCCTTATGTTAAGTTTGCATGAAGAGTCAGACGCGGAGTGCTTCAGTGAAGAGTTTATTAGTGACTACAGCTCATAACAGACCCAATTTGGCTGGGCTGCGACTGCTACTTATAGCCAGCAGCCACAGTTGCCAGCCAATCAGAGTGCAGGATTTTCCCGCACTTTTTAAACCAATCATGTTATGTATGTAGGTTTAAATGTTATTGGTTTATTTGAATTGGTCTTGTAAAATGTCAAATGGTATTGGTTTAAATAGTGCGGGAAGAAACCCTGCACTCCCATTGGCTAGCCTTCGGCTGCGGCTATAAAAGCAGCCGTAGCCTTACCGACGGGTCCATTCGAGCTGTTGTCATTAATAAAGTCTTTTGCTGGAACTCCTCGCGTCTGACTCTTCATGCAAAACTTAACACTGGCGACGGATGGGATTTCCCTGAAGAAGAAGCAGCGGCGAACAAGCAACTGGCGAGATGGCTGCGCTGAACACCCCCAGCACCGTTCGATCCGGCGGCGGAAGACTGGGAATCGTATGCAGACGGTTCCACATGTTCCTGGAAGAGAACGATCGCCCGGCATCGAGAGACGGAAGAGGCGGTCTTTCTCACACGCGGTCGGCAGTCTTCAAAATGGCGAAAGCGTTGGCGGGAACAGCAGAATTGAAATGTAATATGGCCCGAATTAGAAAAGACTTTTAGAGCCCATTCGCCCCACATATCGTGCCTCATTAAGAACACGAATTTTACCGTCGGGATCAAGGGGATAGCGAGAGTGTTAATGACTCGTGGCAAGCTTAAGGGACATTGGGGTGCTTGTGACTTTACCAGCGTAGAAGAGGCCATCGCGTGATCGGTTTGTTTGGGCCTTAAAGATAAGATCTTACAAAGCAAACTGTTAATGAAACCAAAATCGCTTAAAGAGGCTATTGAAGAGGCTGTTTCAGCAGAAGCCACCAAGTCCTCAGCTGCGGCCATGAAAAAGATTAACAAGGCCTCGAGCCAGGCCTCAAGCCATTCTGATGGGAAAAATCCTCAACAACTCATTGCAAACAAATAGACTCTGATTCGGATAGCAGTGAGGAAGAAGGGGGATTTTAAGCTCAGAATGGAGAAGAAAAGAAAAGACTCTGAGAAAAACAGGCAAGGATTCGTTTGCAGAGGCTGTGGGGGGGCCACCCACTGAATGCAAGTTCTTTGACTCCATTTGCCTCGTTGTGAGACGGGGCCATATAGCCAGAGTCTGCAAATCATCCAGAACTCCACCATTCAGGAAGAAATTTCCTGAGGAAGATTTTAAGCCCAACAATTTAATTGGAAAAATGGGGCGAAATCAAAAGCAAATGGCAAGAGTGAAACTCACCAAACAATATCCATTGGTCAGTCTTCACATTTAAATAGCAGAAAAGTACATGTGAAGGTGTTTATTGAAGGAGACCGTGCCACATGGAAGTGGACTCAGGCTCTTATTTATCTATGGTGTCATGGGACACTATACACAGACTCTTTCAGAATTCAGAAAAACATTTCCAAAGCAAGCACTGACCCTCAAAGACTACCAAGGAACAAGATTCCAGTAGTTGGAGCGAGGGAATTCAGCGTGCAGTTTAAAGGCCACACCAAGCGTTTGCCACTGACCATCGTGGACAAGGATCGCCCAAGTTTGCTGGGACTTGAGTGGTTCAAGCCACTTGGCATCGAGGTGACTGGCATCCATCACGTGAGCAGTTCTGACTGGGAAGAGTCCTTGAAGTCTGAGTTTCCAGAGGTCTTCAGCTGGGCAAGTATATGGGGACCCCTATTGCTTTCAGTTTAGACCCCAAGGTGCCCCCAATTCGTTTAAAGCCCAGGAGGTTCCATTTGCTTTAAAGGAAAAAATTGATGCACAATTAGATAAGCTCATCGCCCAAGGGGTTTTGGAACCTACTGACCACTCCAGATGGGAAACACCCATAGTCACACCAGTCAAGGCTGATGGGTCAGTGAGAATCTGTGGTGACTACAAGGGGACACTTAACCATGCGCAGCTGCAGCAGGCGCATACCCTGTACCTGTTGTGCATCATCTGCTCCATTCCCTTGGCAGGGGTACAGTATTTGCTAAACTGGACTTAGCTCAGGCATATCAACAATTAACAGTTGATGATGCCACTGCAGAGGCACAAACAATTGTGACTCATAGAGGTGCCTTCAAATAAAAGACTACAATTTGGAGTAAGCGTGGCACCTGGCATTTTTCAAAGTCTTATGGAAAGAATGTTGCAAGGACTGCCTGGGGTAGTGCCTTATTTTGATGATGTG
Source organism: Naja naja (assembly GCA_009733165.1). Lineage (NCBI taxonomy): Eukaryota > Metazoa > Chordata > Lepidosauria > Squamata > Elapidae > Naja > Naja naja. Next base: position 107,043,005 of record CM019150.1, on the reverse strand, counting down.
TTAATCTCTGCTGAAAATGACACTCAGCTTCAAGAGAGACTCAGAGAAGTCCTTACCAGATTCAGAAAAGCAGGTTTGAAAGTCAAGGAAGACAAATGCACTCTCAAAACAGACAGAGTTGAATTCCTGGGGTACATGATTGATAAACAGGGCATCCACCCCACTGATGCCAAGGTTAAAGCGATCAAGGAAGCCCCTAAACCTCGTTGCAAGTCAGATCTGCAAGCCTTCCTTGGCCTTATTAACTTTTATCACATGTTTCTACCTCACAAAGCATCTATTGCTGAACCCTTACATCGTTTACTTGATAAGAAGGCTGCTTGGATCTGGAAGCGGAAGGAACAGTCAGCATTTAGTATTAGAGACTAATCACGTCTGATGCTGTGTTGATTCAATTCTCTGAGAATTTACCTGTTGTTCTGACTTGTGATGCATCCCCTTTGGAGTGGGAGGGGTTTGAGCCATAGGCTTTGGCCGGGAAGCCCCAATTGCATTCTACTCTCGCGCTGTCCAAAGCAGAGAGGAACTACAGCCAATTGGACAAGGAGGCTTTAGCAGTTGTAGCAGCTGTTAAGAAATTTCATGAATATCTGTATGGCAGGTCATTCACCATTGTTACAGATCACAAACCTTTGCTTGGCATGCGTGGCAGGAGACAAACCTACACCTATTATCCTGTCACCAAGAATGCTGAGGTGGACTGAATTTCTTGCAGCCTACTCCTACAAACTGATTCACAGGCCTGGCAAGGACATTGGACATGCTGATGCACTGAGTCGTTGCCCACTACCTTGCCACAAGGAAGACTGTGAACTTGAGACTCACACCTTTTCCTGGAGACCGTTGCTAAGCTTCCAGTCCATGCTGCTGAGATTGCCAGAGAATCTGCCAAAGATGCTGTGTTGGCACCTGTTATGGGCTGGATTAAGAAAGGTTGGCCTCTTCAAGATCTACCTCACTTTGCTCAACCTTTCAAATCAGGCAAACTGAATTATCTGTATTAAGAGTGTATTGTGGGGTAACAGGGTGGTTATTCCTGCAAAACTGCAAAGGAGGTTTGGAAATGTTACATGAGTCATCCTGGGATTGTAAGGATGAAAGGTTTGGCCAGGAGTTATGTATGGTGGCCAGGTATTGACAAAATGGTTTGAAAACTGAGTTTGCATCTTGTCCCAATTGCCCAGGTGTCAGGCCTGCCCA